>JAJHIY020000929.1:352500-385000 GCA_022114975.2 Lampris megalopsis
CACACTCGCTCTGCTGCTCTCTGGAGGCATGTGAAGAGAAACCGCTCGGGTGATTTACGCGGCAGTGAGCCGACAGGCTGAACCGTGTATATTTGTTTTGGATCGAGACGGGACCAACGTCTTACTGGGAGCTGAAATCTTATCAAAACCAGATTGGTCTGTGTCAGCGGTGCGGCGCTCCTTAAGGGGGGGACCGGGTTATTGTTTCAGACTTCTTGACGGTCTTCGCCGCCCCGCGGGGGCGTCGCTCTCCGCGCGCGCTGTATTTGCACTTGACAGCTCTGGCCCCACGTCAACGTCTGGCACGTCGGCGTGTGTTACCTGCGGCTGACTCAGAGGCCGGCTCATCCCACTCTGTCTGTCTGTCTGTCTGTTTGTCAGCCGGGATTCTCCCCTCCCGCTCCTGTGTGACGAAGGCGGAGGGCGTCAGGTTGGTTTTCGACAGCGGTGGCGCCCAGTGGCCTCTCAGAGCCACCAAACCTCCGAGGACTCTCCCCCACACTGCCCTAATTGTACTGCCGCTTGTAAACACCTTTGCGTCAGTCACACCTCTCCACAGAGTGATTCACTGTTCCCCCAAACATCCCAAGGACAGAGGCAGGAGGTGCAGGAGAGAGAGAGAGAGAGGGGTAAAGAGAGAGAGAGAGAGTAAACACAAGTGATCGCGGGTCCAACGGGTGGCACCATGAGGCTGGCTTGCGTGGTGCTGGTGGCCCTGTGTGTGGTGGGCGGTGTGAGCGGCATGTCGACGTGTAAATCGCTGGACTTGGAGCTGGTGAAGAAGAAGCGGATCGAGGCCATCCGGGGCCAGATCCTCAGCAAACTGCGGCTGCCCAAGGAGCCGGAGCCGGAGCAGGCTGGCGAGGGGGAGGAGATCCCCGACGACTTGCTGTCCCTCTACAACAGCACGGAGGAGATGCTGAAGGAGCAGCAGTCCCAGCCGCAGCCCGTCTCCACCCAGCAGGAGGAGGAGGAGTACTTCTCCAAGGAGCTGCACAAGTTCATCATGAACCCAAGTGAGTAGAGAGAGTGTGTGTGTGTTAGAGAGCGAGAGTGGTTGAGTACCTTCAACAGTACAGTACACTTGATGAGCACATGCTCGTGTGCACACTGGCATGCACAGTCGAGCATGAGAGCAGCTGGTCGCACCGCTGCTGGTGGCGTGTCACACCACCCCTGAATCATGTTCAGTTTTCAGTCTTGGATATGTGCCCTATTGCTCACAGCTCAAGCTCACAGATATCTATGGGCACATGCACACACTCACACACTCACACACACAGAGCCGTAAAGATGTGCAGCTGGATAGAAATATGGTCTTGGTTTAGGTTTTGTTTTCATAACTGCTGAAAGTCCGTCTGAAACAGAAAACATTTCCAACCGTACTGAGGAAAGGCCCTCGAACACACGCTACTAAATTACCCCTTGTGTTTTGTTCAGGTCAAAATGATCATTCTGAAAACTAGCCATAAATATTACTAGTAATAACTGAGATGAAGACAAGATATATATTGGAATTTTTTTGGCGACACGTTCTGTGAAGCTTGCATCTATAACGCCCTATAAGCATCTATATCACCCTATAAGCATCTGTAACGCCCTATAAGCATCTATATCACCCTATAAGCATCTGTAACGCCCTATAGGCATCTATTGCACCTACAACGCCCATACTTTTCTATAATGTGTATTACAATGACTAACAGCTATGGCTGAAGACTGTGAAGTAGCACTGGAGTCTCATTATACATCTCTACAAAACTTCAGCAAAACAAGTTGGTGATGATGCATTATGACATTTGACAGATAAACAGGCTAATGATGACATATTTATAATAAATAAATCCATTTTAAACCGACATAATGTATCATAAAGGTGGTTGTGAGGGCGTATACATGGTTATAATGAATCTTACAATGACCTAGCGACACTTATAGGGCGTTATAGATGCTTATAGGGCGTTATAGATGCTTATAGGGTGTTATAGATGCTTATAGGGTGTTATAGATGCTTATAGGGTATTATAGATGCAAGCTTCATAGCAAGTGTTACCATTTTGGGTAATTGTAAAAAAAATACATTCTACAGTTGTCTTGCTGTAAGAGTCGGAGGTGGTCCGTGTGAGCGGCGGGCGGCGTGTCCGTTGTTAGCCGGCGAGCAGAACATGTGGGCTAATGCAGGGACGAACGGCCTCCTCGTCCAGTGGTCACAGAGGCCGATAAAGTACAACGTTCCCCAACAACCTTCACTTCTCTTATCAATCAGTGCCCCCACCCCCCCACCCGAATAGACCTCTTTACGACAGCCGGTTGCTCCCCAACATGGTTGGCGGGGCAAAAACACACTTAACCAAAACAAACCCACATTTGGTCAACGAGCTGGTGTTAAATTCAAATCCCGGCAGTAACTTCCCATAACATGTGCGCGCATCCCCTTTGTTCTCCACCCAACGACTTCGGGCGCTTGTTGGGGTTCGGAGATCACAGATCTAATCAGTTAGCAGCGCCGCGCTGCATGTGTTACGGCGCTCTGCGTCGCTCTCGTGGTATTCGCGGCATTTATAGCAGCTCCAGCGTTGGTTTGGCTCGCCTCGGATTTGCTGCGTCGGTTTGGCGGAGTGGTCTCGGGTTGTAATGACCGTGAAATATTATGATAAACTTCTTTTTTTTAATTTTGTTGTTGTTTTGTAGCTCCTTTGTTTTGCTACGGGCCTCTAGTTACCCGCCAGGGCAACTGTCTTTTTATCTGCCACTTCAAAGAGGGAAAAACAAGTGGATGGGCCGCGCTCAGGAGGGTCCCGAGACCACGGAGAACAAAAGCGCCTTCAAAATGATGGGCATGGTTTTGCTTGGCGCAGACGGGTGCCAAAGAACAGGAGGGGGCATGGGATAAGAGAGGACACGCAGAGCTGCTCTCTTTTACCCTCGTTTCTGCCCCCCTCCCTCTCTCTCTCCCCCTCTCTCTGTCCTTCTCTATCGCTATCCTCTCTATCCTTCAGGGACTGGGGGTTTCCTGTAACTTGAGCATGGGGTTCTCCCTTCCTTACCCTGACACTTGTTCCCCCTCATATCCCCTTCTGTCTTTCTTTCTCCCCCTTTTTTCTGCTCTTTTTCCCTCTTAACATTATCTGCCTCGCCAACCTTCCACCCCATACTCTCTCTCTCTCTCTCTCTCTCTCTCTCTCTCTCTCTCTCTCTCTCTCTCTCTCTCTCTCTCTCTCTCTCTCTCTCTCTCTCTCTCTCTCTCCACCAAACTCGATGAACTTATCAGTGTTTGTAGGACAGGGCAGCTTGGCAGGAAGGAAGGCAGGCTGATAGCCACTGAGTTTTGCGAGTGACTCAGGTCCGGTGCTAGCGGTGCCCATGGGGAGCCCCCTTCCCCCCCCCCCGATCCCCACCCCCCACCCCCAGAGACCACCACAAAACATCCATCCGTTCTCTTAATCCTCTGCTCGGCTCCTCAACACACTGTCATTCTCCACTCGAGTGAACGCCAAGTGTCTGAATCTGCTTGTGTGTACATGTGTAAGCCTATGAGGGTGTAAGGCAGGAGGGGAGTGTTCATCACTGTTAAAAAAAAAAAACACACAAAAAACAAACAAACAAACAAACTGAGTCCTGCTCTTCATGGAGAAGGAGAGGGTTGGGGAACTGCATTAAAATTAAACTAATTCAAACTCAAATCTAACTGCAAAACATTTTGTTTTATTTTCATTGAAGTTTCCACTCGTTATTTCAGTTTGTGGTTATTTTCATTGGAAGACTCACATTTTCCGGATAGGGCTGAACTCCCTGCAGGGATGCATACTTGCGTGCAGAGCATTTTATAACTTAATACTTTTAATCTGTAAATCACAGCAGTTGTGTGTGTGTTAATAGACTTAATTCTTGCAGCCAGCTCGTAGGCCGAGTCAGGCTGCGTCCTCCCCCTAGAGCCCACACGAAAGTCCTCGCTCCCATCTGACGTATCGCACCAAAGGAATTTTCCCTCTGTGTATGGAGGGAGCCATAATAATCTATCATCGCCTTTGGGATTGAAGGTCAGCGAAAAACAAGTTATGGGAAATTGGCATTGAATTGGCTATCGCTGGATTTCGATTTTTTTTTTTTCCCTGTGATGAAGTCGGCGAGATGCGGAGAAAAGGCGGGGGGGCTGCAGCAGGGTGGAGCAGAGCACATGAAGGAGGCAGCAATTTAAAAAAAAAATTTTTTTTTGACTGTTGCAGGAATCTGGTTCCTCCCGCTCATAATTACAGAGCTGTCTCCCTGCCTGTCACAACAGCTGTCTCTGGCTTACCTGGGGATAGGCCCTGATTCAACACACAAATCCCCCCTCCACACCCAGGGCTGCATGCACAGCGCTATATCCACTGTACCCCGACCCTTTTATCGCAAACGAGTGTGCATGGCTGGTGACGCCGAGATAACTTTTCGTGCAAACTAAACCCCAACAGGTAGGAGAAGTTTTAAAGTTCGGTCCCCAGAGGAACCCCGGTTCGAATCCCCGCGTTACCCCCGGCTTGGTCGGGTGTCCCTACAGACACAAAAAGGCTGTGTCTGTGGGTGGGAAGCCGGATGTGGGTACGTGTCCTGGTCGTTGCACTGGCGCCTCCTCTGGTCGATCGGGGGCGCCTGTTCATGGGAAGGGAGGGGGAACTGGGGGGAATAGCGTGATCCTCCCACGTGCTGCATCCCCCTGGCGAAACTCCTCGCCGTCAGGTGAAAAGAAGCGGCTGGCGACTCCACATGTATCGGAGGAGGCATGTGGTAGTTTGAGCCCTTCCTGGGTCGGCAGAGGGGGTGGAGCAGCGACTGGGACGGCTCGGAAGAGCGGGGGTAATTGGCCAATTACGGTTGCGGAGGAAAAAATGGGGGTAAAAAAAAAAGTTCGGTCCCTCCTGCTGTGCATTTTGAACTGTCCTCATGAGCTGATGACGGGGTAGATGTCTCCGGAAACAAAGCCAGCTGTGTTAATTGAGCAGTAGAAGTAAAAGATGCAAGCCACTCTGGAGGCCTTATTATGGCGCCTCTGCATTCAATACAACTATTTGGGAAGTGAGTTAATTTCCTGTTTCACAAACACTTCTCTAACCCCTCACCCGTCTATTTGCACCAACTAGCAGGGACTGATTGCTTTCCTGCCTGCCGTTGGTGTTACGAAAATAAATCTCTGCCACGCCGCCGTGTACGTAAGTGCACTGGTTAGGTAGCCTACACGGTGTATTTCAGAGAGGGTTGAATCAGGCAGGCCGTTTGATTTTCTTATCTGGATCATTGAGCACACAACAAGACGTACATGGTGTAGGGCATACTCGTTTCTGTACACCAGGCGTTTCGGTCGGCTCTGGGCGGGTCCAGTTAAATGTTATCTTGTTTCCCTTTACACTTCCCTTTACGCCGCTTTTCACTTTCAGTTTGAGGTTTTTAAGGTTTGTAACCCAACGCAGGTTAGGACGGCGAGAGTGATGTTACAGGGATATAGCCTGCCATTAAACGGCGTAGCCTGGTACAGCCTGGACCTACCAGGTACAAGCATGCAGAGTCTGGTTCTGGCCCAAGTCTGGCCTGCTGTCAGAGTTATTTTCTCTGTCAGAGAGTTATTACTGGAGCTGACAGCAGAGAATTTGGCAGGCTTGGGCAGAGAAGGAGGTTTGGGCCGAAGCCAGACGCAAGGCTCCATTGATACATATAGGTCCGCACTTCTCCGGTTTCCCTGCACACACACACACACACCCCCCCACTCACCCATTCATTCCTACTCCTATACGCCTAACACCTTCCACATATCTTTTTCTAACACACTTGTGAGTGATTTTCTTTTCACACCTTATAACGCTTCGCTTTCTCAACCTCTCTCTCTTCTTTCTGTGTGTGCACGGCCGTTGACTCTTATCTGCTTCTCTTTGTTCATCTCTGCATATTTCTTACTTAATCCTGTGCAGTGCAGTGCCTTAGCAGTGATACAGTCGGCGTTCGAGTCACCAGTGGCTCGTCTCTGTTCTCTGTCAGCGTCTGCAGCCAGGATATCCATCCTGTCACGGTATAGACGGCCTCGAGGCATACATTTTGGCCCCGGTGCAGTAGACAAAATGCATTTCTACTCCAAGGTCAGGTTTTTGGAGGAAGAAAAGATTGTAAAAGATTTAGAAAAGAGCAGTTTCCACAGCACAGTAAACCGTGCAGGAGCTGGAGTGAGTGTTTGGTTGGCTGCAGGACAGCTGACTGGTGGCGAATACTTTGTAGGTGCACAACACGTATTTCTTTTAGTGTTTTTTGTGTTTTACAATTGCCTCTGAAAATATCGTTTGCACACATAATATGACAGTAAAAATTGATAGTTTGTGCTGTCAGGTGAAACAAGGCAATGTGCAAGTTAAAAAAAAAAAGGTCATGTTTTACTTTTGGAGCGCCAGTTGGCTTTCCAGGATAACAGCAAAAATGATAACCAATGTACGTATTTGTTTTAGTGCATTATCTCCCCAAGTCATCCCCCTGCATTGTTGTTGCACCCTGTGTACATAACCCATTCGAGTGGCGTCTCAATCACAGTATCGGTCGTTTCATTCATAGGTCGGAATGAGCCTGTTATTAGGAAATTGTTAATTGTAAAGAGTTTACCATTTTTGTTGAGCCTGCTGCTTTTTACGGCCTGTTTAAATGAGGACTTTTCGTCACTCGAACACCGCTCCAAGTTCCTGAGGAGAGCTGAATGTGCAATCAGTAAAAAAAAAAAATATCAACCTTCATCCTGGCAAAACAGTCTTCACTCCATGACTTAGATGTGGCCACATCCTTTCCTTTCCCATCCTTTTCTTTCCTTCTCTTTCCTTCCTTTCCTCACCACTTCTCATCTGCGATGAGGAGGTTACTTGGAGGTGAAAAGGGAATTATGGCAGTTCATTTCCTCTCATGTAAGCTGCCGCCTATTTTGAGCAGGGGTTAATATTCGGTTAGCGGTTTGTATTGTCATCTGTAGATGTCCTTTAATGACATGTTATTTCTGTCAAACAGTCTCACATATGAGAAGGGTGCCATTGTGTTGGGCTGAGCGGGGGCACGGGTCCAAAAGATTCACATTTTAATGTATTTCTAGGAGACGCCCCCCCTTGGGGGGGTTAGGGTTGACTGGGCGTCTTATTTTCACTCTTTCACATTTGGGTCAAGAGGCAACCTCGAGGCACGAACACTGGCCTCTGAGTCACACACGACAGAGGGAGGCGGTGGGAGGGAAGAGGGGCGATCTTACGTCATTTGGGACAAACTATTGCTTTTTCTGGATTTGGCGGAACGGGTTGAGGGAAGCCGCAGGTGTCCGGTGTCATCCAATCAAACCTCAATCATCAATTCTTGGTAATTGTTGAAAATAAAAGAGCTCATATAACTTATGATGTCCGTCAGGAAAGTCCCCTCAGCTCGGCACACGGCCAGCAAGACTGGGACGGCGACTCATTACATAAAGCATTTTTTAAAGGACACTGTTAGTCTGAGTCATACTGGCCGCCTTCCCGGTCACGTGCCGCCATCTTGTCTGCGGAAGTTCAGTTGGGCTTTACACGTTTTGTCTCTTCTCTGTCTCTTCGTCTCATATTGAAGAGTGGGGGGGGGGGGTTTCTCTCAGCATTGAGTCTATGTGACGTCACTCATTGCACTTCCAGTCAGGGCCGGATCTAGGCATAGGCAAACTAGGCAGCTGCCTAGGGTCTAATTGCCACAGGGGGGCCCAGACAGACGGGTAAAAACATCAACTTTTGGTCTAAATTAAAAATATTTAACATAAAATATTTTAAACTATAAATAGATAATAATAAACAAAAATATATACCTAACTAATTAACCATAATAACCATGTGGCAGTTAAAAGTAATATTGTTTGTTTACAAAGTATCAAAATGTGCTTATTTGGGGGGGGGGCAAGAAAAATGCTCTGCCTAGTGTAATCTATCTATTTAATCCGGCCCTGCTTCCAGTAGACTGCGTGGCACCTCTTAGTGGCATCACAACAGACATAAGGAAACTCACACTTCTTTATCATTTATGGACAAACCGGACTCCCACTTTTCTATCGGCTCTCGATATTACAAGCTACCAGTGCATGTATGTATTTTATATTATATTTACTATCCCTTTAAGACAATCTGTGATGTGTAAGGTTCTCTTACATGAACGTTTATAAAAAATGTCATAATTTGATACACAATCAAATGTGTCATTGTTGACACGAGTCCATCACCAGTTGATATTTAATGTTAAATGATGAACATTTAATTTAAAAAAAAAAAGTTTGTGAACAAAAATCTCTGCCCTCTCTCTTCGCTTTGCACTTCGCTCTCTAGTTGGCTCCTATTTCATTCTGGTAAGACACAAAGAGGGTGGTCGGGGGCGTCCGGGTGGCGAAGTGGTCTATTCCGTTGCCTTCCAACACGGGGATCGACTGTTCGAATCCCTGTGTTGCCTCCGGCTTGGTCGGGCGTCCCTACAGCCACAATTTGGCCGTGTCTGTGCGTGGGAAGCCGGATGTGGGTGTGTGTCCTGGTAGCTGCACTAGCACCTCCTCTGGTCGGTCGGGGCACCTGTTCATGGGGGAGGGGGAGGGGGAGGGGAAGGGGGGAATAGCGTGATCCTCCCACGTGCTACGTCTCTCTGGTAAAACTCCTCACTGTCAGGTGAAAAGCGGCTGGAGACTCCACATGTATCGGAGGAGGCATGTGGTAGTCTGCAGCCCTCCCCGGATCAGCAGAGGGGGTGGAGCAGTGACCGGGGAAGAGTGGGGTAATTGGCCGGATACAAGTGGGGATAAAAAAAAGAAAGAAACAGGTTGGTCTTTAGGAAGAAGGAGAGGAGGGCTAAATTAAAAAAAAGTTTGAAGTTTTGGGGCACATTCCCTATCCAGATTCCTCCCAATGGGACATGGAGTTCTATAAATTGAGGAAACTGTTCTGAAAACTTGATGCAGATGATTACATCTATACTCATATCAATATCGACTACTTTACTTTTGGCTGCTCCCGTTAGGGGTCACCACAGCGGATCATCCGTTTTCATCTCTTCCTGTCCTCTGCATCTTCCTCTGTCACACCAGCCACCTGCATGTCCTCCCTCACCACATCCATAAACCTCCTCTTTGGCCCTCCTCTTTTCCTCTTCCCCTGGCAGCTCCATATCCAGCGTCCTTCTCCACACATGTCCAAGCCATCTCAATCTTGTCTCTCTTGCTTTGTCTCCAAACCGTCCCACCTGAGCGGTCCTTCTAATATACTCGTTCCTAATCCTGTCCTTCTTCGTCACTCCCAATGAAAATAACCATCTTCAACTCTGCCACCTCCAGCTCCGCCCCCTGTCTTTTGGTCAGTGCCACTGTCTCCAAACTGTACAACATTGCTGGTCTCACTACCATCTTGTAAACCTTCCCCTTACCTCTTGCTGGCACCCTTCTGTCACAAATCACTCCTGACACTTCCCCACCCACTCCACCCTGCCTGCACTCTCTTCTTCACTCCCTGTTACTTAGAACAGTTGACCCCCAAGTATTTAAACTCATCCACCTTTGTCACCTCTACTTCTTGCATCCTCACCATTTTGCTGTCCTCCTTCTCATTCATGAATATGTATTCCATCTTGTTTCTACTTACTTGCATTCCTCTTCTCTCAAGTGCATACCTCCACCTCTTCAGGTTCTCCTCAACCTGCACCCTACTCTCACTACAGATCACAATGTCATCAGCAAACATCGTAGTCCACGGAGACTCCTGCTTGATCTTGTCCGTCAACCTGTCTATCACAATTGCAAACAAGAAAGGCCTCAGAGAAGGGTCTGTGGTGGTGTAGCGGTCTAAGCATCGGCTTTGTGTCGATGCAGTTGCCCACTGGGGACCGGGGTTCGCGCCCCGGTCTCGTCAGATCCGACTACGGCCGGACTCGATGAAGCAGCGATAATTGGCAGCGCTGTCTTCGGGAGGGGGGGCAGAGTCGGCTTGTGTTCGTCACACGAATGCATCTCTGTGTGTGTCGGAAAAAGCAGTGGTTCGGCCTGGAATCGCCTTGTCACGAAAGCGGGGAGGCGTCTCCTTCGAGACTGGGTGTTTGAATTAAAATAGGGCTCGATTGGCCACTAAATTGGGAGAAAAAAGGGAAAAATCAGAAATAAATTTGTAAAAAAAAAGAAAGGCCTCAGAGCCGATCCTTGTCACCCCACCTCCGCCTTGAACCCATCTGTCATTTCAACCGCACACCTCACCACTGTCACATTTCCCTCATACATATCCTGCACCACTCTTACATACTTCTCTGTGACTCCTGACTTCCTCATACAATACCACACTTCCTCTCTCGGCACCCTGTCATATGCTTTCTCCAAATCCACAAAGACACAATGTACCTCCTTCTGGCCTTCTCTATACTTCTCCATCAACATTCTCAAAGCAAACATCACATCTGTGGTGCTCTTTCCTGGCATGAAACCATACTGCTGCTCGCTGATCATCACCTCTCCTCTTAACCTAGCTTCTATTACTCTTTCCCATATCTTCATGCTGTGGCTGATCAACTTTATACCTCTGTAGTTGCTACAGTTCTGCACATCGCCCTTCGGTACCAGTATGCTTCTTCTCCACTCCTCAGGCATCCTCTCACTTTCCAAGATTGTGTTAAACAATCTGCTTAAAAACTCCACTGCCGTCTCTCCTAAACATCTCCATGACTCTACAGGTATGTCATCAGGACCAACTGCCTTTCCACTCTTCATCCTCTTCATAGCTGCCCTCACTTCCTCCTTTCTAATCCACTGCACTTCCTGATTCACTATCCCCACATCATCCAAACTTCTCTGTCTCTCGTTTTCTTCATCCATCAGCCCCTCAAAGTACTCCTTCCACCTTCTCAACGCACTCCCCTCACTTGTCAGTACATTTCCATCTCTATCCTTGATCGCCCTAACCTGCTGCACATCCTTCCCAGCTCAGTCCCTCTGTCTAGCCAATCGGTACAAGTCCTTTTCTCCTTCCTTAGTGTCTAACCTCTCATACAACTCACCATACGCCTTTTCCTTTTCCTTTGCCAGCTCTCTCTTCACTTTATGCCGCATCTCCTTGTACTCCTGTCTACTTTCTTCATCTCTCTGACTATCCCACTTCTTCTTTGTCAACCTCTTTTTCTGTATACTTTCCTGCACTTGCTCAGTCCACCATGAAGTCTCCTTGTCTTCCTTCCTCTGTCCAATAGACACACCAAGTATCTTCCTAGCTGTCTCCCTCACTGTATGTGCAGTAGTTGCCCAGCCATCCAGCAACTCTTCACTACCACCCAGTGCCTGTCTTACCTCATCCCTGAACTCCACACAACTGTCCTCCTTCTTCAACTTCCACCATTTGATCCTTGGTTCTGCCTCCACTCTCTTATACCTACATCAATATAACAAGGTATTATACATGAGATTGAAACTGGAGACTTCCATTTTAATATTCCAGTTTTCTTTAAAGATTATTTTTTGGCATTTTCCGCCTTTATTTGATAGCAATAGTTGAGAGAGAGACAGGAAAGGCAGAGGGGATGACATGCAGCAAAGGGCCTGGGCCGGATTTGAACCTAGGTTGCTGCGGTAAGGACTCAGCCTTATGTGGCATGCGCTATACCAGATGAGCCACTGGGGCGCCCAATATGCCAGTTTTCTTGAACTTTTAGCCAGAATCACGGACCTTATTTTGGATGACCATTTCTCAGCAATTGAATTTCTTCGTTAGATCTTCGACTGTCCAAAACAGTCTTCCCTTTATTCAGGTTTAAAAAAAAAAAACAGTAAAAAAAAACAAATCAGAACCTTCACTAAATATCTGCCACTTTCCATATCACACAGGTAACAAGACCACCGAGCAGGCCCGCATGATGCTGTTCAACATCACCAAGATGCGGGAGGGCATTGGTAACTACCACCTGTTGACCAGCGCCGAGCTCCGGGTGCTCATTAAGAACCCGACGATAGCCACGGAGAAGCGGGTGGAGCTGTACGCGGGCCTGGGGAGCGCATCCCGCTACCTCACCTCCCGCTTCATCACTAACCAGATGAAAGACAAGTGGCTAACCTTTGATGTCACAGACACCCTGCAAAGCTGGCTGCAAGGGACTGGTGAGTACCGCCACCCTCCCCTCACCATTACCATTACAGTAGCATTCTATCCATCTGTCTGTCTGTCTGTCTGTCTGTCTGTCTGCCTGTTTCTGTCTTTCTCTACATTGTACTATACATCATTTAAACATTGTATCAATTATGTCATATAATTTATACCATGGTTAGGCGAATACTAGTTTCTGATTGGCTGGAGGCTATGCGTAAAAACCATTTAATGAACACGTAGTTAGGGCATCTGAGTGGTGTGACGGTCTATTCCGCTGCCTACCAACACGGGGATCGCCGGTTCGACTCCGATGTTACCTCCGGCTTGGTCAGGCATCCCTACAGACATGATCGGCCGTGTCTGCGGGTTGGAAGCCGGATGTGGGTATGTGTCTTGGTTGCTGCACTAGCGCCTCCTCTGGTCGGTCAGGGTGCTGGGGGGAATAGCGTGATCCTCCCACGCGCTACGTCCCCCTGGTGAAACTCCTCACTGTCAGGTGAAAAGAAGCGGCTGGTGACTCCGCATGTATCAGAGGAGGCATGTGGTAGTCTGCAGCCCTCCCCGGATCGGCAGAGGGGGTGGAGCAGCGAGCGGGACTGCTTGGAAGAGTGGGGTAATTGGCCAAGTATAATTGGGGAGAAAAAGGAGGAGAAAAAAAATGGACACGTAGTTGAGCTCAACTTTCATCACTGTTCTAAATTCATATGCTGTAACCATAGCAACATGCCAAATCAGTAGCAAGACCAGTAAACATCCAAAGCTTTAGCTTAGCGGCTAACTTTTGCTCCATTGCTTTTCAGTTATGAGTCCAAAATGTTCAACACAAATAAGTGATTTTTTTTTTAATTTAAATTACTTGGCGAGGGACCGTGGTACAAGTGAGATAATCCACACGTGCGGTACAGGATTTCAACACACTCAGCCGAGGCGTCCTCCCCTCACAAAGCGGAGGACGGTTCTTCAGCTCCGCATGGTGCATTAAAATCCTTTAACATGCATGTGGATTATCCCTTGCATAATACATCGTTTTGTGTATACAGTACATAGAATAGTACTCGGTGTTGTTTATTATGATAACATAGAAATACTATGCATAACACTGTGTAATAAAAGTTTATTTCATAACACAATATGTTACATTTAGACAGTATAAAAATGTGGTGTTGATATTTATTCTCAATATTATGAGATTATTAGTAGAATATCGTAGAATACTATTTCAGTGTTTTATTATATTATTTTCAAGAGTAACACATGGCGTGATACTATGACCTCTGTTTAACTGGTGCAGTCGTACCTCAGGTCACCGCAGGAGGTCCTCTGACCACTGTTGACGTACATATGAATATACGTGTCTCTTCTAGGTCACTCACTGTTGCAACTGTGTGTTTCGCTGTGTTGTTGTTGGTTTTTTTTTTCAGATGAGGTGCAGAGCTTCCAGCTGAAGCTGTTTTGCGAATGCGGGCAGTCCGGCGTGGACCCCACCTTCAATTTTTTAATTTCAGGGTTGAAGACAGGGCGGGGAGACAAACAGCATCTCTCTGAGAAGATGCAGAAGCCCTACATCCTGGCCATGTCCATCCCTCAGAACAGCAGCAGCCAGTCCACCTCACGCAAGAAACGCTCCACCGGGACAGAGGAGGCCTGCACAGAGTAAGGACCTCCACATGTCACAGCATGGGGTCTGACTCGGGCCGGTTTATGTTTAGAGTATGTTTAGTTTATGTTTCGTTTCGTTTCGGTTTTTTAGCCTGAGTTAAGTAAACATAAATAGTATATCAGTCAATTACTTATTATTCCTTTGAGTTAAGTTGATTTGAATTGGGCTGGATTGAGTTGGGTTGAGTTAAGTTGAGATGCGCTGAGTTTGGTTTAGTTATGCAGGGACATTACCCATGTTCAAAATCCATATAGTCTATTTACACCTCACAGTTACCGGAGATCGTACAAAGAAAAGAAGGCTTTCCATTTTAGTCACTGGACTCAGAAATGTTTCCTCTATAAAAAAGCCAAAACATTTTTTTCAATGCTGTGGAAGCTCGACATGGAAAACTAACCACCGCTCAGAACAGTCAAACCTCAAGCAGTGTTTTACCCTTCTTTTTTTGTCCCGTGTAGCCGCACGGAGAGCTGCTGTGTGCGGAAGCTGTACATCGACTTCAGGAAAGATCTGGGCTGGAAGTGGATACACAGACCCAAGGGTTACCATGCAAACTACTGCATGGGGTCATGCACCTACATCTGGAATGCTGAAAACAAATATTCTCAGGTACACTGCAGCACGTCTTGTGGCGCTGAGTCCACATCTTGTTAAGGTTAACAGTGCACATGTGGTGGGTTTGGCCAGGCGTAGACGGCAGTGGGATTAGAGACTCTTTCATAATTTGCTCTTCTCCTGTTCTATTTGCAAAAGTGCTGTTTTTACCCGTCCACCAATAGTGTGGTGCACGTCTTACCAGGTAGTGACCTCTCCGCTGTGTGAGAGTCCAGGCTAGATAGCACCATCACAGCATGGTGCGAGTCAACAATGCTCATTCCCTTGATCATATCTCTCTCACTCGCACTCTCTTTCTTGCTTTTTCTCTTTCTCTCTCTTAGACACATACATGCGATATAGCCCTTGTCTGTTACAATTACTTTGGCTGTGGTCCTAGTGATGATGAAATGCTAAGCTCAGCTCTCTCTCTCTCTCTCTCTCTCTCTCTCTCTCTCTCTCTCTCTCTCCCTCCCTCACTTTTCTCTTCCAATATAATCACTAACAGATTTTGGCCCTGTACAAGCACCACAATCCCGGAGCCTCTGCCCAGCCCTGCTGCGTGCCCCAGACCCTGGAGCCTCTACCAATCCTGTACTACGTGGGCAGGCAACACAAGGTAGCTCATGTTGTGTTGATAGTGCTGGGTGACATGGAAAACATTATTGTCGCCATAATCCTTGGGAATTTATGCTTACAAAAGTACCATGTTTAAGAATCCAGCTTAGGTTCATCACACTGAACTGTTTGGTAATGTAAAGTATGATATCAAACTTAGAATAATACTCCCTCAACCATTTAAGACCCCATTTTGTGAGTAATTTTAAGTAACAGATTCCCTTTATTTAGGATAAGTGGCTTGGAAAATTAGTGCATGATTCTCGTTATCATTAATTTAGAAAACAAAATTATATATCACGATAAGACAACGTCCAAATTTCATCCCCATGCAATACCTCTGAAAGTCAGTAAATGATCACATTGAATATTTGCTCAGCCTTACACAACAGTCGGTCGATATTCACGCTGAAGAGGGGTTTCTTTTACGGAAAACTCACTGCAAGACCGCCAGATTAATGGACGATGTCAGAAGGACGATTTGATTATGTTGTTTTTGATTTGTTTTTTTTCTTCTCACTTTTAGGTGGAGCAGCTGTCCAATATGAGCGTGAAGTCGTGCAAATGTAGCTAAACCCCCCCCCCCCAAAAAAAACCCCTACTCACGGTGTACAGCTCCAGCTTTCTGGGATTCTTTCTCTTCCCCCTCAACTATATATTGAACATAAGCAGACACGGAGAGACTCGTTCTGGAGCGGAGCAGAAGTTGGATAGCAGCGGAATAGAGAAAAAGACAGCGTCAGTATCTTCACGGTCCAACCCTGACATCACTTCCTCCCTTCATCTCTGGCCCATTCTTATCCGGCTTCCCATATCTGGAGCAGACCAGTACACGGACTTCTTCTATTGTTTTTTGGTTTTTTTAGATATATAGATAATATTTTTTGTGAATGTAAACTGTTTTGTGTAGTAGCCTCAGAAAAAAAAACATTTCTTCAATCGAACTGATTAATTTATTTGTGAGACGGAGAACCGCAAAGAGTTGATGCAGCGGTGTAATAATGTGTGGTTGGCTATGGAAATAACATGAGGATGAAAATTATGTCAGACCCCCCCTCCCCAAAAAAAAGGCTTCTTTTTTCTTTTCTTTTTTACCAACTTGATGGAAGGAACACTTCTGTTTTACAGCCAGTTGTAAAAAAAAAATAGGACATTTTTGTTTGCCACCTCATCTCTCCAAGGGGTCACACACAATGGTGCTGAATCCTGCAAAGGTCTGGGAATCGCTGGGGGTTTTCATGGTTGGCCAGGTGTTCCCGGAGGGAGCTCCGCCATAAAGGACTCCTTCCCAGGTGAAGACGGCCTGCGGGGATGGTCTGCAACCTGGGGAAACTCCCACGGACCAAGAGACACTGGCGTCGCCAACCAGCCGAGAGGCCGCAACATCAGGCCTCGATCTGTCTGACGCGAACTGTCCGTCCTTTTTTAAATCCCTGTTTTTGTTTTTCCTTTCTCTCTCTCTCTTTTTCTTTCCCATTCCAAACCATGTGATATCACAGTGCTCCGTCTGTCAGTGTGTTTTTACGTGAATGTCAGCTTGTCTTCTCAAAGCCTCCCGTGCTGTCAAAGCCATGAGTAATATCAGTGGTTGCAAGAGTGGTGACACCATGTTTACCCCCCCCCTTGCACCCCCCACCCTCTGGTTTTGCAGCCAACGTGTTGTTTTTAGAGGGCTTGGGGGGGGGGGGCCTGCGGCTGTGGTGTCGGTTTAAGAAGAGCACCATTCAGACTCAATGCACATATTTTCTGGGCTGTTACTTTTAATACTGCCTTAGTAAATCCGGGGCAGTTTACTGCATTTTATTTAAGATTTTGTGTGTGTGTGTGTGTGTGTGTTTTGTGTAACGCTCTTTGCACAATTCAGTTCTTTCTAGAGGGTTTGTTCAGCTTCATTGACTTCAATTATAGCATAAAACTAAAGCGCTTTTTGTTTCCTTTTTAGTTTTCCCCACGGACTTTATTGCACTTATTTTCATTTTTTTTTGACATCCTCCATTTTTTTGTGTGTGTGTAAATATCTCAAGAACTTTGAATAAACGCTGATGTTGTTAAATTATCACACAAACGTGAGACTCATTGCGCATGGCGAGAACACGACGGTGGGTGGCGTTAGTTTCCCGCGTTGCGCAGATAGGACGCGCATGTTGCGGAAGTGGGCGGAGTCGGTGATGACCCGCCGGGGGGGGTGTCGCCAGGTGTTTGACACCTGTGTGGGGGGGGGGGTTTAGCCGGTGTTCTGACGATTTATGCTGCCTTGTCGGGAAAAAAATGCTGCCGTAGCGCGAATCGATAGCAGAGGCTAACCCTTGACCCTTGACCAGTGGCGCCCCCAGACATTTTTCATCGCACACCAAAACCAAAAGCCATGACTGAATTTGGGGAATTCTATGCTGCTGTTGTAGTATACTGTATAGCCTAGTGGAAAACTGTCAATATGAGAGTTAAGAAAAATATACATTATTGATTTAAATGAACAGTGTGGAGTTAGAAAACAACGAGACAGGAGACGTGAGAGTAGACGTAGTCGAGGTAGTTCACTAGCTCCAACTTTGCATGTCGTACATTCGACAACGACGCTGAACTGTGTACCGGAAGCGGAAGTGCATTATCTGACCCCTCGCCTCTTCCCTTAAAGGCACACCGTCCTCTTAGGTGAATGTCTCTATTTATATAGATGTGGGTCACCACAACAGCACCTAATTTAAGATATCAGATAGAAGCTTATGCATAATCAGAAGCATATTATGCATATGCGACTCGTGGGGCCAGCGGGGGGGGGGGGCAGGGATAGTATCAGGGTGGCCGTGGCCACCCCTGGCCACCCCTTGGGGGCGCCACTGACCCTTAACCCTATACCTTCGCCACCACGCTGAGTAGCGCGTCTCGTCAGGTAGCGCACCTCGACGGGCCACCGGGACACCGTGGGTGGACTGAAAGAGAGCCCGGGCTTCGCAGATATGTGAGCAGGGCTCTGCCACGTTTCCAGGGCGGGCGGCCCATTTCTTGGCACCAACCTGCACCTGCAGGGATGAGCCCGTAGTGACTCCCCCCCCCCCCACACACACACACACTCAGTCTCCCCCTCCAAAGCCCCACCCCTCTCTCTCTCCCTCTCCCTCTCAGTACTCAAGGGATTACTGGCAGCCCACTAGGCTGCATTGGGAACGGTGAGAGAGCAGGTCCAGACCCGTTGGTAAGTCCCAGTCTTAAGGGCAGTGACTGCATGGAAAATTAACCCCCCCCCACACACACACACACACACGCGCCATGCAAACACTGAACCCACATACACACGCGCGCGCGCGCGCGCGGCTCGAGCCGATCAACGTCAAACGCCTCGCATAAGCCGCATGTTAGACGAGTGTGTTTGTGGGGGGATCTGCGCTATCTTGTTCCGCTTGGTGGTCATATTACTTGGGTCCCCTTTGAAAAAGAGAAGGAATTTCTCCGTCTGTGAGCCAGCACACGCACACACACACACACACACGCACACACACAGAGTTTTAAAACAACTTTTATTTACATCACAGTATAAAAATCCTCCAATCCCACCATGTCAACATTAAACTGGTAAACTAAAGAAAATCTCACGCATCATTACCGTGGCTCAATCAAAACATGCACACACACACACACACACACACACACACACACACACACACACACGACCATAATAAATTAGAATTGAGACCAAGTGACCTATCTTCACTTAGTGAGCACAAAACTTGTCTTAACCCCCACAGAGCCCTGAGAGGGTCCAGGTTACTGGTCAGGGGTGTAGAAAGCGCGCGCTCTATATCCTCGGACCGGCCTCCACCAAACCCTTTCACACTCCTGCACCACGCCAGTCCAGCCCTGACCTGGCATCCCAGTTTTCCTGCTCTTCCAGATCGCCAGCTTAGCAGCTCCAAACAGAAAATTCACTAGGACCAGAAGCAGAAGGGGGGGTGGGGGGTGGGGGGGGCATGCATAGAAAGTGTTCTCCCGAGCCGCGTAAACAGGATAACACGAAACATGACCGAGCACACCTCCCGGAGTCGTTTCAGATCATTCATAAAAGATGTGCTGCCAGCTCTCCCGCTCTTCATGATGACAATAACAACAATAATAACAATAATAATGACGCCGCGGTACAAAATGTCTTGGCAGGGACGGACGACCTGGCGGAGTTGCAGGATGGTGTTTGTGTGCACCCCCCCGCCCCCGCACCCCGCCGCCCCCCCCGAGAAAACAGAATCGTTACGACAAGCCGAACATGCAAAAGCACCAGTTTCTGGAGGAGGAGGAGGAGGTCATTAAAACCCGGCTCCCTCGCTCTGCCAGCACTTCCACCTGTTTTACTTTCCCCTGTAATGACCAAACAAAGGGGGGGGGGGTTATGAATGTCAGGAGGCTCATAAATCCATCGCGGTGTTAGAAAGGGAGAAGCCCCCGGAGGACAAGTCAAGTTAGGCTTTCCCCTTCTCTCCTCTTTTTTTTTCCTTCTTCTTCCTCGGCAGCTGCTTCCTCGCAACCCCTGCAGGCTCCGCGGGGCTGAAACAAAAACGCTGACGCCTCAGAAAGAGAAAAGGACAAATTGCACATGGAGAACACCGCGTCTCCGGCCGATTCGTTTCATCTCGCGTTAAATCTTTCAAGTCTGGCTCCCCCTTCACACGAGGAGCTGTACGCTGGAGATGATCACACTGTAGTTTACGAAGCAGATTGGTGTGACCGGTTATTTTCTTGCCCGGTGCGGGATTCGATACGACGTGTACTGCACCACAAGGCGACGTCACTAACCGCTCGGCTAAAGGGTCAGACCCGTTAGCTAGGGGCTAACGTGTCTTATTAGTAGTTTACAGTCGTCACCCCCCCCCGGAAGCGCGCCCTCACGCTTTGTTATTCCCGCGCTCACGAAGAGACTGCTGAGGATCTGCACATTTCCGGATCCCACCGCTGCCACCGGTTATTTTCTTGCCCGGCGCGGGATTCGATCCTGGGTGTACTGCACCACAAGGCGACGTCACTAACCGCTCGGCTAAAGGGTCAGACCCGCTAGCTAGGGGGCTAACGTGTCTTATTAGTAGTTTACACTTGTTTCAAGAAAATTTTGTTGTTTGCTTTTTTTTTTGCATGCGGGAAAGGTGAAATTGCATGGCAAACAAGCCAGGTTATGTCATCCCATCTGATATGAGATAAACAACCCGTTCACACGCGGTTCACAAGTGACACCAGTTCGGTCGAGCCACGGTTACGGCTCGATTAGGCCGTGTAACTGGACTCCTATCGTTGTCCCGGTATACAAGAACCGGGGGAGAGTCGATTTATTGACGGACGTATGTCCCACCCCGGTACAGTAGGTGGCGATATGCTGCCTTTCAGCTGGTTGCTATTGGACCGCGGGAACTGTGGATCATGCGCAGAACGCCTAGGCCGGTTCGGGGCCGGTTGAAGCGTATCATGGATGTATTAGCGTAGAGGATGCCGGACCTAAAAATGGCGCCTGTACATTCCAATGAGAATTTTTTTTAATATATATATATATATATATATATATATATATATATATATATATATATATATAACTATAGTTATATAGTTATATATATATAGTTATATATATAGTTATATATATATAGTTATATATATAGTTATATAGTTATATATATATATATATTTTAATTGAACATTGTTCATATTCATGTACAGATTCTTGAAGAAAGTTAATTATAAAACAAACATGGCAAATACACATTCCATCCAAAAATACATAGATATATCCAAAGTGCCAAAGGGAACAGTATGTAAACATGTCTATACAGTATATCAGGAAGTACATAGAGATTGAATGTCACATGAATATACGGTAATGTATTATGAAAATAAGGGTACAAATGTAAACTACTAATAAGACACGTTAGCCCCTAGCTAACGGGTCTGACCCTTTAGTCGAGCGGTTAGTGATGTCACTTTGTGGTGCAGTACACCTCGTATCGAATCCCGCACCGGGCGAAAAAACAACCGCTTACACAAACAATAATACATTAAATACATGACATACACTAATTGAAAATAATAAAACATAGTCCATCATACAAGGGGGAATTAATAAGGATATCAGTCTTCTGATTCAGTGGGAAAAGTCTTAACACCTCATAAATCTTTAGAGCTTTTGAATCGGTCTATTCCAATGAGAATTGCTCGACTGGCGCGAAAAAGTTTCTGACTTCCGGGTAACTTCCGGGTACATGTGGCCCACTGAATATGCGCAGTAGTGTTACTCCCGCCATGCCTCTAGGCTGTGAGAACGAGCGAACCGCGTTCAGCATCCGGCGTCGCAATGCTATGCTAGCGGACTTCATGGACGCGTAAGAAGACTACTACGGGGCCTACTTGGGACTTGAAACCGGGGACGTATTTATACCAACGGCAACACCAACCAACAAGGAAGGTAATGTCCCAGAAAGTAAGCTCGTATTAAACGCTTTAAACAGTTAATGTCGCGTTTAACCTAGCAAAGATCCTCGTTCCCGAGAGACAACGTGACCACGCGTAGAGCGCTCGTGCACAGCCGTGACGTCATGCAGACAAAAAAGATTTTTCTGGGCTTTGGGAATTTAAAAAAATTGAAGATTAAAACCCCATGGCTTAAAAATATACAATACAAAAAGTGACAGTTGACCATGATTATAGCAGGCAGGTCAACGGTTTTTACAAGCGTCTCTTACAATGGTGGTCAATGGGGGGAAATGCTTTTCGGGCAGCAGGGGATTTTTCTCTGCAATACCGCGAGTGACCACTGGGGGAAACGCGGCGGCGTCGTGTTTAGTTCTACTATAATGCGTCCATGACGATACGTGCCGGAGTAAGGCGATCCCCAACCGCAATATCTAAGGTGCGCTAGGCCGACTTCGAGAAATCCGGTTTCGCACGATTTCAGTCGGACTAACGCGTTTGCGTGTATTTTAAAAGTCCAGTTTTAGTCGGACTAACGCAGTCAATCGACTTTTGCTAACGTCATGTAAAGCACTTGACTCAACTCCTTTGGAGAACCACGACGACCTGGATGAATGAGGACATTCACAGACACGTCATGTAAACGAGTGATTTGTCGTGCGCGTGCAAGTCCCCTATTTCTGCGAGGAGAGAGAGAGAGGGCGAGAGAGAGAGGGCGAGGGCGAGGAGAGAGAGGGAGAGAGAGGGAGCGAGAGAGGGCGAGAGAGAGAGGGCGAGGGCGAGGAGAGAGAGGGAGAGAGAGGGAGCGAGAGAGAGAGAGGGCGAGAGAGAGAGAGCGGGCGAGAGAGAGAGAGAGGGCGAGAGAGAGAGAGGGCGAGAGAGAGAGAGGGCGAGAGAGAGGGCAAGAGAGAGAGCGAGACAGAGGGCGAGAGAGAGAGAGAGAGAGGGCGAGAGAGAGGGTGAGAGAGAGAGGAAGAGAGGGCGGGCGAGAGAGAGAGAGAGATAGGGAGAGAGGGGGAGAGAGAGAGAGAGGGCGAGGAGAGAGAGAGGGTGAGAGAGAGAGGGCGAGAGAGAGGGCGAGAGAGAGAGAGAGAGAGGGCGAGAGAGAGGAAGAGAGAGAGAGGGCGAGGAGAGAGAGAGAGAGGGCGAGAGAGAGAGAGAGAGCGAGACAGAGGGCGAGAGAGGGCGAGAGAGAGAGAGGGTGAGAGAGAGAGCGAAAGGGCGAGAGAGAGAGAGGGCGAGGAGCGAGAGAGGGCGAGAGAGAGAGGGCGAGAGAGAGAGAGATAGAGAGGGCGAGGAGAGAGAGAGGGCGAGAGAGAGAGAGAGAGAGGGCGAGAGAGAGAGAGGAAGAGAGGGCGGGCGAGAGAGAGAGAGAGAGGGCGAGAGAGAGAGGGTGAGGACAGGGAGAGAGGGCGAGGAGAGAGGGAGAGAGAGAGAGAGGGAGAGAGGGCGAGAGAGAGAGAGAGCGAGACAGAGGGCGAGAGAGAGAGAGACAGAGGGCGAGAGAGAGGGGGGGCGAGAGGGCCCCACGGAGGGAGGCGGTACACGCCGATGTGTCAGGCCGTCATAACAGTGACGCCTCCCGAGAGGGAGGAGAAGCCTGACGTGCAGGCAGGTGGTGTTTTTACCACTAACCCGGTCCACGTGCCGGCTTATAGGCGTGTGGAGTAACCAGAAAGCGGTGCTGTTGTTGCGCTTCGACAGAGTGAACAAGTCTTTCACTTCTCTGACATGACGGGACCTCAGATCGCCTCCATGTGCTGGGCCTCACTGTGTTTGTTATCTGTGTCTGTCCTCCACTAGAACACAACGAGACGGCACCACGCCGAACCCAAAGCTGCATCATTGTGCCACCAACATTGTGTCACAAACGGTGTTGGTGCTGGTTTTGATTTGTTTTTTTAAATGAAAACATCCTGCGACGGTTTCAATTAAAAGGCCCCACTGATTTATTTATTTGCCACCACTGCTTATTATAAATAAGGCCGAGAAGTGGCCTGGTGTAATTCCTGTGGCATTAGACGGAGCCGACTGTGACCTAATAACACACACCCGGTGTCCCGCTGCTGCCGCCGCCGCCGCCCGGCCCGCAAACACACAGCTGCTCGCAGCCCATTGTTGCTCCAGGTGTCTTTACACACACTCAGCTAGCACACACACAAACACATCCCTGCCCCTAACACACAAAAATACTTCCGACATGCACGCACGCACACTAACACACACACACATCCCTAACCCTTACACACAAAAATACTTCCCACACACACATACACGCACGCACACTAACACACACACAAACACGCACATCCCTAACCCTTACACACAAAATACTTAACACACACACATGCACGCACGCACAATAACACACACAAACACATCCCTAACCCTTACACACAAAAATACTTACCGCGCACGCACGCACACTAACACGCGCACGCACACACCATGTCTCCCTATTCTTGTGGGGACTCCTCATTCAATCAATCAATCAATCAATCAATCAAGTTGCATTTTATATAGCGCTTTGACAACATTCATTCCCTAGTCCGTAACCTTAACCATCATAACTCCGTGCCTAACCTTAACCCTTACCCTAATCCTAATTCTAACCTTAACCCTTACCCTGATCCTAATCCTAATTCTAACCTTAACCCTTACCCTAATCCTAATTCTAACCTTAACCCTTACCCTAATCCTAACCTTAACCCTTACCCTAATCCCAATTCTAACCTTAACCCTTACCCTTATCCTAATTCTAACCTTAACCTTTACCCTAATTCTAACCTTAAACCTTACCCTAATCCTAATTCTAACCTTAACCTTTACCCTAATCCTAATTCTAACCTTAACCCTTACCCTAATCCTAATTCTAACCTTAACCCTTACCCTTATCCTAATTCTAACCTTAACCTTTACCCTAATCCTAATTCTAACCTTAACCCTTACCCTAATTCTAACCTTAACCTTTACCCTAATTCTAACCTTAACCCTTACCCTAATCCTAATTCTAACCTTAACCCTTACCCTAATCCTAATTCTAACCTTAACCCTTACCCTAATCCTAATTCTAACCTTAACCCTTACCCTAATTCTAACCTTAACCCTTACCCTAATCCTAATTCTAACCTTAACCCTTACCCTAATCCTAACCTTAACCCTTACCCTAATCCTAATTCTAACCTTAACCCTTACCCTAATTCTAACCTTAACCCTTACCCTAATCCTAATTCTAACCTTAACCTTTACCCTAATCCTAATTCTAACCTTAACCTTTACCCTAATCCTAATTCTAACCTTAACCCTTACCCTAATCCTAATTCTAACCTTAACCTTTACCCAAATTCTAACCTTAACCCTTACCCTAATCCTAATTCTAACCTTAACCTTTACCCTAATCCTAATTCTAACCTTAACCCTTAACCTAATCCTAATTCTAACCTTAACCTTTACCCTAATCCTAATTCTAACCTTAACCCTTACCCTAATTCTAACCTTAACCTTTACCCTAATTCTAACCTTAACCCTTACCCTAATCCTAATTCTAACATAAACTCTTACCCTAATCCTAATTCTAACCTTAACCCTTACCCTAATCCTAATTCTACTTTAACCCTTACCCTAATCCTAATTCTAACCTTAACCTTTACCCTAATCCTAATTCTAACCTTAACCCTAATTCTAACCTTAACCCTTACCCTTACCCTAATCCTAATTCTAACCTTAACCCTTACCCTTACCCTTACCCTAATCCTAATTCTAACCTTAACCCTTACCCTTACCCTAATCCTAATTCTAACCTTAATCCTTACCCTAATCCTAATTCTAACCTTAACCCTTACCCTAATCCTAATTCTACTTTAACCCTTACCCTAATTCTAACCTTAACCTTTACCCTAATCCTAATTCTAACCTTAACCCTAATTCTAACCTTAACCTTTACCCTAATTCTAACCTTAACCCTTACCCTAATCCTAATTCTAACCTTAACCCTAAACCCAGCTCATAACCCCAAGATAGACCCTTTTCCTCATGGGGACCCACTAAATGTCCCTACAAGGTAGGTGGTTTCTGATTTTTCTGTCCTAATGGGGACCAAATGTCCCCATTAGGACAGAAAAACCTGGCACACACACACACACACACACACACACACACACACAGGTGGAAGTTCGGGTTTGTATTCCAGCGTGCTCTCAGGCTTTTTCTGGGTTATAAAGTTCCCTGAAGTTTCTGGGCATTATTTGTATAGTTTTACTAGGGCGCTAGATGGTGTGTGTATCGTCAGTACTTCACAACTGATTCATTATAAAGCATACATACTGTGAGAATATCCACACAATACGTGTATACATAAGTAAAATGACAGAAAGGTTTCACTCATCAATTCTCGTTTCATACTATCAAAACAAAGGCCAGTTCTGTCAATTCTATTCTTTCTTTCTTTTTTGTCATTTATTTTGAAGGGAGCGATATTAGTTTTTCAACTTTAGTACAGCCTTTTTTCAAAGCATGCTAAACTTGTTGACTTTTTTATACATTTTTTAAAATTATTTTTCTATTTGGTTTTATTTTTTGGATATTTTTGACTTGATTTTTTTTCTATTTGAATTTCTATATATTTTTTATATATTTTCTTAAAATTGTGTTGTTGTTGATATTTGGATATTTTCAATATTACTTGAGTCAGCGGTTTGCTTTGAAACCCTCCGGGACGACACAGTGATGCGATTACTTAGCGGAATTTATATATTTGACTATAATAACCGAGTATAACGCGGCATAATGACACGTGCACGCAAAGTATTGTTTACACACTGGGATATAACGCACACACACACACACACACACACACAGACACACACACCTTCCCATGCTTCTGCCCTCGGCGAGCTGCATAAGGTGCAAGTCAACGTGATAAAACAACATGCGAGTGTAGGCAAGCGACGACAGGAATTTGGTGAGTGACAGGTCTCGCTTACAGCAAGTGGGAAGTGAGTGTCGGTAAGCGGTACGTCAATATGAGCGGATGAGAGGGGCCTCGCGTCACGCGGCACTCGCGCACGTTGCGCCGGCGGGGGAACGCGCGCACCAGATACAAACTAACGACCGGAGGCGGTGCCGTTCGAGAACCCTCGGCGGTGAAGAGCCCGAGGAAGCGGCAGCTTTTGCCCTTCCTCCGCCTGTCGTTTAAGTCGGCGGTGTTACACAAGAGGGTGTGCTAATGACGGTAAAGCACACCCTCTTGTGTAACACCGCCGAATTATGAAACGGATAGTCCCGCTCCTTGATCCCGAGCGGCGGAGGCGCTGCGACCGCGTTACAATCCGGGTATTACTGCGCCCGGCGTCCCAATTTTGGTTGTGAATTGCTATTTACGGGGGGGGGGGCAAGCGTGGTGGGAAGCGATGGGCAGGATAGAGGGGGGGGGTGGAAAGGAAGGAAGGAAGGAGTCACGCTGAAATTGATGAGAGAGAAAAGTTCAAGGAACGAAGTGGCGGGTGGCGTAGCGGTCTATTCCGCTGCCCACCAACACGGAGATCGCCGGTTCGAATCCCCGTGTTACCTCCGGCTCGGTCGGGCGTCCCTACAGACACAACTGGCCGTGTCTGCGGGCGGGAAGCCGGATGTGGGTATGTGTCGTGGTCGCTGCACTAGCGCCTCCTCGGGTCGGTCCGGGCACCTGTCCCTGGGGGGGGGAATAGCGTGAGCCTCCCACGCGTTACGTCCTCCCGGTGAAACTCCTCACTGTCACGTGAAAAGAAGCGGCTGGCGACTCCACGTGTACCGGAGGAGGCACGTGGTAGTCTGCAGCCCTCCCTGGAGCAGCGACAGGGACTAGTAGGGCTAAACCGGGCTCTCCGTCAGTTTTATGCCATTGTGAAAAATGGGAAAGGGGAACCCTATGGCAGGGGTCCCCAATTACTTTTCATAGCGGGCCACTTTTAAAACCACGGGCCACTCAACCTCCAGCAGCATGTTGTTCGTTAGTTTGTTTTGGTGTCGATACGTTGCAGGTATTATAATTTAAACAGAGATTTTTCATCTATTTTTCGATATATTACTAGTCTTACTTTTAGTAAGAAATTAATTATTGTTTTATTTTGTTTTGGTAGGGAAATAAAAAAAATTCTTCCTTCTGGCATTTCTCCAAAAATTCTCGCGGACCATAAATCATAATATTGGGGACCCCTGCCCTATGGTATCAGCAGCTATGGCGGCCTACGTGTGGCGGTTAACCGGTCCACCAACGATCCTCCGATCAGCCGACCCTGGTGTCTGCTGAGAGATGCTGGGGTTTATCACCATAGCGGCAACATTTCCGTTGGGAGTTGTGGGAAAAACTTCGCCGAGAAGGGCGCGACAAAGCGCTCCACCGCCACGTGTTAACAAAGGCGGACTTGCAGAAAATCTCCCGCACTGAATCCAAACACTGGAGGGTCTCGTCCACAGAGTCCTGCTCGATGCGCAGCTGCATATGGGGCGCAGAGCTAAAGAGGGCAGCTGCCAACTGGAGCCCAAACCATTCATCATCCGCCAGGACGAGAAATGTACACAATGCTGTCATTCAACAAATGCACAAAAAATGAATCACAAAGACGCCTGCGAAAGAAACAAAGAGCCTAGGAGGGTTTGTTTGTGTTGGAGCAGCCGGGGGACCCACTGGCAAATACTGGTTTCTGCCGCCATATCCACCAGCCTATCATCTCCACCCCAAAGCGGACAAACTGCAGCAACTATCTATGGTAGGTTAACGATGTACCTTTAGCTAGCTTGCGTGTTCTTATTTGAACCTATAGACAGGTTTACGCGGCACTTCCGGTTCATTTCCGCATTCGGGCGGAAATGGACCGGAAAGCTATGCTTCTCTTTTCCGGTGTAACGAGTAGCTACGAAGTTACCACAGTTCAGGGAAAGGGTTTTCTTTGGTTGGCTTTTTGGCAATGAAGTGACGGGAACACACAAATGTAACAATAGGAACTATTGTTAGGAACCATTGTTTAGTTCCTTGTTTACACAGGGGTCGTTTAGGTTGTTGCACCTGGAATAACGGACCGAGCGTGATGCATAACCTTACGTGCCGAAGTTATTATTAAAGTTTATAGCCCCGTGGGGTTGAAACGAGTTGTAACGTCTCATTAGTAGAAGGTAACAACACACTTTAACAACAAAGACGTTTTTCGGTGGTTTCTTCGAATTCAACGCCTTCAACCACATCCGAGATTTGACATCTGCTGTTGGTTTTCTGTGGAAGGAAAAACAATGGAATGCAGCGAGGCACATTGTCGTTTTGTGGCAGGTCGGTGGGCAGCACACTCTCCATCCAACCACTCATTCACGGGTTTCCGTGTATTAGTACAGCCACGCACCACACACAATGTGTCCCTGAACCATTTTTTTTAATCTTCTAATGTCCATTTTTAATGTTTAATGTAGCTGAAGATATCGCAGATCTAGGCTTGCGTGTTTACATCCGGCTACGGACGTTTAGACCGGAAGAACAATGCACCCCACCCCGGCGCCCTAGGTAAGGGCGGGAAAACTCGTCTATTGTGCTCAGTTTTCTCACGCTACATTGTCAATTGCTAGCAGTGTGAGTTTTGTTACAGTGTAGCTGATACTTGGCAAGTAACCGGGCTACACTGTAACAAAAACTGATATCGCTAGCAAGTGACAACAGCTAGGGCAAGGTGAGCATAGTTGCTGATGGGAGGCACATATCTGGTTATATGGGGGTGGTACGGTGGCCCAGTGGTTAGCGCTGTTGCCTCACAGCAAGAACGTCCCTGGGTTCGAACCCCAGGCCGTCCCAGGTCCTTTCAGTGTGGAGTTTGCATGTTCTCCCCGTGTCGGCGCGGGTTTCCTCCGGGTGCTCCTGTTTCCCCCCACCATCAAAAAGACATGCATGTTAGGGTTAATACTCCTGTCTGTGCCCCTGAGCAAGGCAATGGAAAGAAGAACCGGGGCTGGTCCCCGGTTGCTGCAGCTGCCCACTGCTCCTACACAATAGGATGGGTTGAATGCAGAGAGCAAATTTCATTGTAAGAATACAATGTCAAATGAAGTGGCTTTCATTTCGTAATGTAACTGCTTTTTTCCTTTCTAGAGAGCCCATGGGGGTGAACTTCCCTTGGCTGCAGGTTGCCATGGCTTTGCAAAGCAGCCGGCACCGAGACAATCTGCACCAATCACGCCTTTGCAAAGCACCACTGTACAAAAATTCTCTGATGCTGGCCTAGAGGCAAGACAAATCATGTCAGTGGCGGGGCATAAATTTGAATTGTCCCTGCGAGAGAAGATGCTGGAGCAATATCCTTGCTTCTGGCACCGCGCGCTCCACTTGGCGTCCAACAACGCCCCTTAGCTGTTCTGAAATCACCTCAAACCACGGGCTCACGCGGCTTACTGCTTTAAAAACCACCTCCCTTCTCCAGCCTCCCCTCTCGCTTCACACCTGCAACTTCAAGCAGAAGATGGCTATCAGGCGTGAGTCAGCCGACCGTGTCTCTCACCGTGCCCTTTTCTTTTCTTTTCTCTCCTCCTCCCTCATCTCCCACTTTGTCTTACACATCCCCCTTTTCTTACCTGGACAGCTCTTTGAAGACGCTCCCCGGCCCCTCTGAGTTATCATCTAAGCTGAATAGTGTGCAGCGTAGCAATGAAAAACAATTGTCGGTGAATGAAAAATAGATTAAAGAATGAGGGGCCCACACACACACACACACACACACACACACACACACACACTTACTGACATCACGGTGAAAATGCTCCGTGCATAGTAAATGGGTCAGCTTGTCTGTATCGACCAATAATTACTTAAAAAGTGCGTTATCGGTATCTGGACGGATATCGATATGGTGCCCGATATATCGCGCCGATATGATACTAACCGCCGGGGAAAAGATCCTAATTTAATTGGCCCTAATCACGAATCTGGTTTCATTATAAGCATGTAGTTAATCTGTAGACGTGGGGCTGCAGTAACACACCGGAGGTCGACATTTCCACGACATGTCGAGCGCTTCAAGAGTCACAGTAAGAATCGGGGGTGCACGATATATCGGTCCGCTTATCGGTATCGGGCGGTAATGGCTCCAAAATTCGCTATCGGTAGCTGGACAGATACCAAAACGGCGATAGCGCTGATACGATGACGCGTTAATGACGTGCTGCCACTGCCGGGTGTTGATGAAAAGACAGGTGGCGCTGCAGCGTACCAAAAAAAAAAGTCTGCTAATTCTGTTTCTGTGACAATTACTCGCCTCATTTGAACGGATAAAGTAAATAAGTGACTTAATGTGCGTTTCGAACCTCTTTTTGTGATGATAAATCAGTGCCGGTACAAATAAAGTCGTGTTTTATAGACAGCCATGTCTGCACCAAGCATCACAGTTGCAATACAGCGGCAGGTAAAATAAGACACAAAAGACAAAATTATCAGTATCCACATCCTGATCAGCTGAATGGCCACGGAAATGATCCCTCATCAGACAGCTACCAAAAAAAGGGGGGCGGAGTCGGCTTGTGTTCGTCACGTGAATGCGTCTCTGGGTGTGTCGGAAAAAGTGGTTCGGCCTGGAGTCACCTTGTCACGGAAGTGGTTGGGCCTGGAGTGGCCTTGTCACGGAAGTGGTTCGGCCTGGAGTGGCCTTGTCACGGAAGTGGTTCGGCCTGGAGTGGCCTCGTCACGGAAGTGGTTCGGCCTGGAGTCGCCTCGTCACGGAAGTGGTTCGGCCTGGAGTCGCCTCGTCACGGAAGTGGTTCGGCCTGGAGTGGCCTCGTCACGGAAGTGGTTGGGCCTGGAGTCGCCTTGTCACGGAAGTGGTTCGGCCTGGAGTGGCCTTGTCACGGAAGTGGTTCGGCCTGGAGTGGCCTTGTCACGGAAGTGGTTCGGCCTGGAGTGGCCTTGTCACGGAAGTGGTTCGGCCTGGAGTGGCCTTGTCACGGAAGTGGTTCGGCCTGGAGTCGCCTTGTCACGGAAGTGGTTCGGCCTGGAGTCGCCTTGTCACGGAAGTGGTTGGGCCTGGAGTCGCCTTGTCACGGAAGTGGTTCGGCCTGGAGTCGCCTTGTCACGGAAGTGGTTGGGCCTGGAGTCGCCTTGTCACGGAAGTGGTTCGGCCTGGAGTCGCCTTGTCACGGAAGTGGTTCGGCCTGTCACGGAAGTGGTTGGGCCTGGAGTCGCCTTGTCACGGAAGTGGTTCGGCCTGGAGTCGCCTTGTCAGGGAAAGTGGTTCGGCCTGGAGTCGCCTTGTCACGGAAGTGGTTCGGCCTGGAGTCGCCTTGTCATGGAAGTGGTTCGGCCTGGAGTCTCCTCGTCACGGAAGTGGTTCGGCCTGGAGTCGCCTCGTCACGGAAGTGGTTTGGCCTGGAGTCGCCTCGTCACGGAAGTGGTTGGGCCTGGAGTCGCCTCGTCACGGAAGTGGTTCGGCCTGGAGTCGCCTCGTCACGGAAGTGGTTCGGCCTGGAGTGGCCTCGTCACGGAAGTGGTTCGGCCTGGAGTCGCCTTGTCACGGAAGTGGTTGGGCCTGGAGTCGCCTTGTCACGGAAGTGGTTCGGCCTGGAGTGACCTTGTCACGGAAGTGGTTCGGCCTGGAGTGGCCTTGTCACGGAAGTGGTTCGGCCTGGAGTCGCCTTGTCACGGAAGTGGTTGGGCCTGGAGTCGCCTTGTCACGGAAGTGGTTCGGCCTGGAGTCGCCTTGTCACGGAAGTGGTTCGGCCTGGAGTCGCCTTGTCACGGAAGTGGTTGGGCCTGGAGTCGCCTTGTCACGGAAGTGGTTCGGCCTGGAGTCGCCTTGTCACGGAAGTGGTTCGGCCTGGAGTGGCCTTGTCACGGAAGTGGTTCGGCCTGGAGTGGCCTTGTCACAGAAGTGGTTCGGCTTGGAGTCGCCTTGTCACGGAAGTGGTTAGGCCTGGAGTCGCCTTGTCACAGAAGTGGTTCGGCCTGGAGTGGCCTTGTCACGGAAGTGGTTCGGCCTGGAGTGGCCTTGTCACGGAAGTGGTTGGGCCTGGAGTCACCTTGTCACGGAAGTGGTTCGGCTTGGAGTCGCCTTGTCACAGAAGTGGTTCGGCTTGGAGTGGC
>JAJHIY020000929.1:390000-532248 GCA_022114975.2 Lampris megalopsis
CCTAGCTGTATGACGCAAATGATAATGAAATAAAAGTGTTTTTCAGTCTGTGAGCGACTGTCGGCAGCCATTACATATCGGGTCAAATGGTATTTGGTTGATTTCTGTCTGAGTACTGTAGCGAATTCGGGGGACAACGCAACCACAGGAATTGCCGCGGCCGGGACGCGAACCCGTATCGCCCGCACCGCAGGAGGCATCGCTAACCGCTAGACTAAAGGGTCAAACCCGCGAGCCAGCGGCCAGCGGGTCTTCTTATCCGTGCACGTTACACTACCCCCCTCCTTCGGGAAGCGCGTCCCCGCGCTTAAGCATATCAGCTCCTTCACGCCTCAGGGCGCCTGCGCTTCCGATGGCCTTACGGTCGCTCCATCCCCACTTCTGACACCAATGTAGCGAATTCGGGGGACAACGCAACCACAGGAACTGCCGCGGCCGGGACGCGAACCTGTATCGCCCGCACCGCAGGAGGCATCGCTAACCGCTCGACTAAAGGGCCAAACCCGCGAGCCAGCGGCCAGCGTGTCTTCTTATCCGTGCACGTTACAATACGATACCTCATGTAAGCCCTCGAACTTGTGGCGATCAGGTGACCTGAGGCTGCCGTCTAATTGGTTTCTTCAGGTTTTCCAGGGGGCGCAGTTCTGTGCGTCCCAGACACCCCCACTTCTATTGGCAGCGAATTGGTGTTGTTTTAACGTTTTTTGAATTTGATTGGACAGTTCTCGTGGCCGTCAATCACGTTCACACGACGCCTCGTCTCGACTGTCAATCATCCACTGTCTGCGACCCCTGATAAAATCTATAGGCTACATTGTCCTTCTTAATAACTGTGACTGTGTGGACATTAAAGCAGCTGTCAGGTGTGCTGCGCCAAGGTAAACTGCGCCCAAAAGGTTTTGAATGACCGCGGCGCGGTGGCGCAGTGGTTGGCGCTGTCTGTCGCCACACGGCAAGAAGGTTCTAGGTTCGAACCCCGGGGTACGTTGTCCAACCTTGGGGGTCGTCCCAGGTCGCCGTCTGTGTGGAGTTTGCATGTTCTCCCCGTCTCTGCGGTGGGTTTTCTCCGGGTGCTCTGGTTTCCCCCACCATGAGAAAGACATGCATGTTAGGGTTAATACTCCTGTCTGTACCCCTGACCGAGGCACGGCGAGACGACCTGGAGTTGGTCCCCGGGTGCTGCACGTGGTGGACACGTCCAAGACTGCTTTTACCATCCGTTATCTAAGGAAAGCAAGTTTTGCTTCATCAAATCAAAGGTAAGCCCTCGTAGTTTGTTTGTACGGTCGAATTGTTTGTATTCCAACAAAAGTTGAATTGTTTGTACGGTTTTGAGATCGAGGCTGTCGTCGAATTATGACCTCAAACATCGTGACACAAGAAAGATGGTGGAATCACTGTCAAATTTGAGGAGGGCAAGGCATCAACAACTCAAACTTTGGTTTGGCAGTTGCTCTGCTACAGGGGTAGGTAATCTTATCCAGAAGGGGCCAGTGTGGATGAAGGTTTTTGTTCCAGCCAAGTAGTTACACACCTGATCCCACTAATCAACCAATAGAGTCTTTGCTGATGAACTTGATTAGGAGACACAGGTGTGTAATTGCTTGGTTGGAACAAAAACCTTCACCCACACTGGCCCTTTCTGGATAAGATTGCCCACCCCTGCTCTCCTAGGACAGTATCACATTTAGAGCTGTTAATTTTGTGTGTTCAATCACAATACTTATTTGTGTAAGAAACTGATGCATACCAAATATGAAATGTTCTCCGCAAATCTTCACGTTTGATATCTACTCTTCTGAACACGTCTTCTAGTCCTCCCGACGGATTGCATGAATCCACGCCTATCTTCTTCGCTTTTCGATTGGAGTTTTCCCTTTCGGCATGCGATAAAAATGCAGATGCTTGTTTTTACTATCTTTACGATTTGTACAACTGACAGCGCAACAACTGTGAGGCGTTTCGTTTCATTTTAAATCAATTTCTCTGTGATGATCTCTCCGAAATGAACACATTTTATGCTGACGACACTCATGGCATCGGCATAAAAATGGTAAAGCACATCGTGATTTTGAATGACCTGGCCAAGAGGCAGCCTGTATATAGAGAAGAGAAGTGGGACAAGAACTGAGCCTTGAGGGACTCCACAGCTCAACTGAGTCACTGAGGAAGTAGAGTTACCCAGAACAACAGAAAAAGTTCTGTTGGTGAGGTAAGAGCGTAATATGCTAAGAGCCGAGCCCTTATGCTAACCCAAGTCTCTAAGCGATGTAAGAGGATGTTGTGATTGATTGTGTCAAAGGCAGCACTCAAGTCTAAAAGAATTAAAATCAAGCAGTCACCTCTGTCTGCAGTCAGCAGTAGGTCATTAGTGACCTTAACTAGAGCTGTCTCGGTACTATGAAGTGCTCTAAAACCAGACTTGAAACTTTTAAAAACACCATTAGTGTTTATAAAAGAAATCAATTGAGAAGAAATTACTTTCTCCAGAACTTTAGATAGAAAAGATAATTTGGAGATTGGTCTATTTACTTAGGGACAGGGGATCTAAATTAGGTTTCTTCAGCAATGGGTGAAAAATGTCATGCTAAAAACTGTCTGGAAAAGAACCGGAGGCCAGAGAATTATCAACAGTTTGCAGAATAACAGGGCTGATAGTTGAAAATACCTCCTTGAGCTGCTTAGTGGGAATGATGTCTAAGATGCAGGAGGAGGAGTTCATATTGGAGACTGTATTTTCTAACACGGAAATTGTAATTGGTTGAAACTGGGTAAAAGAGGCAGAATTAACATGATGAATGGATCCTGGCTGGATATGGGACCTGATATCCTCCACCTTATTTACAAAATCAGTGAGAAATGTCTCGGACAACTCAACATAAGGTTCAAAAAGAGGAATGGAAGGACCATTATAACAGAATCAATTACCCTAAAGAGAACTTTAGGATTGTGGTTATTTTTTTGATATTATTTCAGAGAAGTACACTGATCTGGCATCCTTAACTGCTCTCTGGTAAATTAACATTTGGTTTTTAAGGGTGTTATGTGCTAATTCAGACTTGTTGACCTTACATTGCCATTCTGATTTTCTATGGAGTTTTCTAAGGGCATGAGTGTGATCGTTCAATCAGGGGAGGTTATTTGATTTTTGCTTCCTAGTTTTAAATGGTGCAATTTGGTCGAGGATGGGTAGGCACTGATCATTGAATGAATTTAATAGTGCATCTGGATTGAGGGGGGGATAAAGAGGGATTAAAGGATGATGAATTAAAAGCATCACAGAATTTAACTGCAGAGCCAGTGTTGAGAATGCGAGATCCTGTTTTAGGATAGTGATTAGGAATAGCGAGCTGTAGTGGAACTTTGAAAATTACAGCTTTATGGTCAGACACAGGCATATCCACCAGATTAAGACATTCACGAAACCAGATGAGAGTACAAGGTCTAAGGAGGTGGCGAGTATTGGGCCAGATGTCCTACTTGCCAAAAGGAATGTGAAGTGGTGCGGTGGCCTCTCGCTTCCTGGTGTAGTGATCACCACGGGTCCATCAGGACCTTAGCATATGGCCGCTCCTACACAAATGTGTCCGCAGCAGCACCTTCATGTGGTACCTCCTGTTTTTACAAAGTCTGCTGTGGGGGCGACCGGGTTCCTGGTGGTATAACCGGGTGAGTCGATTGGACTCATTAGCCTTGGTTGGCAGCCAATCTAGGAGAAGGACAACTCTGATTTCAAACCTGTGTAGATGAAGCTCATTGGCCTTGTCATGCAGTTCATCTAGAAGAAGGAAAACTCTGATTTCAAACCTCCGCTGCCTTGCGGGTATACTTTTATATGGGAAAGGCTTCGGGAAGAAACCCCAAGGAAAAAACCGCAGCCATCTCCATTGCCAGTCGTCTCGCTAGTCTTGCCACTGGTAGTAGGTGGTCTCGGATGAGAGAGTCGGGTTGATGATGTGCAACTCTTCCTGACTGTAATCATCACACAAATCATCTGTCATCCATCACAGGATGACTAGAAGGTCCCCGTCGCTGTGACGGACAAATAATACAAGGTCTAAGATGTGGCCTTTGGCATGTATGACCCTTTTAAAAGATTGAATGAAGTTTAAAAGAGTCTATAAGATCCAAAAATGTGAAGTTAGGGAAGGGGAAGGACAACACACATGTATATCAAAATCATCAAGAATAAGCACCCTGTCATATTTTGGCATGACAATAGATAGAAGGTCAGAAAACTCAGAGATAAAACTAACTGAATTAGGGGGCCTATAAATTAAGATGCAGAGTAAAACTTCAAATGAGATAAAATTACCAAAAGTAACAGGATGGCACTTGGGACCTAACCTATAAGAAACAGCTAGGCCACCCCCTCTACCTGGGAATATGAAAATATACAACATCAGGTGGGTTCTGTTAGCGACGGGCGTTGGTAAACATCGGATCACAAAGAGCCACGGATATCAATAGCTCTGACAACGACTCCTAGAGGATAAATTCTGAGTCTCATCACCAGCCAGTCAGACTAGCTTGGTCTAGTCAGAAAGGCACGAACTGAGGAAGCCTCTTGGATGAGAGGCGAAACGTCTTCACGGATATATACCAAGTCCAGTTGCACTTGAGTCAACTCCTTTGGATAACCATGACCTGGATGAATGAGAACATTCACAGACATCAGGTGGGCTAGCCTCAATAAGGGGAACAGTGTCCTCTGGGGACAGCCATGTCTCAGTAATCATAAAAAAGTCCAGATTATTAGAAACAATAAAATCATTAATGATAAATGACTTATTGCCCAGAGATCTCACATTCAATAGGCCAAAATTGTTTGGTGTCAAAGCAGAATTAAAACCAACGGGAGTACAATAAACAGAACACAAATTGCAGATATTTGCTCCAGATATTCGGCTGTTGTTTCTACTATTAGATAGGTCGTGTGGATGAGAGGCACGGTGCCTAATAGTCTGTATGGGGAAAACTCTCGGCAAGAGGGTCAGGGACAGATGGGGCCAGCAGAGGGAGTCAGCAGGCGGAACAGTACCATTGAGTGCCACTACAGGTGGAAGCGGAGGCTGCGAGAGGGGAGTGTGGGATGTAAACAGTCAGTCACATGGAGAGCACTGTACAGGGTGCTGCAGGTTGGCTGCTAGCATCTGGCTACCCAGCCTGTTTGAGTGGACTCCATCAGATCTGAAGAAGGAGAGACAATCCCAAAACAGATTAAAATTATCAATAAAACCAATATTGGTGGTGCAGTGGTTAGCGCAGTCACCTCACAGCAAGAAGGTCCTGGGTTCGAGCCCCAGGGTAGTCCAACCTTGGTGGGTCATCCCGGGTCGTCCTCTGTGCGGAGTTTGCATGTTCTCCCCGTGTCCACGTGGGTTTCCTCCGGGTGCTCCGGTTTCCCCCCACAGTCCCAAGACATGTAGGTCAGGTGAATTGGCCGTATTAAATTGCCCCTAGGTGTGAATGGGTGGATGTGTGTGTGTGTGGGGGGTGGGGGGGGCTGTGATGGCCTGGCAGCCTGTCCAGGGTGTCTCCCCGCCTGCCGCCAAATGGCTGCTGGGATAGGCTCCGGCATCCCCGTGACCCTGAAAGCAGGATAAGCGGTTCAGATAATGGATGGATGAATAAAACCAACATTGTGAGCTCTGCAGATGGAGATGAGCCATTTGTTCAGGCTGAGGATTCTGCTGAAAGGCCACTGCTCCACAGGCCAGTGTCAGAATAGGACCTGAGATAAAAACAGACTTTCTGAACGTACTTAAAAAGCTGAAGCGGTCAATAATATCCTTTTTGGTTAATTCAGACTGCTGACGAGCTGCCTCGTTTGTCCCTACATGAACTATATCACTCGACTGGTGGAGGACGGGACTGACTGGATCAACCCCGGGAGTTTATTCAGGCTATTTATTGAAATATTTAAGGACTGGATAGAGGAAACTTATTCAAAAGCAACACAAGAGGGTGTGTTCATATGTGGGGATTTCAATATAGACCTGTTAAATCCAAATAAGCACAAAAAGAGTTCATTAATACAATGTATAGTTTGGGTTTATATCCTAAAATCACTAGCCCCATCACACCACACTGTGCCACCTTAATAGACAATATATTCACAAACATTACAGAAGGCAAGGCAGAGAGCGGGCTTTTAATTAATCACATCAGTGACCATCTACCAGTTTTTACTGTCTACGACTGCAGTTTTAGGAAGAACAAAATTCCCAACATCATTAAACATATAAGAGTAAGAACAGAAGAATCCATGAATGCCTTTAAAGATGAATTACTAACACATAACTGGATTATAGTACACGAAGAAAAAGACACTGATAAAGCTTACGATTCATTCCTAAACACATTTCAATCCTTATATGACAAAAATTGCCCAGTAAAACATTTCAACAGTAAACTGAAATATAAAGGTAGTCCATGGATCACAAAAGGACTACGTAACACTTGTCATATTAAAAAAAAAGAAGCTCTACAAAGAATTCATAAAGCACAGAACCATCGAAGCAGAAACAAAATACAAAAAATATAAAAACAAGCTAAGTAACATTATGAGGATATGCAAGAAGGAATACTATAATAAAGAGTTGGAGACCAATAAAAACAACACCAAAGGTAGATGGAATGTGTTGAATAGAAAAGTATTATTAGAAACGGATCTGCCCAAGCTGCCCTCAATACTTAACAGGTAATGATAAGACTACAGATAACGTGGAAGATGTGGTCAGTGGCTTCAACAGATTCTTTGTAAATGTGGGCCCAAAACTGGCAGGAAAAAAATCAGCGAAACACAAACAATCACAGTGACTATGAGTATGGGGACAGAAATCCAAGTTAAATATTTCTTAGAGCAGTAGAAGAGAAGGAAATCGTGGACATTGTAAACAAACGCAAGAACAAAAAAATCTACCAACTGGACTGATATCCATATGACAATAGTTAAGAAAGTAATCTAATGTATTGCCAAACCACTAACCCACATATATAACATGTCCTGTCAGTCTTGTAAAGTTCCAAGCAAAATGAAACGAGTAAAAGTTATATATAAAACCGGAGATAGACACCAATTTATAAACTACAGACCAGTTTCATTATTGTCACAATTCTCCAAAATACTAGAAAAACTAGTTGCTGTTAGTACTACTACTACTACTATTGTTAAACTAGACAAATTCATTGAGAAGCACAGTCTGTTGATTGATAGCCAGTACAGGTTCTGACCAAACAGATCAACATCTCTGGCACTCATTTAATTAATTAAAGAAATAACTAATTGCATGGACCTAAATAGGTTTGCTGTGGGAATATTTATAGACCATAAAAGCCTTTGACACTATTAACCACAACAGATTAATGGATAAATTGGAAAGGTATGGTATCAGAGGGGTGGTACAGAACTGGCTGAGAAGCTATTTAAGTAACAGGCAGCCATCTGTAATGAAAGGTGAATATAAATCATCATGCATGGATATTATTTGTGTTGTGGTGTACCCCAGGGGTCGGTTTTAGGTGCAAAACTGTTCATGCTGTACTTATACGAGATATCAAAACTACTGAAATTTGCTCTATTTGCTGATGACACGAATTTATTTTGTTCTGGTGAGACTTTGCAGCCGCTTTTGGAGGTGACCACAATAGAAATGGTCAAACTAAAACGGTGGTCTGACAAAAACAAATTGTCTTTAAATCTGGGCAAAACAAAGTTTATGTTGTTTGGAAATCATCAGTCATCACCAATAAATACCAAAGTAAAAGCAGCGATAGGCGATGTCCAACTAGAATGAGCATATGAAAACAAATTTCTAGGTGGGATACTAGACCACCAAATCTGCTGGAAACCTCACGTAACACATACGTGCTAGCAAAATTGGCAAGGAGCATTGCAGTCATGAGAAAAGCCAGTCACATTCTGGATCATAAATCATTGTACACTCTGTATTGTTCATTTATTTTACCTCAACTGAACTACTGTGTGGAGGTATAGGGTAACAACTACAAAACCAACCTACAACCATTATGTACACTACAGAAAAAGAGCCATAAGGATATTTAATAATGCAGGATATTGTGAATACACTGACAAGCCAAGCTATTTTTAAAGTCAAGTGCCTTGAAGTTAACTTATCTTTAGATAAGTCTGCTACTGAAGGGTAATGGTAAGAGAAGACCTGTCGTTTGGACAAAATGAGCATTACATATGCAGCAATCAAATATTTGTTATAGGTCCACAGTAGTGGGAGCTCCTGAGTCTAAGGCAGGGGTGGGCAGTCTTATCCAGAAGGGCCGGTGTGGGTGCAGGTCTTTGTTCCAACCAAGCAGTTACACACACCTGATCCCACTAACCAACGCAGGGGTGTCAAACTCCGGGCCTCGAGGGCCACCTGATTAAACTAGTTCCTTTCCCTCCTTGATCCAGGAGGTGAGCTAATTAGTTAAATCAGGTGGTGCGGTGCATGGCTGCAACAAATACCTGCAGACACTGCGGCCCTCGAGGCCTGGAGTTTGACACCCCTGCGTAGAGTCTTTGCTGAGGAACTTGATTAGGAGACACAGGTGTGTAACTGCTTGGTTGGAACAAAGACCTGCACCCACACCGGCCCTTTCTGAATAAGATTGCCCACCCCTGGAAGGTCATACCCCCCCTCCTCCCCCAACCGCCACCAGCGTTCCTTATTTCCGTTTCAGGAAGTTGGAAGCCCCACGAGCTCACGAGTTCCATCCGAAAGCAGCACGAGTCAACCGTAGATGCGAGTCGCGGCTGCACGAGCGTGACTGGCTTCCCCAGCGTTATAAAAATAAAAGCAGGGGTTATTATTTCTGATTCATCCAGTGTTCCTCCGGTTGCACTGTGCTGAGGTCAGCACGTGAACGATTTGCTGACTTGCGAAACACGATGTGACTTCTCGTTTATTTTCAAGACTCATACCCAAAATACACGATTTGACGCACGTGGGAGAAGTTTGCCACAAATTCCTCGAACTTCCCTAAATTCAGCCTAACCCCGTCCCTAACCTAACGCTTAACCTTTACCTAACCTTAAACGATAGCTAACCTTAACCGAACCCCCCTCTCAACCGAACCCCAACACTTCTGCAAGACCGGAAGCCTTCTGGCAGAAAGCCCCGAAGGCAGACTTCTCCCGCGGGCTGTTTGGACACCGCTGCCCGATCTAAGTCAACCGTGCGTGTGCTTGTGCGTGCACGACTCGTATCTACGGTTGACTCAGATCGGGCAGCGGCAGAGGGCAGTCGGTGTTGGTCGCGCGAGCCGGAGGGCGACTGAAGAGAGGGAGCGGCGGTAGCGAGAACAAACGTTCTTCAAAGGTTTCGAATCCCCGCAACCGCAGCAGGTTCTTCATTATACAGTCAATAACTGTGCACACAGACAAATAATATCAGGCTGGCAGTCCCAGCAGTATGCCAGATTCGTTACGGATAGACACACCCACACACACACACACACACACACACACACACACATGACCAAACGCAATATCAATTTTGCGCTATCCCTGCTGACCAGCCCTTGAGAGGTGACAAAGAGGTGACTCACAAAGGCTGCCGCATTCCACAGAGCTACAGCAGCAGCTTCTTTAGCTTTGACATCTGTGGTCGATTGGGCCGATTCCACCTGACGAGTGTGTGTGTGTGTGTGTGTGTGTGCTTGAGAGAGCGAGAGAGAGAGAGAGACGGTCTTGAGTTCGGTTCTCGTTAGGTATTTGAGCTCTCTCGCACCACTCCACAACCCCTCCGGTCTGCAGCCACACCGTCACGGGGCAAGTTCCTTCCAAACGGATTAATGCGGTTCCCATCTGATCATCCCTGTTCTCCCTGGCCACCCAAGTGCACAGGATGTGAACCAATATATTATGGTAAGAAACGGTACTCCCAGAGAGAGAGAGAGGGGGGGGTGTGCAGGGATGAGTCTGGAATGCGCCCAAAGGTCTGTCAGTAGTTAATGCTAACTGACAGGAAAGGTCCGGCAGTAAGAGAAACAGGAAGAGGAAACGCTCCCCCACAACATCCTGAATGGCTCTATGTGTGACTGGATATTTTCAGACGCCGGTCGGTGTTTTCGTACTCGTGCTCCTCGGCTGGTATTAAACATGGCAGGGTTAAAAACGTCCTGCTGCTTCCCCCCCACCCCCTCCACCCTGTAAAAGTGTGGTTTAGGGAAAAAAAAGAGAGGGGGGGGGGGAAACCTCCCTTAATGTGTTTTATTTTTATGTTTGCTGCGCATGTTAAGTAATGCTGGCGTAATAAACCTCGCAGCGCCGGGTGTTTGCGGTCGTCTCCAGAGGAAAACCCAGTGTTGGGAACACGGGTTTGTCTGTTAACTCGGTTTGTTTGTTATCCCGGGTCGCGCCGCAGCACATCCCGTCGCAGGGCATCCGGGCAGCGGTCTAGTCCGTTGCCCTACCAACACGGGGCTCGTCGGTTCGAACCCACGTGTTGCCTCCGGCTTGGTCGGCCAATTGCGTCTGCAGGGTGGCAAGCCGGATATGGGTGGTTGCTGCACTGCGCCTCCTCTGGTCAGTCGGGGAACCTGATGAGGGGGGGGCTGGGGGGGGGGTAACGTGATCCTCCCACGTGCTACGCCTCCCCCCCCCCGGTGAAACTCCTCACCGTCAGGTGAAAAGAAGCGGCTGGCGGCTCCACGTGTATCGGAGGAGGCACGCGGTAGTCTGCGGCCCTCCCCGGATCGGCGGAGGGGGGGGGCGGAGCAGAGACTCGGAAGAGTGGGGGTAATTAGCCGCATGCAATTGGGGAGAAAAAGGAAGAAGAAGAAGAAAAAAACCCAGATGCTGCAGGGCCCTTTAAACAACCCCTCTCTCTCTCTCTCTTTGTGAGGCCCCGTTCCCCCCCCCCCTCCCCCCCCCCCCCCCCCCTCTTAACCTTCTCAGCTCTGTAGTCATCTGATGGTCAGAGGAGAAGCTGTGTACCCAGACGGCCTGAGTCACCCGTGATGCGGGCTCCTCTCTGTGGGAAAGCCAAGGCCGTGCGTGCTGTGCTCCTCCTCCTCCTCCTCCGAGGCCGCTTGCTCATAAACAGTAGGAGCGCGGAGCTCGGCGACGTCAAATAAACCACCCGCCGCAACATGTCGCTGCTACCGTTAACTGCTGCGAAAACAACCACCGCGGCGCCGGATGAAAGGCTGCAGCAGGTCACGATTAACTCCGCCATGCACGCCAGACGTCCCCGGCAGGCGAGGCCCGGCCCTCTGAGGAGCGGCTCGCGTTTCTTTCCTGTTCGTTTCGTTCTCGAGTCCCCCTCATTTTGACGGTCACCCATATTTTCCTTCTTCCGGGATTAGATGGACTTGGGGGGGGGGGCCCACCGTTCAGTGCCCCCCCCCCAAAAACAACACTACACAGTTCAACCGAAACTAACACGATGCTGCAGCGGTCTGTCACAGCGAACTCGAGTTGTCGTTGTAAAAATTGCAGTTATTTTGGGGGACCCCCCCCCCACCACCACCCCCCCCCCCAATTGTATCCGGCAAATGACCCCACTCTTCCGAGCCATCCCCATCGCTGCTCCACCCCCTCTGCAGACCACCACACGCCTCCTCCGATACATGTGGGGTCCCCAGCCGCTTCTTTTCACCTGACAGTGAGGAGTTTCACCAGGGGGGGGGCGTAGCGTACCCCCCCCCCGAACAGGCGCCCCCGACTGACCAGAGGAGGCGCTACTGAGCAACTAGGACACATACCCACATCCGGCATCCCACCCGCAGACACAGCCAAGGGACGCCTGACCAAGCCGGGGGATTCGAACCGGCGATCCCCATGTTGCTTGGCAACGCGACAGAGCGCCACGCCACCCGGGTGCTCTGCGGTTGTTGTTTCTTGTTTACTGTTGTTCCCCCCCCCCCCCAGTGTCACTTCCTGTAACACGGCCTGTAAGGGATCAGCAGCCGGAGTCCCTCCGCCGTGACAGCACAGCGAACTCCGGCGAGACGATCGAGCAACGAAAAGAAAAGTAAATATTTAAAACGCTCTCTCAGATTCCGCGCGATGGCGATAAGTGTCTTGTTTACACTGAGCGAGCATCGAGGATTCGTCCTCCGTCCGTCGTGCTGAGATGGCAGGCCGGGGTCGCATGCCAAATACGGAGATAATTGGGTGGAGGACGGACAAAGTGAAGCCCAAGATAAGCTTATCGAGGTATTTGACCTTGTTTCAAGTCTCACGGTGCTCGTCTCGAGACGACGCTAGTGGCCGATATCGTCGGTTCCTTCGAGAACGTGAACTTGTCTTGGGATAATACAACTCTTGAAACACGTTTATTCTCCCAAAAAAAAACCCCCAAATATTCTCCCAAGTCAGGATTTATTTTCCTGTTTGGCGGACGATCCTTACAGCGAGTCTGGTAAACGAGAAAACAAGGAGACGTTTCCTCGAAACAAGCGACAGGGCCTGCCAGAGGAGGGGGGGGCATTTCACCCGCAGCATCTCGAAATATGACGTAACAGCGAGGGGAAACGCCTCGATGGGCTCGTCTTTACTTTACTTTGCAGGGTACCGCACGAGCGCGGGAAAGTGAACCGGGGACGGAGATCAGGAGTCCCAAACTGCTCCTTTGACCCAGCTAGCGGGTTGCCACCTTAACACCTTAGTACTAATGTGGGGTGTGGGTGTGAGGCCCGGCTTGGCACATCCGGCCTCGGGTGAAAGGTGGGCGCTCGCACACTGCGGCGCCTGTGGCCCCGGGCCGAGGCTGCGCGCGTGTGAACTGTCGGCGTCCTCTCTGCTGAAAAGCCTCTTTTGAGAGAAAGTAGGTGAGCCGAGTCTGGGCGAGGCCGCGAGGCCGGCTCGGTGGAGCAACGTTGTCACCGCCGATGAACTCAGTGAGGGCGGTTGATGTCACCGGGCGATGTAGGGCAGTGTCTGGGGGTGGCCGCCGTCTCTCTATATATATATATATATATATAACGTCCCGGCCGGGCGCTCCGGATGCACCCTTTTCTGTTTTCCTTTTCAAACGCCGCTCTCTCCTTCGCGCGGTCCCAAAGAGCACAGCAGCCCTTCCCTCGGCTCCCACTCAGTGGAAGCTGGGGGAGCATCCACCGCACCGCACCGCACCGCCCCACAACGGGTGGTTCTCGTGGGCCGTTCGGTTCCCCCCACCGTCCGTCCCCGGGTCGGTCCGTCTCTCCGCCTGTCTCGCTGTCGCCCTTATCTATCTGCATTCCTTTTTTTTTTTTTTTTTTTTGAGCATCTGTCTTTCTCTTCTCTGAGGCGCACAGACGCGGGTCTATTTGCTTGAATTTCTCATTTCCTGTTTGGGGTGTGTATCCAGTCCCTTGTTCTCGTGCCCAACACACATCAAACGATCACGCTGCTCGAAATGAGACAAGAAAGAAAGAAAGAAAGAAAGAAAGGAGGGTACACAGACAGAACCGGGATAGGATAGAGTGAATGTGAAGGAGGGGGGGTGGTGGTGGTGGTGTTGGTTCTGGAGAGACTCAACAGTGAAGGAGAGAGGAGGAGGAGGAGGAGGAGGACAGTGGAAAGGGAAAATCCAAAGTAGAAAAAAAAAAGGGGGGGGGGGAGGAAGCTGGCCTGCGAGACAGAGAGAATGAGAATAGAAGGCAAGTTGGTAGTTCGACCTTCTCACAAGACGGCCGGGCCGGGCCGGGCCGGGCCGGGCCGGGTCGGGCCGAGCGGTTGCATAGAACAATGAACATGATCTCATTTTCAACCTCGTCTCATTTTTTAGGAATTTGACTTGTTTCCCCCCCCTTTTTTTTCTCCTTCTTATCTACCCCCTACCACAATTTGTTTTTATTTATGCCAATTATGCATTATTTACTCGGCCATTTTCTTAATTTCCTTTAACAGGCCTGTGGTGCCAGGCTGTCAGGAACGCGTGTGTGTGTGTGTGTGTGTGTGTGTTATAATCCAATAAAACAAAGACTCTTGCTCTCTCCGTCTTACATTTCCCCCCCCAAATGGGTTCGTGGTGGGCTGTGTGTGGGCCAACACACCGACAGGGAGCCGCGCCTCCGCCTAATGCAATTACCTTTACGGTGGTGTTTCTCAAGGTGGGGCTCCAGGGACCTCGGGGTGGGGGTGGGGGTGGTGGAGGTCAAAATATAACAAGGTGACAAAACAATCCTTCCATACGCATACCGGGGGAGGGGGGAGGGGGGGGGAAATGAGTCACTGGATGGGGATGTGCGGTCTAAGGCCTGCGCTACCTGTTTGGGGTGGTGGGGGTGGAGAACCTTTTACGACCCCGGGGGTCTTGCGGTGTTGGCAGGGTCCGGCAGCAGCGTGTTGGATGATAAATCTGGACGGAGGCTGGCAGACATTTCCACTCCCACCGGCAGGCCCGGGGGAGGCGAGCGCACCGCGTTTCAGAGGCCGTCTCGTGCGCTTAACAAAATATCGTCCGTGGCTGGAAAAACAGGGAGAGCGAAAGAATGAAGTGAGCGGTGAATGTTGGGAATCTATCATCCGCTGTGGCCGGCGGATGAAAACTTTTAATTTCCTGCTCTGTTTTCCAGCTCCATGAAGTTAAGCCTCCGTGAGTGGAAAATAATAAAGGTTAATTTGATTTGGGGGGGGGGGGGTTGATGGACTTGGGGTCGGTCGTCCCGAGTGCTTCGTCGCTGAAGGCCCGACGTTTACAGCAGTCAGAGGGGTCATTTGGAGACGTAGACTGAACATAACCTTCTTTAACGCCCCGCTATCAACCCCTCAACCAGCAGACGGGCCTGCATCCCTCCCGTTCACTCTCATTGACACCTCCTGGGGGGACCCACATTCCTATTAAGGGCTCCCATCTTACACGGCCTCGCGCCGCTATTAGCCATGTACCCGAGGCAGGGGGCCGTACTCCGCGCGGCAGACAACCCCGGGGGGGGTATGTAAACAGACGCTCAGGAAAACCTAAACACCATCGCTCTCGACCCGCCGTCTCCGTCCGACCCACCCCTCGTTACATACCCCCGTGATTAGATTAGATTATGTGTTAATGTGGAAAGGTAAAGGCGGCAGGCGAGTCTGCAGAAAGGCATGCGCCGCGTTTCACTTTCCACTACACCAAGTTTCCGACTCCCTCGCTCCCCTGCAGCACAAAAACAAAAGTTGGCGCGGGGGGTTATGAGCGTGTCGTTGGGTTATACGCCGAAACCTGCCGCCTGACGCGAGCGGCCGGAGATAGCCAGCCATCACGAGAAGTGTGTACGTCGCTCTGTCGCGCCGAGGGCCCGGAGTCTAAAGCAGGCTCAGGTGACATAGAGAGAAATTAAGAGAAAAATAAAGGAAGGAAGGAAGGAAGGAAGGAAGGGTGGAGCTTAAGAGGAAGAAAGAAAAAAAAAACCCTCTTTTTTCAGTTTATCTTTAATTGTTGCTTCAAGTCCTTTGCTCTGCCCGCTACAAAAACATGTGTTTCGAATAACTGGCCCGTCCAGACCCCCCACAGACCCCCCGAAGCCAAGTTCTCATTAGTAAGATTAGGCAGGGTTTGGAGAGAGGGAGAGATAGTCAGAGTGGAAATAAATTCTGTTAGCGTTTCAACTTTTTCAGACCTCTCACACGGTCAGGCGTAATGGAAGGGGGGAGGGAGGGAGGGGGGGTGGAGGGAGGAGCCTAGGACTAAAACGTGGTGGGCTCAACACGGTTTCTCACAGAAGCGAGGGACACACACACACACACACAGACACACACACCTCTTACAGGATAATAAATAGTAGGAAACTCACGACTGGTCCTATGTAAGGTATACTTGAGACAAGCATGCGACCCCATCATTCACTGGTTCCTAGCCCTGGAATGTCACTCACTCAGCCGCCCCCCCACCACCACCACCACCACCCCCCCCCAGCCCTTCATCTGCCTCTTTCTTCAGTTGCTCATATATCTGCTGCACTCCTCCGTTCGTGTTTGTTTTAACTTTCTCAGGACCTCCGAAACCCACACTCATGCATCTTACACTCAGGAGGACAGAAATTTCCCTCCCCCACCCTCCCACATGCCAGATTTGTACCTCTCCCTCCCACTCCGTCTCTCCCACTCACTGTCTGCGTTTACTCTCACCCCATCCGGGAGTTCTGAGAGTCTGGCGGCAACGTCAGGTCACTCTCAGCTTATTCTCGTGGGGCTTTTTCCGACTAGTAAAACCGTCATCGAAGTAGACGGGCTATGGCTCAGAGAGCAGGCGAGTCATAGATAATCTCCCTAAGAGAAAGTGAACTCACACAGTTTTCTTAAGCGTTAGACTGGGTCACAGTGAGTCAGCCGACTTGTTTGGCCTCTCGCTTTGTGCTGTGGGGTGTCGCTTGTGAGTCAGGAGAGCGAGCTGGACCGGGCTTCATGTCCTCTGTGTCACACCTCTGCCTCAGCTTCAATCAAAAACCCGAAAACCCACCAACACAAACAAACACACACGAAACCACACTGCATTAATCTTATCGTCTCATACCTCCGAGATTAAACTCTTCTTGTGGCGCAGAAGATGAATGACTGACGACCAACCCACCACAACACAACTGCAAGCTGCAGTATTTTCAATATGTTTCTGTTTAAGTTTGCATGATGTTTTTGCAAAAGGGTTATTTGAAGCTGGGGTGCGTCACATGGCATGAGTAAAGCTGTGGAGACGTACACCTGTGCCGTTTTGTCCCTCACACACTACTTGTGGCTTCCATAAAGCCAAATGCTATGTTTGGATGGAACATTTCACGATAACATCCTAAACCCCGAAGGCACCTGGGTGAAGGGGTGCAAGGAAACACTTACTGGAGTTTCGCTTGTGGGCTACGTGACATAGGTTTCATTTGCAGCCTTGGCAGGCCCACCGCTTTTATTTGCAGTTAATTGGCATCATCCAAGGGGAGATAAGAGTAATACAGGCAAAGTCTGCAATGAAAGAGTTCAAATCCACATAAACCCAAGGAACATGGGTTCTCACATGACTCATTTGCCTAATCTGTAACTAATGAGGTGGTTATATCACATTAGTCGACATCAGTACATTTTTTCTGGCTAACCTCACATTAAATAGGTACCTCAATCAGCAGTCGTTGCCACAAGGCCGCCAGTGTAGAGGGGTTGCCTAAATCCGCAAGCTTGCTGAGGATATTTTGGTGAAGATCAACACTGCCCCCTGTGGGTCTATGTAGGGAAGAATTCAAACGGAACGGTTTAGGAAGTGGCCCTTTAAACGTCACACACGTGGGCTCACTGGGTTCAATGTGTTTTGATTATGTGTTCCGGTGTGACTTGTTGTTTCACGCCAGTCCGCCTTTATCATACATACGGTATAAAAAAAACAATCTTAATTTTGGTGGAAATTTGACCGGATCGGATAGACCGTTTAAAATACTTCCGCGACCTTTTTTACGACTGCCGAACCGATGGCGAACGTAGCGCTTGACGGCAAAATACTTTTGCGACCTTTTTACGACCGCCGAACCAATGGCGAACGTAGCGCTTAACGGCAGTGAGAAGAAGATGGCGGAGGCAGACAAAAATGCAGAGTTACTCAAGGAGAAGGCGAATAGTTACTTTAAAGGTAATTTAGCAATTCTGTCAAGTTAGCGTCTTGGGACAGGGGGGTTCGATCGAGAAAGACGTGGCTTATCTCGACTGGGTGGGTCGTTGTTTCCTCTCTTTATTCTCCAGCCGGAGCCGGTCGCTAGCGTTAAGCCTGCTAACGCTTGCTAGCGAGCGTGCTAAGTTTAAGAACCCATTCATTCGGTGTCGTGCGGGGATAGCTAGCCGCCTCTAGCTAGCACTCGGCGCCTCTGCGCTTACCGTTTAAGGTGCTTAGCTGGGATGCTGATTTTTGGCCGTTCGGATACTCGTTTTTAGCTGCATCTGTGTCTACACATCTGGTTTAATTTGGACGCGTTCTCCGCTGTGCTGTGCAGAATAAGTGACGATTGAGTCTCAGCACCCAGAATCTTCTGTTAGCCAGTGGACGCATGGGAGCAGCGACGGGGGGGCAGAGTTACGGTGACTTCAGCGTGGCACCAAGCCTGGCAAAGGCAATATTAGTCTTGTCTATATACCGTGATTGTCCCTAGTTGTGTTTGGATGTATTTATTTCGCACCCACGTTTGTCACTCTTTTTTTTGTTTTGCATAGCCACGTTATTTCTGAAGGAAGGAAGTTGCCTCACAATTACGCCATTTCTGTTTAACTTTGTTACATGGATCCCCGTGGAGGTTATTCTCTCATCTCACCTCGCAGTTATTCCCCCAGAGCAGCATGGCCAGCTGTCGGTTCGGGATTAAATTAGTTCGGGCTCAGTCCAAAATAAAGTTACAAACTATGTATAATAAGGGCCAGATTGCCTCCTATATTTACCATTACAGTGCACATTAGAATCTTTTGAAGTTTCGGCGTGAGTGCTTTTCGATAGGAAGTGGACAGTTGATTTTGAGAGATAAGGCTCTCCGCGTGGCCATTAATAGGCTGTAAACGAATGTATGTGTAGCGAATTTCGGGGGGCCAGCCGGGGAACCCGGATCTCCCGCACCACGGGCGACTACGTTAACCAGTCGTCCGACCCTTTAGCCAAGGGCTACCGAGTCTTATTCATCCGTGATCGTTGCATATGGTAGGCATTCTGTTGTAAGACAGGGTTGATTCACTTGTGTGTGAGGGAAATGCACACAGCAGTAGGCAATCAGAGGACATAAGACTCAAAGCCAATGCGTTTTTTTTATGCCATCACCTACTGTTTCCCAGTATTTGCCTTGCTCTGTTTGTGTCTTGTATGGGGGGAAAAGGCTAATCTAACTCTGAAGTGACTAGTAGGTGTAATCTGGCTGTCAAATATTGCCTGGCATATTAGCAAACTAATATCAGTCCAAACATTGTGACCTTTTCTGGAGGGTAGGTAGACCAAATCAGTTTTACGTGCTAACATTTTATTTCATTGTGTCCATCTTGGCACATAGTAAATGGAATTCACAGTAAGGGGAAGATCTGGACTCACCGTGAGGTGTGTTGATTTCAGATAAGCTAAAAACTTTCAGGCCTAACTTAACTACCAAGTTTTGTAGTGGCCTTAAAGGTCATGTTCTCTCCCATACAAAGATAAAAGGGGGCCAGATCTGTATTAGCTACATAGGCCACAAAATCTTGTAAGCCATTGCATTTTAAGTTTGCTGTTGGCTCCTACAGTCTTGTCATAGTAGTTGCCAAAGTTAAATATTCAAGTACACCAAAGGAATAATGGTTGGTGTTCACAAGAATATCACATATAAAAAAAGACTAAATGTATATTAAATGTTCATGATGCCCCCTATTCATGGTGATCTTTTTTTGACCTAAACAGTTGGCTAATGGTAGCAGCTATTAATCAGTACAAAGGCTAAATGGGAGTTAAGATTATATGAACCCTTTTCGGTGTTCATAGCCAGTTTGAGAGTCTCCCTTTCTGACTGCTATAGTCTTTTTCTTGTTTGACAATGGGGTTCATGTCTTGTGTTCTTTGCTGAACCCTTTTCCATAGAGTCTTCCAGTATAAAAAGAGGGCCTATCCATTCTTGGCCCCAGTTCTGTTTCTTTTTACTTTCATACTGGGGGCACCTAACCTTGACATGGTCACTGCTATGCTCTGCCCATTGAGCTACACACAACCACAATTGTACTCTTTCTAGTATTATGTCTGTTGTTGATTTGTGACAGTTTTTGTGTGTTTGTTTTTCAGAAAAAGACTATGAAAATGCAATCAAGTTCTACACAGAGGCCCTGGAGCTCAATCCAGCCAATGCAATCTACTATAGCAATCGAAGCCTGGCATACCTACGCACTGAGTGCTATGGCTATGCCCTCGCGGATGCTACGAAGGCCCTGGAGATAGACAAGAACTATATCAAGGGGTACTACCGCCGGGCCACCTCCAACATGGCACTGGGGAAGTTCAAAGCTGCACTCAAGGATTATGAGACGGTAAAAAAGATGAATTCTTACACCGTAACTAGCTACACATATCCTTCAACTACTCTTTGAAGCAACATATGCTCTTTTACACATATGTATTTTAGGGCAGGACAATATATTATTTCAGCATTGTCATCGTGATGTGCGCATGCGCAATAGTCTCATTGCAGGATGTGCGATGTGAAGTTAGGCAAATTAACCAAACACCTCGTGCTACAACTTTTTACTGCTTGATACAAAAGGGAAACTTTCACAGTTCTCATTTTCCAATGAGAACCTTGTCAATCTACAAGAGAAGTCTTGTCTGATATAACATAATTTACTCTGAACTTTGTAATTTCTCGCTCCGTATGGACAAATGAAACATCAATGTGTTCATCTGCTTCTCGGCTAGTTATATCCGCCTGCACAGTTAATCTATGGATTGGGTAATAAAACTTAACATTCTGATTAATAGCGGATGGGTTGGGTTTGGATGAAATAATACATCATTAATTAGGAAAATTTTAATAACATTCGCTAAAATGCGAAGGTATTATAAGCTTCATTTTTTGTCAGGCACAAATAAGCAGACTAGAGTCTCATTGCAACAAATTGCGGCGTCCAATTTTTTAGCAGAAATTGAGGCAAAAAAAAGAGTCGAGAGAAAATTCAAAACAAAAAATGGAGGGGCAGAAAAGTACCTTGTGGGAGCAGTTTGGTGAAATATTTAACCATGACGAGTCAAGTTCTGGGTATGTCATATACAACAGCTGCGAAGCGCTGTATGTATAATAATAGCCACAAAACTGGTACCTCAAACATGGTGTGATATGTTACCATATCATCACGCTTGCATATATCCCACCCAGAAATAATGGTAAGGTGTGATTGGGTGCGGGTCTCTAATAAATCAGAAAAAATAGTTCGGTTGGGTACAGGCAGATTCGGATGACGTCAGAGCTGATCCACACATCACTATTCTCGGGTGTACTCTGCGTCGTCTGTCTGCCTCCATCTCCTCCTCTTCCTGTACGAATGGCGAAAGAAGGCACTGCTGACTTTTCACAATTTCCCAACAACTTCCCTACAAAATCACCTCAATCTTGCTGGAATGATCAATTCTCTCCAAATAGAGCTATTTAACTCATCTGGTGAAAATCCCTGTATTTTTTTTTCATCGCAACATATATTGCAGGAAAAAAATATCACAATGTGAGTTTTTTCCAATATCCTGCAGCTCTAATGTATTTGTAAATGCAACTGATTAAAGTGGCAGAAGACAAATTTTATCATAAAAGTTTCAAATAAGCAGATATCAGAATCAGTTTTATAAGTAAAAAGGATGTTTGCATATGTAAGCAATATAACTAGGCAGGTTGGCCACATAGATATCAATATATGTAACAGAGTGAAAGACATAGTATATAAAATCCTTTGAGCAAAACAAAAAAACAAGTTGAGGAATATTGGGACTCTTATGCAATATCAAGGTTTCTGCCGCAGCCTGATTGTTTGTAATGTCAGGTCACTATAGATGATAAAGAGATAGTGACAGGCGTATTTGCTGACCCAAAGCACAATTCACTGATATAAAGCTATAGATGCCATTAATAGGAGAGAAAATACTTAAGGGACTAGAAAGTATGAAAAGAGAAACGCTAATAAGAAGCTAAATCAAATCTTTCCATTCTGTAGTTTTTATCTCTGCCAGGCAGTAGCCAGGAGGGAATTATGTGTTTGGTCGTGTATGCACGTGTGTGTGTCCGTGTGTATGCGGCTAATTTCGCAAACTCCTGGAGCAACCTATCGACTTGATTTTTTTTTTTTTTTGTGCACAATTATGACTGTATGATAAAGAACCTCGAATAGTTGCAGTGACTAAAAACCTTTGAAAAATGTTTGTTCTTGCCAACACTGTCGCCTCTCCACATTCACTCTCTAGCTCGCTCAACCACTGCCGCACTCCGCCGCCGCCCGCTCTGAGTCAACCGTGCGTATGTGTGACTCACATCAACGGTTGCGTCAGATCGGGCAGTGATAGCGTCAGAAACCAAAACATTATGTATTCGGATATGAGCCTTGAAAGTAAACAAGAAGTCGAACGTATTTCGCAAGCTAGTAAATTACTGACTGGTGATCTCAGCACAGGGGAACTGGAAGAACACTGAATGAACCAAAAATAATTCATGTTATTCACCTTACAGCCACACGGAAGTGCCATAGTCTCCAATGTTAAAACTCCACTATTAAAAATACAATTTGAAGCTGGAAATCATCTCAGTAGCTACAATAAAACATTTCCTGTGGCTCAGCTATGTTTTCTTACCGTTGTTTAATTGCTTTAGAATGAAGGAAAGTCAATCAGCCAGGCTGCCATTTGCCTTCATTCATTTTATATCTTGAAAACCACGACAGTTAAACACATTTGACGTCTTTTAATGAAGGCTTTGAAATTATGCTAGCCTGATCTCTGTCATTTCATATTAGACTTGGTCACTGTTGTGCGAGGGTCTGCCGAAGAGGCTGCGCATCCACAGACTGACAGGCAAAACGCTTTTGTTAGCTAGATTTTGTAGCTTGAGCTCGGCATATTAACAACTATTTTTCCTGCCATATTTCCCGTTCAATTGATTTGGGCGCTGCGCAAAAGTCTTATAATGGCAGGAAAAACACTGGTTTTTCTGTCCATGGTTGCGTGTATTTCCCTTCTCCTGGTAGGAGAAAAAAGGGGTGGTTTGTTGCCAAGTTCAAATACCGGAGAAGGGGAGATACGTACACCTGGCGGAGATCTGCATTCTACTGAGTGCACTCCTCTAGTCTCTAAAGATGGAAGAGCTCCTCTGCTCCATCTGTTGAACTGTCATATGTTAGGATCTAAACACAGCCTTGACAGCACAGAACAGGGATTACCTTTAATCCGTTGATGATGCCAATTAGATTCAGTCTGAAGGCACTCATACTCGGCTAATTTAGTGCCTGTTGTTGCTGATGCTATTCTCACAATGGGAGCTAGAAATATAACCAGGGTTATGGCAACAAAGAACTCCAGTGCAAACCATAATCCCAGCCATTGTTTTGACAATCCCACGCAAACCACAGACGGCAGACCTTAGACCTAATGTGTAAGTCTCCATGAGAGGCTGAAATTGGTTCCATATCTGTGCAGTTATAGAACTAAGATTTTTTTTCCAAAACATTTACATTTTTCCACATTTTTAAATATATGAACAATAACTTTCTCTTGTAGTTAGTCTAGATGTCAGCTGAGAAATGTGCCTGAGTCGATCTGTATTGTTCCCTTGTTCTGATAACAGGTAGTCAGGGTCCGACCCAATGACAAGGATGCAAAGATGAAGTACCAGGAGTGTAACAAGATTGTGAAACAGAAGGCTTTTGAGAGAGCCATCGCAAGCGATGAGACCAAAAGATCCGTTGTGGATTCCCTAGACATCGAAAACATGAGTAAGTGTCCAGTGTGATGTGACAGACATCATATGTAACCTGTGATGGCTCTGTGCATCATACACTATGAAGTCAGGATAGAAAAAAACTATTTTCTATTTGCTCTATTGTTTGATTTGTTATCATTGATGCTAATCTTACTGGCATCCTATTGCTATGTCCTCCTGGCAAACAAATGTTGATTGTGGTTTTTGTTGAAAGCTGCTTATAGAACTTGGATTTTTTTTTCTTTCTTTGATTTGTGTGCTCAGTCCTAGTGTAGTATCATTACACTGATTCAAATTGTGATTATTTTATAATGCAGCAATTGAGGATGAGTACGCAGGCCCTAAACTCGAGGATGGGAAGGTCACCTTGAAATTCATGAAGGAGATGATGGATTGGTTCAAGGACCAGAAAAAACTGCACAGAAAGTGTGCTTATCAGGTAAACCAGTATTTGTCTAGTGCTGAAACGGTCAATTTATCAATTAATTAATCGGCTATGATTTTGGTAAACAATTAATAGTTTAGGCATTCATTGAGTAAAAAATACCAAGCATTTGCTGGTTACAGCTTCAGAAATGCTGCGATTTGCTTCTCCGATTCAGATTATGAAGTGAAAACTTTAGGGGTCTTGGCAGCTGCCTAGACTTAAGAGTTTGAAGACATCACTGTGGGCTCTAGTAACTTGTGATTGGGGTTTGTCATTATACTTGACATATTCTATAGTAAGTGATAAGTGGATTAGTAAAAACATAATTGATAGAATATTTGAAAATTAAAATATTCGTTGCAGCCTTATTGTAATCTCTAGGTCTCACATTGGAACTTCCTTTTTCCTTCTTTTTTATTTCAGATTTTGGTCCAAGTAAAAGATGTTCTATCAAAACTCCCGAGTCTTGTTGAAATCACATTAAAAGAGGTGGGTATTGGACAGATACCTGGTGGATTTGTTTCAGTTACCTTTCACTTTTTAGGTGTTCGGTTAATGCTCTGATCCAGAGAGACTTGCAGAGTGCAGCAGTAGTAAAATCACAGAGGTGAATCAGTTCATCTGGACACAACGTTTAGTGGGAGAAACGTTTCATCACTCATCCAAGTACCTCTTCAGTCTCAACAGACTGCAGGTGTCCCCAACCTTATTAACAGCACTGCTGCATAACGACTGAAACCGACAATTTGTTTCATATGCAAATAAGCATGACCATTAACTAGAGTTACTTTGGCCGTGTGTACTATTCAAAGAGGGTTGGGGAATAGTTGCGGTCACAGTTTGGTAAGATGGTGACAGAAGTACTCTCAGGCCCCCCTCAGTTCAGAGATGGTCATTCCCTCTTCACATAGATGGCCTCTTTGACTCCCCATTCAAACCAGCATTCCTCCCTATCAAGGATGTGCACATCCTCATCCTTGAAGGCATGGCCTCTGGCCTGTAGATGGGTGTAGACTGGAGTCCTGGCCTGACGTGTTAGCGCTCCAGTGTTGTGTCATCCTCTTGGCCAGCAGCTGTTTGTTTTCCCTGATGTACAAGTCATGGCAGTCCTCCCGGCACTTAACAATGTACACTGTATTGCTCTGTTTGTGCCAGGGGACCCAATCCTTGGGTGCACCAATTTCTGGCGCAGCATGTTTTGGGGTTTGAAAGCAACTGAGAAGAGCTAATGCGTCAGCCCAGGACTCCGCAGTCTACACCCATCTACAGGGCAGTGGCCACTCTTTCAAGGATGAGGATGTGCACATCCTTGATAGGGGAATGCTGGTTTGAATGGGGAGTTAAAGAGGCCATCTATGTGAAGAGGGGCTGACCATCCCTGAACTGAGGGGGGCCTAAGAGTACATCACTGTGATTGCAACTATTCCCCAATCCTCTGAATAGTACATATGGCCATTGTAACTCTAGTTAATGGTCACATCTATTTGCCTATGGAACCAATCGTTGGTTTCGGTCGTTATGCAACTGTGCTGTTTTTAAGGTTGGGGGATACCTGCGTTTAGCTGAGACTGACAAAGTCACTTGGATGAGTGATGAAACGTTTCTCCCACTAAGCGGTGTGTCCAGATGAACTGATTCAACTTTCTGTGATTTCCTTGCCTGGATTATTGAGCATGCATAAAGATATGGTGGTAGTAAAAGCTTAAATTGCTTGGTTGCCCACAGGACTGACAGAGCTAAGGTGCCTTGACACTGTGACCCTGAAAAATTTAGCTGCAAAATTATTTTATTTTGACATGATAGTTTTCTACTTGTTCATTTTGGACCATGTTACATTTGTTCTTTCTCCTTTCCGCAGTCAGAAAAGATTACAATTTGTGGTGATACGCATGGGCAGTTCTATGATCTCCTCAGCATCTTTGAGTTGAACGGCCTACCCTCACACGCCAACCCTTATGTATCCTCCTTCTATAATTAAATCTTCCCCAGAGATTCAACGTGTTTTGTGTGCAGCCATTCATTCCCCTGTTGTGTACTGTTCTGTGGTGTGTAATGGATCATAATGAGAACTTTTGCGTCAGTACTTAACCACAGGATTCAGCTGTTCAATGGGGACTTTGTGGATCGTGGCTCTTTCTCAGTAGAGGTTATTCTCACTCTCTTTGGCTTCAAGCTGCTCTTCCCTGACTGCTTCCATTTGCTTCGGGGTGAGCACACTCTTGCTTTGCATGTACACAAGTCCATTTGTGCCTTGCACGTATTTGCCTCTGTGTGCTTCAGCAAAGTATCTTGCTGTATTACTCTTTACTCAGACAAGTTGTTGCAATGTTCAAACCACAACCCTTAAATTCCTTCAGCATTTGTATGAGTTGTGTCTGGTTTCTCTCCAGCTAACTGCCGTACATTATCCAGCAACCAAAATGATAGGAGTTAATTGATATTTGAGTTTGTTCCTGTCAATGAATGTGCATGAACATCTAGCTTTTTTCTTCTTTTTTTTTTTTTACTGACAGGTAACCATGAGACAGACAACATGAATCAGATGTATGGATTTGAAGGGGAGGTCAAAGCCAAGTACACAGCTCAGATGTTCCAACTGTTTAGTGAGGTTTTCCAGTGGCTTCCTCTGGCACAGTGCATCAACAGCAAAGTTTTGGTATGTGATGGCTGAAAAACGTTGTAAAGGCGTTATATTATATTATTATAAAGGCATGAATGTAACTTTTTTTGCCCATTGCAAAACTGTAGCTGTTTCATTGCAAAATTCAACTGAAGCATTCACTGTTCTGTTGATCATCTAGAGTTAGAAAAGACCTTTTAAATGATCTCTAAGTTGTCCCCCAGTGTAACTGATGTGGTAGACAAACATGGTACCAACAGCCAAAGTTTACAGTGTGTTGTTGGTGACTGTTGTTAACTGCTTACCTTGGATATCCTGGTGTCTTTATATGGTTTTTAACTGTATGGGTGTCATCTGCATTGATAAGGACTGGGAAGTCTCACTGATGCCAAGCACAGTTGGCAATTAGTTCCAATAAGCAGATTTACTGGAAGGTTCTTTTAACTTTATGTGTACCTCTTTTCTTCCTCGTCACTCAGATAATGCATGGGGGACTCTTCAGCGAAGACGGAGTCACGCTGGAAGACCTCCGGAAGATTGACAGGAACAGACAGCCTCCAGATTCTGGTAGGGGGCAAATTCTGCTATCACATTTCTATCTATGCTTTCATTCCTATTGGCTGTAGGGTTGTCAGTGAATATTCCAAATTCAAATATATAACTGAATTGTAAAAAAAAGACATGAGTGTGAAAATTGATATTCGTTTGTGAAAAAAAGCAGCACTACCACGGCTGTCTGCCTTGCGAATTTTTGTGAGAGCCTTTGCCCCTCCACTGAATACGCTGCATGACAGACGGGAGTCAAACAACGTCACCTTTCTTGGTTGAAAATTAAATTTAGAGGCGTCCGGGTGGTGTGGCAGTCTATTCTGTTGCCTACCAACACGGGGATCGCTGGTTCGAATCCCCGGGTTACCTCCGGCTTAGTCGGGCGTCTCTACAGACACAGTTGGCCGTGTCTGCGGGTGGGAAGCCGGATGTGGGTATGTGTCCTTGTCACTGCACTAGCACCTCCTCTGGTCGGTCACGGCGCCTGTTCAGGGGGGAGGGAGAACTGGGGGGAATAGCATGATCCTCTAATGCGCTACATCCCCCTGGTGAAACTCCTCACTGTCAGGTGACAAGAAGCGGCTGGCGATGCCACATGTATCGGAGGAAGCATGTCTGCAGGCCACCCCGGATTGGCAGAGGGGGTGGAGCAGCGACCGGGACAGCTCGGAAGAGTGGGGTAATTGGCCAAGTACATTTGCAATTGGGAAGAAAAAGGGGCAACAAAAAAAAAGAAAATTAAATTTAGGTCAAGCTGAAACGAGCGAATAATTGAACATCAACCGTGTGGTAAAGATGGCGGAGAGTTCACAACCCGACTCGGGCGCAGAGAGAGCGCTTTTCACTCCAAACAATCTAAAAAGCCCCGTTTGGAAACACTTCTGATTTTGGTCAGAAGTGTCATTAGAAGAATTGTGGAACCTGAAAAGATAAAGTCGTATGCAGGCTGTGTAAACTACAGTTAACTTCCCGTTCCACCACTAGTAACCTGAGGGTACGTCTTGAAAATAACACATCAATTACAAGTCATTCATCTCGCTCCGAGAGACAGCGCCTTCTCATTTCTCACTCTAGCACCAACCACAGCAGAAAGAGAGAGGGACGGAGAGACAGAGAGAGAGAGGACTATGGTCTTTAAATGTAGTTTTACGGTATAGGACATTAATTTATTCGTTTGTTTTGTTATGTGTAGGTATGTAGATCTTTTAAAAGATATGTTTATGTTGACGTAAATATACCTATACGAGTAGTTATGTCTCTCGTTGTATTGGTTCGCCCTCTTATGGACATAATGCGCAAAAATATATTGGAATGGTTTCGAACCCATGTGTTTTTTTAGAAGGAATAATCGGACACCATTAATTGGCTGTAAGACTCGTTCTCCTGTATGGAAAATAGGCAACCTTCAACGAATTTCTCCTCTACTGCCTTCTCAGGTCCCATGTGTGACCTCCTGTGGTCAGATCCCCAGTCTCAGGTCAGTTCGTCTATGTCTAATTAAGATTCCTTCCTTTTTTAGATTTTCTTTGTTTTCCTATTTGAAAAATAAAAGGTTATGCCTTGCATCTTAATTTTAAGCAACTCGCCAATAATTTTTCCTAGAAATGCGTAAATTTAATAGCTGCTCAATAAGTGTTTTTAACTCATAAACCGTGGCAGATTCTCCACATAGCAAAGACTGTCAATCATTCAAACTGATGTCCTGATATTTCCTCTCTGGCCGCGGCACAGAATGGTCGGTCGATCAGCAAGCGAGGGGTGAGCTGTCAGTTTGGGCCGGATGTAACGGAGCGCTTTCTCGAGCAAAACAAGTTGGACTTCATCGTGCGCAGTCATGAGGTCAAGGCTGAGGGCTACGAGGTCACTCACTCAGGGAAGTGCATCACAGTGTTCTCAGCGCCCAACTACTGGTAAGTCATTCAGAGAAGCACGCTCCAAGTTAAAGCTACAGTCTTGAAGACCGTTGTTTTGGTTTGACTTTCTGACACCTGTGTGGCGATGCGTTTTGTGTTTGAGCACGCCAAGTCTTAGCGATCCTTTCGAAATGAAACGGTCACCAGTGCTGGTGTGTTCGCACCTTCCCCACCCTCTAAGAATAAGTCGTGGTTGAACCCGGGTTTAAGCTGCTGATGCGGTAGTATTGGTTGATAAAGGTCATTAACAAGCTTGTTCTTCACCGTCTTGTTCGCCACAACAAGCTCACTGTCACCGCTACCTGCCTTCATCTGCTGTATTTGGCTTCTGTGGTGAAGACTCCGAACACTTACAGCGCCCCCGTTTTTCCCATGAGAGTCTCACTTGACGTCAACTATTAAAATGAGCAACCGCAAAAGTGTTCATAATTTGCACATACATGGATTAGCTGTTTATTAAATAAGCAACAACACCAAACATCAAGAAGGACATTTATTATAACGTGTGTGTAGCAGTGTTTCCCACAAGTCTGAAATGTACTTGTGGGTGGTAAGCGGCAGAAAGGGACAGCGTTATCTACCGGCACTAAAATGGTCTACTACATATGACAAACAACAAATTCATGTGACCTTTAACACAATATTTTGATTTATTGAATGTTTCTATTTCACACAATGTTTTCCACAGATCCAACCCTCCCCTCCGTCTGCCAACATGGGAAGAGTAAGACAGAGAAAAAAAACAAACGGACAATAAAACACTCTGTAGTGTGGACAAAGATGGCAGTGTTTGTCAGAGCACTTAATCTTGCTAGGTTTTTCGGAGCTCCAGCGCCTGTGCATATGGGAATGCCTCTGGTGCGGGTCCATTCGTCAGTATTCCCCGACATGCGGCCAGATGCTCCCCTTTCAGCCTGTTTCTCAGGTCACCTGAGGAACAGATGAAAAACAGGCTTTAAATTCACGAAACAGAAATTAGATGCAAAGTATATTCAGTGCTGAAAGAAAGATAAGACTAACTTACCCCGCTGAGTAAATGCAGTGAAAAATCAGCAGCCTAACCTTAAGTAACCTTAGTCTGTGCCTTTTAACCGCCGTAGCCCGGAAAGAAAACAAATTATAGTCTTTCGTATATTTCTTATATTTTTGTGCAACTTTGCTACATGTTGTGTAGTGGTCAAGTAATGTGCCCTGAATACACTCTTGAGTCTTGTAGCTGCCGTCAAGCCAAGTCAGTTTTATTTGTGTAGCCCAATATCACAAATTACAGATTTGCCTCAAGGGGCTTTACAGCAACACAACATCCTGTCCTCAGACCCTCGCATCGGATAAGGAACAACTCTCTAAAAAAAAACAACCCTTTAACAGGGAGAAAAAATAGCGTCACAGCATAGTTGCCGCTTTCTTTCACAGAATTCGGAGCTACTACCAAAGTCAGAGAACAGTTACACAACAATTACACAACAATTACACAACAAGGAGTAAAAGAGTTGCTTTACCTGGTCCGTGCTTGTAAAATATCCAACGTGTACGTGTCTTCTAACCTAATACCAGAGCGCTCTCTCTGTCTCTCTCTCTCGCTCTCTCCCTCTTTCTCTGTCTGTCTGTCTGTCTGTCTCTCTCCCTCCCTCTGTCTCTGTCTGTCTGTCCCTCTCTGTCTCTCTCTCTGTGTGTGTCTCTCTCTCCCCCTTTCTCTGTCTGTCTGTCTGTCTCTCTCCCTCCCTCCCTCTGTCTCTGTCTCTCTGTCCCTCTCTGTCTCTCTCTCTGTGTGTGTCTCCCTCTTTCTCTGTCTGTCTGTCTGTCTCTCTCCCTCTGTCTCTTTCTCTCTCCCTCTGTGTGTGTGTGTGTGTGTGTGTGTGGAGAGCATGTGCTTGTCAGTAGAACTTTCTTGTGATAGCAGAACGAACAGGTACAGGAGGTTTAGAGAGAGGTGAGATTGTCCACTAGTTAATCGATTGCAGATGGCATCGTTCTCTCGGGCGGGTACAAAATGCTAAAATGGGTCACCAAATATACTTTGGTGGCCATTGATACACCTGGGCAGCCTGCGCAAGTAAAGTCTATGTGTGGGGAAACGTTGTGTTTAGGATTGTAGCTTTAACTGGTGTAGATTGCTAATGACTTTACAGTTCAATATTAACAGTGTTTTGCTCTGTACTCTGCTCTTACCTTCCTTGCAGTGATCAGATGGGAAATAAAGGAGCCTATATTCACCTCAGGGGATCAGACCTCAAGCCAGAGTTTCACCAGTTCACTGCTGTGGTGAGTAGACTATGTCTTCCCCCACCCGCTTTTTCTCCTCAGTTGTACATGGCCAATTACCCCACTCTTCCAAGCCATCCCGGTTGCTGCTCCACCCCCTCTGCTGATCACAAATGTTCACCCCGCTGCACTGCCAGCCTCAGTCTGACAGGTGATGTAAAATTCTGTGAATATTGCTGAAAAGGGGCTAGATGATTATTCTGCCTCAGCTGTACAAGCCTGACTCCGTGTCTTAACAGAAGAAGTGCTGAGAGTGCAGAAACACCACCTCATCACCCCCATGCTGACTTCCCTGCTCTGGCTTCCCATCTCCCACAGAATCACCTTCAAAACCATCCTATTAACCTTCAAATGCATCCATGGCAACGCACCTCCATACCTCAAAGAACTGCTCACCACCCACAATCCCCCCCCCGCATTCTCTGGGCTGGTAGCAGCTTGTTCCTCCACACATCCAGGACAAAGCTCCGCTCGGTGGGAGTTTGGGCATTTTGCTCTGCTGTTCCCTCTCTGGAACATCCTCCCGGACCACCAAAGGGCTTCCCCAGACTCTGGCCTCCTTTAAAACAGGCCTGGTGTCCGGATTAGCATAGCGGTCTATTCTGGTGCCTACCAACACGAGGATGGCTGGTTCGAATCTCCGTGTTACCCCCGGCTTGGTCGAGTGTCCCTACAGACACAATTGGCTGCGTCTGCGGGTGGGAAGCTGGATGTGGGTATGTGTCCTGGTCACTGCACTAGCGCCTCCTCTGGTCGGTCGGGGCGCCTGTTCAGCAGGGAGGGGGAACTGGGGGGAATAGCGTGATCCTCCCACGTGCTACGCCCCTCTGGTGAAACTCCTCACTGTCAGGTGAAAAGAAGCGGCTGGCGACTCGACGTGTATCGGAGGAGACGTGGTTGTCTGCAGCCCTCCCGGGATCAGCAGAGGGGGTGACAGTGACCGGGGCAGCTCGGAAGAGTAGGGTAATTGGCCAAGTACAATTGTGGAGAAAGGGGGGGGGTAAAATAAACCGGGCCTTAAGACAAATACGAACTAGGTAATGGGGAAATTCAGAATACAAAAAACAAAACAAAATGTAGCTGCAAGCAGCAATACACAAAATCCCTGTTTGTTACATGACGCACTGATGGCATGATCAGATCAAGGACCAAAATTGACACCGTGTAAAGATAAATGTGTACAAAACTTAAACGCCATCGGGCAAAAGCTGAATTTGATGGCAGGTAAGTCTGTTGTGCTGCAGGCAGGGCCAGGACCCCGGTCACCACCAGGTACTGGATCGCATTCTTAAGACACTGCTATTTAGAAAAGCTTTTAATTTAGCCATGTTATTTTGTTGTCGTCTGTTTTTATTGATTTAATGCACTGTCAATCACTGAGATTGTCTTCGACAATGAAATAAACTGTATTAAGTGTTTGAAAAGTTGTTAAAACAAATATTCTAACATTTACTCTGCTCTCCTTCCTTATCCTTGCAGCCTCATCCGAATGTCAAGCCCATGGCATACGCCAACACGCTAATGCAGATGGGAATGATGTAGAGGCAACGGCCATGCTAGTCTATCTCTGTGACACTGATGACCTCCCATCTGACTTGAGCCACCCCAGCAACCACACTCCCTCCAGCGCTTTAGACATGCCCTTGCTCATGCTCAGCATAAAGGGATCCTTCTCTTACCACCACCACCACCCCCCCGCTAGTTGTGTTTAAAATACACATGGTGTAGTTCAGATGGGATGAGATCACTTAGACCAGTTCAGTTGAAAACTGGGCGAGTACGTTCCTGTATCTGTTAAAACTGGAATAGTTCAAGATTTTTGTTGTCCATTTACCCCGTCTGCGTGTCCCGTCAATGGGTAGAGAAAATCATCCTGAGAACCGCAGATGCAACCCCCCCACCCCACCCCCCATTGGAGCTGCTTGATTTTCAAATGTGTGACTGTATATACTCAGCATATGGGATGAGGTAGCTGGTATGTACCAAAGATCTGTGATGAAAGTGATTGTTTTTTACCAAAAGCAATGTCCAATTTTAAAACCTAGAATTGTACCGTCGACCTTTGTGAACAGCTTAAAGCATCTTGAACTGGGATGAGAGCAGCATGTTCATGCTTGTCAGTATTTTTCCAAAACATACTGTATTACACAGTTTTATCGAATAATTAATCTTTTTATTTTACAGCATTGCAAAACAGGTTTAATTAACTTGTAGGATCCCATCCCGTCTCCATCAAAAAAGAGCAGAGTGTTCACTGGAGACCATACTGACTGGCTCCTGGTGTGCTCTGAAAGGTGCTGTTTGCCATGATATGTGTGTCTAGCTGGATCACATGTGTAACTGTTATACTTTGCACTGCTGCACTACTTCCTACGTAGGAAGGTACTGTTGCTCTCCGACTTTCCCCCCCCGTCATTGTGCCGCTCATCCGGCAGCTCCCGCACAGTCTGTTCCCCCCCAACTAGCTTTGGTGTAAAGCAAACACTGGTGGCGCTCAAGTCTCCAATCCATGTTCGTTTACCAGTGACGTGGACCATGTATGGATTCTTGTCAATTCACAGACGTCCAAAAACCAATCCAATCTTGAAACGCACAGTTGCATCGTCCAACGGCCCTAAACTTTTTAGATGAAATACACTATTGTGTATGTATATATACTGTATCATTTAAAGATTCCATGTACATGTTTGGAGAGTTATTGAATAAAAAATAAAAAATGTAAAAAAAATCCAGCCCAGTGATTTTTAGGAACGAGTTGGCATTTCTTTTTCTTTTTTTTACATTAATGCAGCTTGAATGTGCTCTAAGGTAACGATGTAATTAAAGAATTACAATCGATGTTACCCATATTCACTGGTGTTAAATAAAGTTGGCAAGCTATTGACGCTATCAACATTGGCTATCCTAAAATTTTAAAATCTTGAAATGCGAACTAAAAAAATGCAAGAACTGATTTCCTCGCTCGAGCCGCTTCATGTGAAGACCCATTGCTGGTGGGTAAAAAGGTTGGGGGGCCACTTTTTGAGATGGCTGAAGCGTGAAAGCATAATTCAGAGGCGTCTGAGCATTTGTTGACGGGATAAATGTGTGTGTGTAACATTCTGCTATAACATGGTGAGAAGAGCGGTGGCAATATTCCACTGGCTGAACCTACTCCAGCATGTTAGACTATTTAATATGTGTTACCTTCACCCTGAAACGTTTTGTTCTAATGTTTAGCTGAATCCTCAGTAAAATCTAGAGATTCATGGCGTGTAAGAGACTAGAAAGGAAAGAAGTGGAATTTGAAAGTATGTTGCAAAAACTACCGATTGTTGTAGTTGTGGACGAAGTTCATTCCAGTGGTGCCAGGGGTGACCCAGACGTGGTGAAAACAAAGGCTGTTTTTTCCTGTTCAGCAAATAATTTGTGCAAGAGAAACACTCGCAAACGTTTTAGGTCATGTGTGCTGTGACACGAAGCAGCCGGCAGGTGTCGCTATTCTTCCACACAAGGTCAAAGGTAAAGCACTCATGGGAACTGATAAAGGTCATTCAGTAAAATGATTTGTGCGGCTGAACGACAGTTTCTGTGTCACGCGAACGGATGCTGCTTATGAACAGAGACCCCGAACCTTCCGGGGAGAAATGGCGGATATTTCAATTCCTTTCATTTTCAGACATCCCTTAGCAACAAGCGAGAGGCGGTTTTTAACGTCGTGGGCTTTCAGACCTGTTACAGGCGAACCTTTGAATCTCAAAAGATTGTACCCAACTGGCATCTTGAGAGTTGGGAAGTTTTTAGGGGGAGACAACTTACTTTCTATAAAAAGGACCTGCCTCGTCAATCAAGGATTAAATAATAAAGTAGAGAGGCCTCTTATTGTGACAAGTCACAAAGTTAATGTAATTAACCGGCGCCAATAGCAGGAAGCGGAATTGTGGAGATCAGCCAAAGCTGATAGTCGAAACTGGGGGTTACGGGAGGCGCTGCGTAGCTTTATAACGCGCCAGCGGTGCGACGTTTCTCTTTTTTGGGGGGGGGCAAAATATGCAAATCCGGACAGGCGTGACGTTTAGGTCTCAGAGGACGTTTTAGGTAACTTCAGCTCGCCGTTTATTTACTCGTCGCTTATAAGTCGGGGCCTCTTCACTGGTTTCCTGCGTTTCGTGACCATATTGTATCCGGAAGTCTGCGGGGGCGGGTCGCGTTTATAACACGTCACAGGGCGAACAGCTGATCGTCAGCGGTGCGCCGAGAGCAGTAAACACACGCGTGCGAGAGGGGGAAGCGGAGGCGGAGAGGGACCCGGCCTGACATGCCCAAATACTGCTGCGTGCCCGGCTGTGGCAATGACTCTGGAAGCAGCAGCCGCAGGAAAAGCTTCTACAAGTAAGCAGGAGTAACACACACACACACACACACACACACTCTCTCTCTCTCCGTGTGTGTGTGTGTCCGTTTTATCCGGTCAGTTTCCCTCATCGACGGTCGCCGCTATAACTCGTTTGGAATTTTATCGACGTCTGATTCATTGTTGTTAAGTTCGCCTCCGATTTCATCGCGACAATGGCCGCCCGGACTTGGCCGTCGCTGTGACGCGGTATCGGTCGTGTGCGTGTGTGTGCGTGTGTCTCTTATTGTTGACGTGAATATTTCGGGGCTTGTTTTTCTCGTTTTGACCTTCGAGACGCGTTGAGTCATGACTTCGGCTGTGTTGTTGTGGCAACTAAAATGCAGCCAAACTGGTGACGCTATATATAGATATCGATATATATATATATATACTCCCATATTTTCGTAATGTGTGTGTGTGTGGTGTTAGTGTAGATAGCGGGACCGAAAACTTATGATCCCAATTCTTTGTGGAGGTGGTAGGTATTGTCTCAGAGAGTAAAGGGGGAAAATCCCAGAAAATTAAAATTATGCATAAATATGCATTTTTCTAAAACTGGCTAAAAACCACTTTTCTCGGCATTTCGGACGATTCTGAGCATTTGGGGGGGAGTTGGAGTGGGGAGGGTTAGGGGCAGGGGGAAGGCGGTTAGCTGGTAGGATGAAGAGGAGGGAGATTTAGACGGGTGGATCACCAAACCGCTACATTGTAGCGGGGTTCTTCTAGTAGATACATATATATATATATTGTAGCGAATTCGGGGGACAACCTCAGGAGCGGCCAGCGTGTCTTCTCATCCATGCGCGTTACAATACATTTCTGTAGCCTGTCACACATGAGGCTTTATGAAAGTGAAGTGAAACTATGCGGAGGTTCTCATATCCTGACACGGATTTGTGCGAACTTACACGTGCTCCTCGTAACACCGGGTAACCGAGTCCCCACTTCAGCTACGTTGTTTTTGTTGCTCCCACTGAGGCGGTTTGTGCTTCATCACGCCATGCCTTGACCTTTGATTGAGGTGAAACAAAAAGACTTGTTGATTTTAACTGCTTCTAAGTTTGAGTAATGCTCCCCCCCCTCGATTTGTTCCCCTTATTAAAAGGTGACGTCTCGGATGTGTTGCAGGTTTCCCCTTCACGACCCAGAGAGGCTGCAGCAGTGGTTGAGCAACATCGGTCGCGAAGACTGGATTCCCTCGCGACACCAGTACATCTGCCACGAGCACTTCACGTCGTCTTGCTTCCGCGTGCGCTGGGGGATCCGCTACCTCGAGAGCGACGCTGTGCCCACCGTCTTCCGAGTGCAGGAGGTAAAGTCAGACAGGGCTGTCTGATACACTGTAGACACGTGGTTTCCTTCTTTTCAGAAGGGCTCGACGATACTGGGGGAGGGGAGGGGGGGATGACATTGCGATTAGACCCAATCTGAAAGAACAACGGGAGTTGCAGGATTTCACCAAATACACGGTTCTAGATTTATTTATTTATTTATTTTCTGGGCCAGAACCAAGCTGCGTGTGCCACGTATTTGCCCAAGGTGGCTCATTTTGTGATAGCCACCATTTACCACGCGGGCTACTTCAGGGCCACATCCAGATGACATGTTGCCCAGATTCTTTGCCAAAAAAAAGGCCCACATTTGATTTGGCATATTTGGGCCATATTTGCTATTATACGTGTGGGCCACTTCAGGCTCACATCCGTTTTGTCAGGGCCAGAAGAAGGCCATCAGTGCCTGAGGTGGCCCACATCCGGATGCCGTCTGGGTGGGGATGGCCTGGTACCCTGCAGAGTTTTTGTGTTAAGTGGCGACAACGTTTCTGACGCTCAGACAGCTCTCGTGTCTTCACCTTTGTGAAAAAGAAAGGGAATAAAAGTCGTCATTCATTGGTTAATTCAAGTCATGTGGGCACCAACAGTTAACCACAGGTGAGTCTAATCTAGTTTTCTTTTTCCCAAACTGATGCCAGTAATTGTGTCATAGCAATGTTTCCTTTTTTATACTTTTTCCTCCCATTTATCGTCAGAGTTGTCATTGTTTTATCCTGTGCAGTTCTGTATCAAACACGTAAGTGCATTTAGACCGAAGCTGTTTCACAATAACAGTATGCAGCTTTTAACTTAATTAGCTCCATTTGGAAAGACTTTATCATTCAAGCAACGGTTAAGTGATTGCAGATGGGAAATAAAGCAGTTGTTCGATACTCCGACTCAACATGACGCCATTGTATTTCAGTTCATACTCCCCCATCAGTCCGGGTGGATCAGTACGATATATATTATGTACTGTGCTTACTTTAACCCTGTAAATGTAAACTGGTCGAAAGCATCTTTACTGTAAACAGATGATTAATATAAGAAATAAGATTGTAAGTAAACAGCGATGATACAGAGTGACCACTTAACTCTAAAAGGAAGAAAAAAAGTAGGATAACCAAGATTAAGTGAGTGTTGTGTGTCACAAGATGAAGATGGTTATTGGGAAAATAACAACCTGAGATAACTAATGCCGACACTATTAACAGAAATTATTGGTGAAAAAAAATATTTAAAACTTTGGGACGGCGACTCTATGGTTGGAGGATTTGACTTTGAAATGATTTCAGTTAACTTTATCGACATTACCCATGTCTAAGAGTTCAGCCCGCCCCCAATGTACTCGACGTGTTGAGACGGTTCCAGACAGTTACATCCTTTTCCGACCTGGCCAGTTATCGAGACAGACGTGTGTCGAAACAGCGATCACAGTAGACGCGTATAAGCGAAATGTGTGCGCTTACTAGTGGTGATTTACCTTCGCTTTCTAGAATTTGGATATTTATGGTAAAGGAGCATATCTCCCCAACCAGATTCACCGACCCCAGAAAGACCTGTGGTAGTTACAATCCTGCTGCTTGTTGACTGAGATGCTAGCGTGGTAATTGTAACTGTAATGTAACTTAATAATGGTAATTAACAATAGTAATTGTAGTTGTGGTAACTCCAGCTTAGAGAAAAGGACCCCACGACGACAACTTGCTCTTTGAATTCACTTTATCTAGGACCGGCAAAACTCGACCGTGAATGCAGCGGCGTGCACTGTGAACATCCGACAAGCCGGAGGGCGTAACACACACACACATATACCGGTAACACAGCCGTCTTTTCAAAATAAAGTTCCAAAATAAAAGCTCATGTTACAATACTTCTCCCCCTTTAAATTCCAACATTCCCCAAATGTAAATGTACCTGCAAAACAATAACGGCAATGTTTTCTTTTTAGTTTTGTTTGCTTCCAGCTGATGTACGCCTCAAACATGTACTGGTGTCTCGGCAACAATTAACCCATATATAACAACTGGTAAAACATTCATTTTCCCAAACACTGTCCATTTAAACATTCAGTCTGTCCGGAGGTTTGCAGGTGCGCCGTGACCTGCGCACTACCCCTGAGGACCCAGCAGGTGCCGCTGGTGAGGCAGTTTTAGGTGGATCTGATGCTTGGGGACTAGGAGGGGGTCTGTGTGTTAGTGTGAGAATGTCCATCCTCTCCGGGGGACACCGGCACCTCTACCTGTCTCTCTCGTGCATGTTGATTATGTCCCTCCTTCTGTTTTCCCTGCTTCCTTTCCACTTTTCCATTTCATGTCCGGGAGCAGGAGGTCCAAGCTTCTCTTTGGCCTACGAACCATTAGCATGTCTGCTGGAGTGCGTGCAGTGGTAGTCTGGGGCGTTAAGTGGTATTTACACAGGAAATGTGAAACGTCTGCCCCATAAAGGGGCCAGCAAAGTCCAAATGTAGCCTAGACCAGGGGCGGTCTGGCCATTCCGATGGGTGCAAGGGCGCTGGAGGTGGCATGTTCTAATTTGTCTGACACCATATGCATGGTTTTACCTTGCTCTCCAGGTCTTGATCCATTTTTGGCCACCAGACGTACAATCTTGCAAGACTTTTCATCCGCGGCACACCTGGATGAGTCTCATGTACTTCCTCCACTATCTGTGAATGGCCAGGGGGAGGTACGATGACCCTCGCACCCCAGAAAATGCAGCCATCCTGTAGGCTCAGTTCTGTCTCGCGTTTAGCATAAGGTCTCAGCTCCTCTCCTACCACAACACTGGGCCAACCTTGTAAAAGACAAGTCTTTACTTGGGACCGGACAGGGTCCCTTTCTGTCCACTGCTTGACCCGAGCTGCTTTCACGGGTGTTTCTGACAGCCTCTCCAATGAAAACAGTCTCCGGAGGCACATATGTAGCAAAAGGTGTCTCATGTAAAGGCAGCCGACTCAGTGCGTCGGCGTTTGCATTATCCTACCCTGCTCTGTACACTATAGTGTACTGGTAGGCTGACAGCATGAGAGCCCAACGCTGTATCCTGGCTGAGGCTAGCAGTGGGATGCATTTGGTCTCACTGAACAGGCTCATCAGTGGTTTATGGTCTGTACAAATCGTGAAGGCCTGGCCATAGAGGTACTGATGGAAACGCTTGACAGCAAAGAAAATGGCCAGACCCTGTTTGTCTAGCTGTGAATATTCCCTCTCAGCTGCTGTCAGGATACGTGAGGCAAAACCAATAGGCTTCTCTGAATGGTCCTCCGTCACATGTGAGGGAACTGCCCCGACTCCATAGGGCGAGGCGTCGCATGAAAGGGGAATCTCCTTGCTGTGGTCATAGTGGACGAGCAGCTTTGGTGAGTGGAGAAGTTCTTTCATGTCTTTGAAAGCTTCCTCCTGCTCTTCCTTCCACTGGCACTTAGTGTCACTGTGAAGCAGCTTGTACAGTGGGGCTAATACCTTTGAGAGTCGGGAAAAAGCTTCCCATAATAATTCACAATGCCTAAAAATGATCTGAGTTCAGTGATGCTTTTGGGGCTTTGAGCCTCCTTGATAGCTCGCACTTTGTCTTCCCCTGGGCAGAGCCCTTCAGCTGTGATTTTTGTGTCCCAGGTGGGTCACACTCAGTGCTAGGAAGACACATTTACCGCATTTCAATCACAGCCCTGCATCCGAGAGCCTCTTCAGCACCTGTTCCAAGTTAGCCAGATGCTCCGCCTCCGCGGCCCCTGTGACAGGACAGGGTCCCTTTCTGCCCACTGCTTGACCTAGGCTGCTTTCACATGTGTTTCTGACAACCTCTCCAATGAAAACACCGTCTCTGGAGGCACATATAGCAGCAGGTGGCTCAGGTAAAGGCAGCTGACTCAGCGCGTCGGCGTTTGCATTATCCTTCCCTGCTCTGCACACTATAGTGTACTGGTATGCTGACAGTGCGAGAGCCCCATGTCCTCCTGTAGGTCTCCTCACTGACGACTGATGCCATAGCCCCTGAATCGACCTCAAACTTAGTGTCCCGCCCCCTCACATTGACTGTGGCATAATAGGGCTTGGGTGGTTCCTCAATCGTTTCCACCCCAAACATATTGTAGGAACACCGTGCCTCCTCATCTGCTTCTTCTAGGTGATGTGTGGCTGCCTGAGCATGTTTAGCTTTCCCCTGCCCAGACTTCCCCTTCCCTTTTGTACTCCTGCACTTTTTAGCTAAATGTCTCTTTTTGCTATAAGCACGACACAGTGTCTTTGAAGTTGCAATCATTTGCATAGTGTGCCCCTCCTCCTCCACACCGACGACATTCCACCTGCTTTGCACGTTTACCAGTCTCTCTCCCAGCTTGCTGCACTGCTGCTGTCTTAAGACCCTCCATTTCCTTTCTGGACATCCTTGGCATTATTAGCAGCGGTCTCCATCCCTAGGGAAATCTCTAGGGCTCTCTTGAAAGTCAGTGGTGGGGGTTTCCCCCAGCAGGCGGCGTTGTATGGCGTCGTTATTGATGCCGCACACTCATCTGTCCCGGAGCATCATCCGCAGCTCTGCTACAAAGTTGGCTACAGACTGACCTGGCTTCCTAAAATGGCTTCGAAACTTGAAACGTTGGACTATCACAGAAGGACGGTTTTGGATTGTGGTGGTTCCCCACGAGCCTGACCAGTTCATCGTATGGGATATCCCCCGGTTTCCTCAGTGTGGCCAAGTTCCTTATCAGCTTATAAGTCTTCGCCCCACACGCACTCAGGAGAATAGAGCGCTTTTTAGCCTCCTCGGCAATCCCATTGACAGAGGACAAAATGTCCCAACCTCTCCTCGTACTCGGTCCAGTCCTCGTTTCCCTCCACGAACTCACTGGTAGTCCCAAAAGAAGCCATCTGCACACGAGGCTCCTCGTCCCCCGCTCTGCTCCTCCTCGGCGCTGCCGCTCATGCGTAGCCACCTAGCTAACTAGCGCACTGTAGCCTAGCTCAGTTAACAAAAATGGGACGACACGTCCATGAAAAACCAGGTCACAGAAAAGGACCCTACGACAACTTCTTGTCCTTTGAGTCAACTTTATCTAGGACTGGCAAAACTCGACAGTGAGATGCAGCAGCGTGCACCGTGCCAAGTGGGAGGGCGTTACACACACACACATATATACCGGAAACAGCCGGTCTTTTCGAAATAAAGCTCCAAAATAAAAGCTCATGTTACAATCGTAATGGAAGTAATGTGAAAATGTTAGCGTTAGCCAAGTTAGCGTTAGCTATCTCTATAATGTGTTGGAAGCACGCCAGTTGTGATGCAGCACTGGGTAAAGGCAATGTGTGTTTATAGAAGCTAACTCTAATGTGAGCTAACACTAAGATATTTTATTAGCCATACTGTGATTAGACCTGGACTGCTTTTTCCTGTCGTTGCCCTCTGTGCATGTCTCGTATATATACAAGGTAACGAAATTGCGTTTCACATGGACCACAGTGCTACATAAAAACAAATAACACGCAATAAATATTAAAAACAAAAGTTACTTCGCAGACCTTAACATCACAAGCACACCTGGCACAGTGAGGGAGAAGGTCAGAAAGCCGCTTTATGGAAGTCTGACCAATTAAAGTTGTTGCTGGTTCGAGCTAAAGCTGAGCTTATGCAGCGTGTTGTGTGGAATTGCCACAGAGGTCACATTGTTGATTTTGAATGAGGAAAAAAAAAAGACAGGAAAAGTTGATAAAGGTGGAGTGGCAATTTTATTTGCAATTGGAAGTATGTAGTGATTATTTTCCTGGCTTTGTGGGCACAATGCCAAGCCCCCACCCCCACCCCCTCGTTGTACAAGGATTCTTCAGCCCGGCTTGCTTCTTTGAGTGAAGTGCAGTTGGTCTTGGAGTAGTGGCGAGCCGAGGCCATGAGCTGGATCGAAAGAAAGGGAGAGATGCTTGACAACACATACAGCATCATTTGAATTATTCTTGAATGTGTATGTTTATTTGATTTGGGAAAAAAAGAGGAAAAGAAAACAGAATATATATATATACATATATATATATATATATATATATATATATAATATATTTTAAACCTTTCAAACGTGACTGCTGAGTTTGTGTCTCGCTTCACCTTTGCTGCCAGTACCCATTTTCTCCCAAGCGACCTAGAGTTTCTGAGACTCTGGTTCACATTGAAACTCTTTATTCGTCTCTTATTTGTAACATAGAGAGGATTGATAAGGACTGGTTGTTACCCACATATCTGCTCAGTACTATAGCGAGGGGTGCTGGCTGTTACATTACCATTCAAGACGGGGGCTCGTCCGTGAATGTGTGAAAGAAGGGTTGTATCTAGAAATGATTACAGCGTCCAGGTAGCGTAATGGTCTATTCCGTTGCCTACCAACACGGGGATCGGTAGTTCGAATCCCTGTGTTACCTCCGGCTGGGTCCAGCGTCCCTACAGACACCGTTGACCGTGTCTGCAGGTGGGAAGCCGGATGTAGGAGTGTGTCCTGGTCACTGCACTAGCTCCTCCTCTGGTCGGTTGGGGCGCCTGTTGGGGGAGGGGGAACTGGGGGAAATAGCGTGATCCTCCCACGTGCTACGTCCTCCTGGCGAAACGCCTCACTGTCAGGTGAAAAGACGCCACATGTATCGGAGGAGGCATGTGGTAGTCTGCAGCCCTCCCCGGATCGGCAGAGGGGGCGGAGCAGAGACCGGGACGGCTCGGAAGAGTGGGGTAATCGAACAGGCACAATTAGGGAGAAAGGGGGGGGGGAATTACCTTGCGAGTTTTCATTGTCCATATTGTAAAGTTTTGGCGTAACGTGACTCGCCTCATACTGAGCTCATGGCATCCTTTGCAATGTGAGTATCGCACGTGTGTACATGTTGAAACAATACATTGTTCAGCTCCACTTTTCAAGCTTCATGCTGTCGGCGTTCAAGCCGTACGTTGTCTTTCACAGGTTTAACCTCTGATCTTTGCTTGTTCTGTTTTGAGCAACCAATTATATGACCTCTTCGTTTTGACAAAACGCTATTTCTTTTCTCTTTTTTATCTGTTAGAAACGGAAAGGCGGGGATCACAGTGAGAGGGAATCCAAACATCTCCGAGGTAACGGTAACATAAGGACGGCCTCGTCCGCCGCCGACATGCCAGCAGCAGACATGATGGAGATCGACGGCTGCATGAACACCGTGCACCTCTATGAGATCACCGTCGACCCGTCGCAGCCCGGCGAAGCTCTGCTGGTGGGACCGAACAACGTGGGAGGATCCAAAGGCTCCTTCCAGACAGAGCCGTGTCCTTTGCAGTCTGTGGACGGACCTGACCCGCCGGCCGACTTTCCCATCGCCTTTTTTCAGAGGGTGGAGGGTTTAGGCAGTCTTCACGGTGGGGGGAATCCAGAGGTGGTGTTTGTGTCAGATTGCCCTGCGGGCGAGGGGCAAGAGGAGCTGGTGAATGGGATCACGGCAGCTATACTAACTCAAGGAGAGCTGGTGATGGCCGGCGACTCCTTCTCACTGGGCGGCACAGAGTTGGCCACGACCTCTCGGGGCACAGAAGACAAAGCGTCTGATATGGAGGGGCCCCAGGCGGTCCGTGATGACCAAGGAGCGCAGGTCATCGCCTACTTTGAGACAATACCCAACGTGTTGCCCAATGTGACCTCTGCCCAGTTTGCCATCACCCCCGACACCGTGCTGTCATCCGCTCTGGGCTCGCAGCCCATCACTTCCACCCTCCCCATAGTCTCCAAACATGTGTCTTCTCCCTCCCCTGCCTCGCTGATGCTGGCCATGGAGAGCCTTGACACGGAGGAGGGGGAGGGAGACACAAGCGCAGCAGAGGACAGCGGCGAACAGCAGGGACATGCACTGGAGGAACACTGGTGAGTTGTGTTGACTTGACCCCAATGCTCTGTGTGTGTGTGTGTGTGTGTGTGTGTGTGTGTGTGTGTGTGTCCTCGCCGGGGAAGATTTGCACCCAGTTGATGGCAGAGATGATGCCGTTTTTATATGATAAGCAGAGGAGGTTGATTGCTTATTATAATAATTAATTCTCTAGAGTACATGATGACAAGCAGCACACACAAAAAAAATAAAATAAAATAAAAAATCTGTTTTCCAACACGGAGAAGAAATGTGGGTGGGTATAAAACTAAGCTTGTACAAATTTTTTGACTTTTTTTTTTTCGGCATTCATGTTATGCGTTTTTGATTGGGGACTGCTCATCAAGACCTTTTGACGCAGATAACATTTCACATTCAATTAACTCTCCTTGTTTCCTGCCAGGGGTCTTACCTGTGCCACTGTGGTCCAAAGCTTACTTTTGTTAAGACAACATGAAATGATAACACACACCTCCCCTCAATATAAAAGTTTAGTAACACTTTAGTATGGGGAACATAAAAAACTTAATTACTAGTGAATTAGTAATGATCGAGATGTCACTTTAGTATGGGGAACATATTCTAAGTAACAAAAACTTAATGGACAGTAATTTAACACTATGAACACTTGTAGTTTTGTGTGTTGTTATGTAAGAACAGACCATATTCATTAAGTGTTAGGAAGGGAGAATAACTCTTCTTGTGGTACTACCACCTTATAAAGGCCATACTAAGCAAAGCATATTGAGATGGTACTACTAATAAGCAATACTTCTGAGGTTATAGAGGGAAAACTCATAGTTAATGGCTTACTGGTTGTATAATAAGGCCATGCAGAATAAGGCATTAATGAGTACATAATAATGACCAATTAAGAGCCCATATGTTGATAATTTGCATGCTAATAAGCACCTAATTAATGGTGACTACGTTCCCCATACTAAAGTGTTACCCAAAGTTCAGTTTTGTTCCTTATTTCATATCTAATCCGTTTAACTTCCTCTAAACAGCCATATTTTTGTGATTGCATCACCGAGTCAGAGCAAATCGGCGAGCAACAGTCCAGCCGGTGATGTGTTAGAATGTTTTGCACAGTCTGGGCAAATTGCATCCCTGCCCGTGTTTTGTCCCACCCCAATATCCTGGTTTACTTGGAAGTGTGTCACAATACGGAAGCAAGATATGCTCTGAATGCCATTTCACACAAGGCGTTGTGATAAAATCCCACCATGGTCTGCAGCATAGTCTTGTACTAAAGATTAGTATTCTCTGTAGTTTAAACTCGCATGCAGAGGATCCCAACAATCTCAACTTTCAAGTGTAAATAGGTCCCGGTGAAACCCATCAGAACCGAGAACAATTTCAGCGTTGGCCATGATGACTGCACAGAATTGCCCTTCTGTTTTTAAGGTTGCTCGCTACTGACCCCCAGTGGGATGTGGTGGAGGAGGTTTGTTTGATTAAAAAAAAAAAAAAAAAAAGCTGCAAGTTTGTTTGCAGTAGTTTGAAGGTGACATTTTCTCCTCTCATCTGTTAAAGCTAAAATGTCCTGTCATACCCATATGTCATCTCAGTTGGTTCACTGTTTGGGGGCTGCTGTTTTGTTTTTTAAATTTCACGTCAGGTTATTTTTGTTTTTTTCTATTCACAGCTATTACAAGAGCAGCTTGAGTAAGGAACAGCTCGAGGCGATTGTGGCCGAGCTGCAGAAAAAGGTGAAGGTGCTGCAGCAGCGTCACCGTCGACATCTGGAGAAGCTTCTGGGTCTGGAGAACACCGTCAGCCAGCTGAGACAGAACAACCTGCTCAACGAGGAGCGGCTGCAGCTACTGGAGAGAGTACGGCCACTTGCCATGTCTTGGCATCTTTAGCGGTCTCTCTCTATATATCCGTGTGTCATTGTGCTTGTGTCCTGACAGCTGTTGTTCAGCGACATGAATAACGAAATAATGTAAAATCAAACCAAGTAAGATTAAAATAGAAGGGTTGCATCTGACGACCGCCATTTTCCCCGACGCCCTTGGCAGATATTGTTTGTAGTGCTGCTGCAGAGTTTGCTGAGAACTTGATGTGAGTCAAGTCTCACACGTTAAGGCAGGGCAGGGTGTCGCCTCTTTTTTTTCTTTTTCTTTTTTTTTTAAAAATTGTCCTAGAGGTAAAAAAAAAAATTCTTTCCCACTGCCAGTGCATATTAGGTTAGTGAACAGAACTGAACACACAACATGTTCAAACGCAGCACAGGTCACATGTACAGAACAAAAAAAAAACACAACTCATGAATGCATCCACCAGGTAAACTCCACAATTCACGCAGGACAAACGACACACAAAACCACACCACAAACCTGCAGCGTGTCACCTGGAGAGCAACACAAGAGGGTCTGTATGGCGAAGGCTTTGAACGGTGGAGTCCCATTAACAGTAGCTTTTCTTAATAGTCACATTGGAGGGGGGAGGGGGCTAGAAGGTATGGATTGTTATTCGTGTCTAGAATTTCACTTGGGTCCAAAGTAGTCTGTCCATCAAAACCCAAATTGTCAGACGGTGCTGAAACGACTGCCTTTTTTTTTTCTCCCCTCCCCCAAAACAGGCTTACGTTCAGACGAGCACCGTGGTGTCGGATGCCGGAGAGACCGTGGCCATCATTTACGAGGAGGACAACGGTGCTTACCTGTACGCCCCCCTGAACGACAGAGGAGAAGAAGTGGAAGAATGGACACACGGCAGTCACTCCATCCATTGAGATATGCATCTGTGTTTCCCCAGTGGCCAAACGTTGCGTTGCAGGGATGACACCATTTAACACTGGAACGACCAACACGGTCACTATGACCCTTTTGAATGTTCAAAGTCTGACAACTTTGTGGGTGGGGGATAGACCTGCCGCTCCCTGGCTGCTCCTAAAATTGCATATAATTTGCATTAAAATTGCTTTTAGATTAACTGCACAGAAATAAAGTGATGATAAGCGCCACCTAAAACGGCTGTGAGCTGTAAAAAATGACCGCTCGTCATTCGCGCGTGATCGTGCGCGTTATGACGTCACTCTTTGCGACGCGTTTTGCTAGCGTCATTTCCTGCGCGACGTTCGTTGTCCTGTCCTAGAAACGCACTCGCGCTCTCCAGTGCGGAGATGTCCAACATGTCTGGTTACAGGCGCACCACGACCCCCACTGAGGCGCTGCGGTATTGACAGGCGTTGGACGGCGGCCATTTTAAATTGTTGGAAAAATTGTATTAAAGTTGTTAAAACGTTAATTTCAGTGTCAGTTTCTGAACAGACATACTAACATATGCAGTGCGTTAATATCTCAGTTGGGCGTTTTATCTTGACAGAATATAGAGTTTAAAAAACCGTGACCCCCCCGTGGTCGTTGTAGTAGTTTTTAAGTTCCGGCCGTTGTTTGGGGCTGTTTCAATGTTTATTTTCAGTGCTTTTTCTACGTTTCACGTTTCACAGGCCCTGTTAGGTTTGTTAGATTGGCCACACGTGTTTTCCGTTTTGTTTTTCCAGGTCATATTTTCACTCTTTCAATTTTGCTATTCAAGTTCGGCCACGTCTCTCTGGCGTTTAAAAATAGTATTAAAGTTGTTAAAATGTTAATTTTGGCGTCAGTCATTTCCTGACAGCCGTACTAACGCATGCAATGCGTTAATATCTCAACTGGGCGTTTATCTTGACAGAATATAGAGTTTAAAAACCCGGCGGTCATTTTGACCGCCTATGGTCGTTTTGGGTAGGAGGGAAATTCCGGTCGTTCTAGTGTTAAAAAAAAAAGAAAGAAGCTAACTACTGATATTTCCCCCCCCGTTAGGCTCTGAGTTATATCCCCCCCCCCCCGTTAGGCTCTGACATGGTGTGGGTTTCTTTCAATGATGTGCACGGCATGGGGTGTTTTGTTAGGTCTGTTTGGTCAGATTTCAGCTTTGCACTAATATGTAGACTAGTGGACAGTAAAGGGTCGACTTTTAAAACCGGGCACACCACACCCCACCCCCCCCTCCCCAATCTCCACTTCCTGTCTTGGCTTTGTAAAGTGTAAATTTATTTTCTCTAAGTAAATCGTACTTTTTTCATTTACCCATTCTGTTGTTTTCTGTGTTGCCTCAGTAAAAGGGCGCGTTAACGTGTAACCCCCCGGCGGGAGCGACGGACGGCTGACTGCACGGCGCGGGAAGGGGGCGCGCGTAAAGGGCCGTGATGGTTGGTGAAACAACGTAAAGGGCCGTAATGGTTGGTGAAACAACGAGCATGCGGCTTGGCCACTCCTTTCATTCAGAAGGGGAGGTAGCGGATACCAAGCACGTGTGTCATCGTGTTATGTCTGTGATGTTGCCATGGCAGGGTTACCCCAGCTGCAGCTGATAACACGAAGGGGGCTGCTGAATATAGGCGTGTCAGAGAAGCAGCGTTGACAGTACTGCTGACAGTTATAATCCCCCCCCCCCCTCTGTCTGTCAGGGCTGATAGGCGAGCTGATGCCCCGACATCTAACCCAGTGGTTCCCAACCTTTTTGGGGTCCTGGACCCCCTGCGTATTTTTGATCTACCCTGAGGACCCCTCCACCTGATCTTGGGGGAGGGGGTTGCAATTTGATAGAAACAGTAGAAACTGCATTTTAAATTGCATTATAGCATTTATTCACTCTTTGGGGCAAAAATAAGAGCTTTCAGTTGTAACTTAGATACAGTTAACAACACAGAATTCTCATGCAGTAACTTTCAGATATATGTAACAAAACAGAATATGTATTCAGTAACTTTCAGATATACACTACCGTTCAAAAGTTTGGGATCACCCAAACAATTTCGTGTTTTCCATGAAAAGTCACACTTATTCACCACCATATGTTGTGAAATGAATAGAAAATAGAGTCAAGACATTGACAAGGTTAGAAATAATGATTTGTATTTGAAATAAGATTTTTTTTACATCAAACTTTGCTTTCGTCAAAGAATCCTCCATTTGCAGCAATTACAGCATTGCAGACCTTTGGCATTCTAGCTGTTAATTTGTTGAGGTAATCTGGAGAAATTGCACCCCACGCTTCCAGAAGCAGCTCCCACAAGTTGGATTGGTTGGATGGGCACTTCTTTGAGCAGATTGAGTTTCTGGAGCATCACATTTGTGGGGTCAATTAAACGCTCAAAATGGCCAGAAAAAGAGAACTTTCATCTGAAACTCGACAGTCTATTCTTGTTCTTAGAAATGAAGGCTATTCCATGCGAGAAATTGCTAAGAAATTGAAGATTTCCTACACCGGTGTGTACTACTCCCTTCAGAGGACAGCACAAACAGGCTCTAACAGGTACTATTTAATGAAGATGCCAGTTGGGGACCTGTGAGGCGTCTGTTTCTCAAACTAGAGACTCTAATGTACTTATCTTCTTGCTCAGTTGTGCAACGCGGCCTCCCACTTCTTTTTCTACTCTGGTTAGAGCCTGTTTGTGCTGTCCTCTGAAGGGAGTAGTACACACCGGTGTAGGAAATCTTCAATTTCTTAGCAATTTCTCGCATGGAATAGCCTTCATTTCTAAGAACAAGAATAGACTGTCGAGTTTCAGATGAAAGTTCTCTTTTTCTGGCCATTTTGAGCGTTTAATTGACCCCACAAATGTGATGCTCCAGAAACTCAATCTGCTCAAAGAAATGCCCATCCAACCAATCCAACTTGTGGGAGCTGCTTCTGGAAGCGTGGGGTGCAATTTCTCCAGATTACCTCAACAAATTAACAGCTAGAATGCCAAAGGTCTGCAATGCTGTAATTGCTGCAAATGGAGGATTCTTTGACGAAAGCAAAGTTTGATGTAAAAAAAATCTTATTTCAAATACAAATCATTATTTCTAACCTTGTCAATGTCTTGACTCTATTTTCTATTCATTTCACAACATATGGTGGTGAATAAGTGTGACTTTTCATGGAAAACACAAAATTGTTTGGGTGATCCCAAACTTTTGAACGGTAGTGTATGTAACAAAACAGAATATGTATTCAGTAACTTTCAGATATATGTAACAAAACAGAATATGTATTCAGTAACTTTCAGATATATGTAACAACAGAATTGTTATGCAGTAACTTTTAACAATGCAAACGGGAGCGAGATCTCTTATTAAAATACAATAAATTACACTTGTGAAACAGATGTAATTAGAGAAAAAAGTCCTGTTACCCTTTATAGTTTAGGTAGATAAAGGTCTCGGTCACATTTGAGTAAAATAATCCTATTTCTATAAATGTCATAGGATCTTTTTTTTAAAAGATATTTTATTTTCACGGACCCCTTGCAATTACGCCACGGACCACTAGGGGTCCGCGGACCCCCGGTTGAGAAACACTGATAACCGACCCATAAAGTTACTAGCTGCATGCTGTGTTTACCCTGCTGTGCTTACACCACAGAGTACCAAGAGCAGTCTGCCATGTTTCTAACCGTTTTAGATGGTTTTTAAGATGTAGCTTTCAGCAAACTCACTAAAATGGTCACAGCGGTGGCTAACCATGTGCCACCCCTGGTCTAGGAGGTAATTAGTTTTTGGTAACAGTTCTAACTCACGGACATCAGATTACAGTTACTGACTGATTCAGGATAACAGTTTCTGACGGCTGCATGGTTTGCTGAGGACTGCGAGTGTAGGGCCAAGTCTTTTGGGAGCAGGGAGTCCTGGACATATAGGGCAATTTTAACTTATGAATGTTTTGAATCGAAGACATCTGAGAAGATGTAAAATACAGTAATTCTTGAAGACTTTATCCTCCAGGACAGTTGTGAAAGTAATAACAAAAACAGTATTACCTTCAACAAACCAATCCTAGTAACCAAAACAAACTAAAAAAAAGTTACTGGCTGAAGTGCTTTTGAAGTACTCGCATCTGCTTCTGAAAAAGCAGCTGGTGGATTTCATATCGGGCCTCCGTGCGCTCACGGGCCGGAGGTTTGGCCAGCATGTCAGCCATCAGCATACCAAGGCGGTGTTCCTCCCTCTGATTTTCTTTGGCTTTTTCAGTTTGCTGGAGTCGGTGGAGGGTGGCATCCTCAACGGGTGCGGGCTGCGCTTTTCTTTTGTGGAATGTGGTGGGGGGAAACGGGACACTCGTGGATGCGAAGAGGTCGTGTCGACTGGTGGATGTGATGAGGGCAGCAGTGTTGGAGACAGTAGTAGTGGTGGTGGAGTTGGTGGAGTGGACCTCCTTGGGGGAGCGGAGGAGTCTTGCGCATCACCAGTGTCTTTGTTTCCAGGAGCAGCATGGCGGTGGCACTGCCTGCTGGAAAGTTGGATGGAGTATGTATCGCGGTGTTTCACGAAACTGGGCAGCCAGCTCAAGAGGGAAACAATGGGGGGGGGGGGGCAGAAACATTCCCGCCTGCTGCACCGCTCCTTCCCTCCAGCATCTTCCTTGCCTTCACAAACCGATCTTAAATATTTCCACTTCTGCCGACACACACTTTCTTCTTTTTCCCCAAACTCTGCACCATTCCCCAACACAAATTTGGACCTCTTCACCCAGCCTGTCTTCAAATTCAGCGTCCATGTTGGTTTCCAGTCCATAAAGGGTACTTTGACACTATTTGGGGCACATTTTGCCATTTGCCACTATTTTCCATTTTCAACCCCTGAAAAGCCAATTTTTATAAATTTAGTAAGAAATGTTGGAAAAAAAAGGTTCAATTCAAATACAAAGTGAATTTTGTAGCACTATAAAAAGGAAAAATGTCATCAATACAACTGCATACCCCCCTTCTCCGTTGAACAACACGTAATAATACAATAACTCCCAAACAAAAGAGAAAAAAGGTGTGTGTGTGTATATATATAAGTATATATAAGTATATATAGATATGTCTGTTTCATGACATAAGCAATCATCAGCTGTCATATCTATATATATATGTAAATAATATGTAAATACATATATATGTAAATAAGCCTACTCGAGGAAAGGACATACCATTTACTGCCTCGTCATGCACATCATGTGCACATTGTCCAATGGGGAAGGGAGAGGTGCAACATTCAAAAATTCAAAACCACTTGATCGCTAACGGTCCAATGGGGGCGTATTTGTCTATTGCCATGGTTTATTTATAATTCCAAAATAGGTGCTTAGTCAGACACAGGTTGCACGTTTTACTGCTGGTTGGATATGCTTTGTTCTTCGAGAGGATTCTCCAGGTGGTTGAATAATTAATGTTTCTCTCCGCCGATGACCAAATATAAGGGCTTAACGATGTTCCATTCTTTAAACGGTTGTTTGCAAAGCTACACGTGTGTGTGCACTAAACCTCTTTTTGAATTCTCCCTCCGTTAGACCCACGTATGTCTCTGCTGCCGTTGCCCTCTCTGGTCACCGTCGCTTGGCAGGTGACTCCCCTTCGTCTGGCATTTCCCCTCGAGGGGGCACGAGTCGTTCACGCGGCAGTTGCAGTTGGGGGTGTCCGGTTCTGGTGAAGGTGTCGTTGATTTGTTCATGATTCTTGCGTTGTGGGACGATCTTATTTGTTGAATGTTAGGCGTGCAGCTGTAACTAATTTTGATGGTGTTCCTATGGAAGAGCTTCCTCGGTTGATGGTCCGGGCTAAAGCACTTGTCCAAAAGTTCAACAACAACAAAAAAATGTATCCAGGAATGAGTTGGCCAGCAGTTGCAGACATAGATATAAGCACCTATTTTGGAATTCTAAATAAATCATGACAATAGACAAATACCCCCCCCCTCCTCCCCATTGGACCGTTAGCGATCACGTGGTTTTGAATTTTTGAACGTTACACCTCTCCCTTCTGGACATTGTGCACGTGATGTGCATGACAAGGCAGTACATGGTATGTCCTCCCCTGGAGTAGCTTTATTTAGACAGCTGACGACTGCTTATGGCATGAAACAGGCTGGTACTGTCTCAAAGAATTGACTTGGCTCACTGGATTATTTTGCTCCTTGTTTGTTGAGCACTTTCCCTAGCATTGAGTGTTTCTTTAAACAAAGTTATGTATATATATTCATTCATTCATCATCAGCCGCTTCTCCGCGGTCGGGTCGCGGTGGCAGCAAGCTAAGTAGGGCACTCAGGACACCCCTCCCAGCAGCGGCCTCCAGCTCCTCCTGGGGGATCCCAAGGCCTTCCCAGGCCAGATGATTGGACATTTATTAGAAATTTGTATCATATATATATATATATACACACACACATGTACACACATGTAACCATGTATACATGTGCATACATACACATAAAAATACTAACAATTGTATACAATATACCTTATATATTTTGTTCACACAGTATTATCTATTTAGTGAATTTCACAACACAATCCACAGTACTGCACACATTGTTGTTTTGCAGCGTTATAAGGAACAGCTCAGTCTGGACTTTCTGCAGAAGGAAGTGCGTTTGATATGCTGGAAAAAGGGGCCCCAAATCTTTTTGAATTTATTTGAGGAACGACGCAGGGACAGCCTTATCTTTTTCAATTTTAGAAAGTAAAGAACATCTCGCACCCGGCGTAAATGATACGGAGGTATCCGTGGTTGCCACTCCATCAGCGTCAACCTTTGTGCAAGTATGGTAATAAAAGCTATTACATTATTTTTAGATGAAGAGAGGAGAGACGAGGGGGGGGTGACACACCAAATATTGCACTAAACATTAGGATCAAGCTTCACATCGATTATGATTGACAAAGTGTTAAAGATTTCTGCCCAATAGTTACCTAATGATGGGCAGAGCCAGGACGTGTGTGGGGGATTAGCCAGAGTCGGATGACATCTGTCACAGGCAGGACATAAATCATCATATATTTCAGACGGTTGAGCCTTGGAATAATAAGTACGGTGTATGAACTTACACTGCATAAAGCCACGTTTTGCACCAATGGAAGTGCTATCTACCCGTTTCAAAGTCTCATCCCCAAGTTCATTTTAAATTCTTTCCCTATATCATTTCCCCCAAAGAGTCTTTATGGAGTCCAGTGAGTCTAACTGAAGAAGATGGATCTGAGAGTAGACAGATGACTGAAATGACGACTTTCAAAGACAGATGTGGAGCCGTGAAACTATCTAAGGGTGAGTCATTAGGCAAATTGGGGAATGCAATGAATGTATTCCCGAATAAAGCTGCAGACCTGTAGATATCTGCAAAGGTGTTACTCAGTTTAAACCTTCCCACAGGCTGTTTAAAGGATGCAAATGTGTTGCCTTTATGCAAATCTTTGCAAGTTTCGATACTTAGTTTGGACCAAGTTACAAAGCATTATCCATCCGAGAAGAGCGGAAAACACTAAAGTGGCCTTAATAGAAAAGGATTTCAGACCAAAATAGTGCCTGAACCGGATCCAAATTTTGAGAGAGAGGACTTCACAAGCACCATCTGGTTCTTGTATAACCAAAGCGAGAGCTGTGTCCGCATTCTCGGCACAAAGTCAAACATGTTTTCGGTGGGTGTCGGACTCCGCCAAGGTTGTCCCTTTTCTCCGATCCTGTTTGTGATATTCATGGACAGGATCTCAAGGCGCAGCCAATGTGAGGAGTGTGTCCGTTTTGGCAACCTCAGAATTGCATCTCTGCTCTTCACAGATGGTGTGGTTTTGTTGGCTTCATCACGCGACCTCCAGCGTGCACTGGGGCGGTCTGCAGCTGAGTGTGAAATGGCCGGGATGAGAGTCAGCACCTCCAAATCTGAGGCCCTGCCCCCCCCCCCGGAAAATGGTGGCTAGCTCCCTCCGGGTTGGGGGTGAGTTGTTGCTTCAAGTGAAGGAGTTCAAGTATCTCGGGGTCTTGTTCACGAGTGAGGGTAGGATGGAGCAGGAGATTGACAGGCAGACTGGTGCAGCATCAATAGTAATGCGGATGTTGTACTGGACCGTTGTGGTGAAGAGGGAGCTGAGCCAGAAGGCAAAGCTCTCAATTTACCAGTCAACCTGTGTTCCAACCCTCACCTATGGTCATGAGCTTTGGGGAGTGACCGAAAGGGTGAGATCGCGGATACAAGCGGCTGAAATGAGTTTCCTCTGTAGGGTGTCTGGGCTCAGCCTTAGAGGTAGGGTGAGGATCTCGGACATCCGGAGTAGAGCCACTACTCCCTCGCGTTGAAAGGAGCCAGTTGAGGTGATTCGGGCATCTGATTAGGATGCCTCCTGGGCGCCTCCCTTTGGAGGTTTTCTGGGCACGGCCGACTGGAAGGAGACCCCGGGGTAGACCCAGAACTCGCTGGAGGGACTACATGTCCAATCTTTCCTGGGAACGCCTTGGGATCCCCCAGGAGGAGCTGGAGGGCGTTGCTGGGGAGAGGGACGTCTGGAGTGCCCTACTTACAGAAAGTGGTGCCGTGGTTAGCGCGGTCGCCTCACGGCGAGAAGGCCCTGGGGTTGAGCAATGGGGTAGTCCAACCTTGCGGGTCGTCCCGGTTTGTCCTATGTGTGGAGTTTGCTTGTTCTCCCCGTGTCTGTGTGGGTTTCCCCGGGGTGCTCCGGTTTCCTCCCACAGTCCAAAGACATGTAGGTCGGGTGAATCGGCCATACTAAAATTGTCCGTAGGTATGAATTTGTGTGTGTTTGTGTGTTTGTGGGCCTTGTGTGATGGCCTGGCGGCCTGTCCAGGGTGTCTCCCCGCCTGCTGCCCAATGACTGCTGGGATAGGCCCCAGCATGCCAGAGAGCAGGATAAGCGGTTCGGATAACGGATGGGTGGCTGTTTTACAGAAAGTAGAAGTTAGGTGCAATGTGTAATTTCTACCTACTGCTGCCGATCTGCTGACCCCATACTGATCATCAGTGTTGGGGCAGGAGCGCCACTACAAGCAGCAGTGTCATTTAGCCTCCGGGTTCCAAGAGTGGGGGCAGCACAACTAGTTTAACTGCATTTCTCAGTAGCGTGGTGGCAGCGTCGCTGTTTTCTGAAATAGCTTTTTCAGTAGCAAAGCTCTTTTGTCGATCAAGTAGTGCGGTGGCGTCCACACAAGCCACACTTTCCCCAGACGTTTCTGAAGCTCGGCCGCAGCGGAGCTTCCCGCTGCGGTCCGAAATAAAGCTGCTCGGCATGAGTAAGTGACGACACCGCCATACATGGACCTGTACGTGTAGCAGAAAGAAGCACTTCCCTGTGACGGTGACATCATGTACCAATCTGTGGGCTGATGCTTGCGACTTGTCTGCTGCAAGGGAATACACACACACACACACACACACACACACACACACACGACAGCTGTTTTTTGTTATTATGTGGAGCACATGTTTTTGTTTTGCAGCAGCAGCAGCGAGAGCAGAGAGCACAGCTTGTTGTTTAATAAATGATTGAACTGAACATGTTTTGCCTGTCTTTCTGTTTGACTGACAGTTTTATTGATCAGTGACATAGCACTGGCTTAGAATGAAGCTGGTTCAATGAAGAAATAATAGATTTGCTGCAGTAAACTACTTTTGCCATGTTGCTGTAGCACAGCTTGCTACGTTTCTCGGGGGGGGGGGGCTTCACTATGTAGAGTAACTGGTAGCTTATTAGCTCACTACACTTTCCAAGTAGCTGGCCCAGCACTGCTGGTCATTAATGGGAACAACAACAGTAGTCAGAAGAATGGGCCTGGTCAGGGAAATCCAGTTATGGTGAAGCTGGTCAGCTACCCAGCATTTTCACTGCCATCGACAAACTGGACCTCGAGCAACGTTTAACTTGCGTAACAATTTTACTGTGTCGTGCATTCAGTTACGTTAAAATCCCAATCGGTGGATTTTTTGTTGTTGGTAGTGCTAACACCATGTATTACATTTGGCCCCACCACTTCCAGAATTGTGGTGCCACCTCCGAGTAAGTAACGGTGGAAAAGCAAAGATGTTTGGGTTTGATTGTGAGCACAGGCAGGTTCCGTTATAACAAAGAGTTGAATTATGTACAGTTTGAAAAAAAAAAACTTTTCCTTAAAAATTCAGCAATCATAATGACGGATGACGTACGTCCCACAAGTGAGTATCGTGTGGCTTGAACAACTGGAAAAAAGGCAAATATAAATGAATCGGTCCCAAATGCAATTTTTCAATCCCCAACATTCAGTCACTTCACTCATTTACAATCTCGAGCTTAAGTATATTCGGGCTGTGACACAAGTTCAAAAAAAAATTGGGAGTATATTTTGGAATTCCAGTGCCCATATCCAAGTCACCTTGGAGGAAAATGATGCATGCTCACAAGTCTGAGTATGAATTTGCGAACATGTCCCTACAGATTGAGATATATGTTTAGGCTAAATATGCCAGTATCAACGCCCATATTTTTGTAGTGTGTGTGTGTGTGTGGTGTTAGTGTGGATAGCGGGACCGAAAACTAAAGCACTTATGATCCTAATTCTTGTTGGAGGCGGTAGGTATTGTCTCAGAGAGTAAGGGAAAAATCTCAGAAAATTAAAATTATGCATAATTATGCATAAATATGCAAAATATGCATTTTTCTAAAAATGGCTAAAAAAAACAATTTTCTCGGCATTTCAGATGATTCTGAGCATCTTTGATTTTTTCGCCTATATAAAAAAAAATTTCCGGGACTTAGAAATGTTTTGGCATTATGCAAAATAAATGCATTTTTGCAAAAATGCACTTATGATCCTAATTTTTTTTTGAGGTGGTAGGTATTGTTCCAGAGAGGACCAGAAAAATAGCAGAAAGTTTAAATAATTATGCATAATTATGCAAAATACGCATTTTCTAAAAATGGCCACTTTTCTCGGCATTTCAGATGATTCCGAGCATTTGGGGGGACGGGGGAGTTGGAGTGGGGGGGGTTTAGGGGCAGGGGGAAGGTGGTTAGCTGGCAGGATGAAGAGGAGGGAGATTTAGACAGGTGGATAACCCAACCGTTACATTGTAGCGGGGTTCTTCTAGTCATCCTCGTAATGATCGACTCAGAACATCTACTAGCTACTGTGTGACACATTTTTAATGGAGAAGTCACTCATAGCTCATATTCGCTTGTGTGACGCGTACTCGGATCACTCTGCCTACAACCACCGACGCTTGAAGTGGCAGTCCTCGTCATCCTATCTGTGATGCTGAGGTCCGGTTGTGCCACACTCTCTTCCCGTGTGCGCTGCGGTTCCCTCCCACCACCAGAAAGACGTGCGCGTCAGGGATCATAGTCCTGTCCGTGCCCCCCGACCAAGGCAATGGGAAAGGAGAGCAGGAGTCGGTCCCCGGGCGCTGCCCGGCGGCTGCCCGCTGCTCCTACACCACAGGAAGGCTGACATGCAGAGGATGAATTTCATCATGTAGTGACAAATGAAGTATCTTCTTCTATAAAGCCGGAGCGAGGAAATAGGAACTAGAAAGGAACGAATAAGAATCCGATGAACAAAACATCCTAATTCGCGTCATGAATTCCAGAACGCCGGCGCGCGCGCAGAACCGGGCGTAAACCCCACTCCATTACCCAAAGGGTTGAACTCATCTGCCACGCGCCCGCGCCCGCGCGCCCGCGCGCCGGTAAAACTAACGACGACGACGGGTCGCGCGTTGCGTCTTTTTTAATTGGACGCTCGGTCCGAGGACGCGGAATTGCGCGGCGTCTCATTGGCTGCGGCGCCTTCGGTCGGTTCAAGAAGGTTCTCCGCGGACTCGTTTATAAGCAAGCTGCGCCACCGCTGCGCCCAGACGGCGAGCCTGGTTCCGAGTGGGGGTCAACGGAGTCCGAGCCGGGTCAGCGGAGTCTCGACGTCACTTCACAGGCTGTGGACCGCCGGAGTCCGACACCGAAGGTACGTCCCGGTTCGTCGCCATCAAACCGTTGACGGAACCGAAGCGACGACTCGCGGTTCATCTCGAACCGAGTCCGGTACGGCTCGTGGAAAAACATAAGCGTCCCAGTCGAGCGTCCGCAAGTGGGCGCGTCCCACCCCCCACCCCCGGGGCAAGGGACGCCGCCCCCTGCGTCCGTAACCGCGGCTACTTCAGCCTCAACTTTACCCGGCTGAAAACGTCCGGGTTCAGGATCTGATACGGGTGGCAAGTTGCGCCATTAAGGGGGGGGGGGGTTTGGCCCTCCGCGACAAAGTTCGGGCGGTGTCAGCCGGAGGGGCCCGGTCGTTGCGGGGGACGCGCGGCGCGTCGTTGAACGGTGCCAACAGCGGGGCCAAGCGAACCTTCTAGCAACTTGTCAATCAACCCAAACGCTGAGCGCGACTCTAAACCCAGCGCATGACGCTTACGCGCGGGTGTTGCGCAATACCCGCCCCGCCCCCCCGGGGCGCAGCCGGGGCATCGGATACTGGTCGAGCTTATTTGTTCAACCCAAAATCGCAAGGTGGTACCGGAGGGCTTCACAGTCAGCGCAGTGCACGGCTCCCTCTCACCCTGGGACCATAGAGCCGAATCAGGGAAAAGGGGAATGTGGGAAAGGGAAGGTGGGAGAACCCTTACATTATATTAGGGAGGGCAACAGAGGAGGGATCCCTATTCCAGGACGGACACACATGCAATAGGTGTCAGATGCACATGACACACAAAAATAACGATTATAACGTCAACGTCATAGATTACCCAGAGCAGTGCCATGTAAAAACTCATAGCTGATTCATATTCTTGTGCAAATTTAAATGTGCTGGTAATAAAACAGCAGTAAAGAGTGCAGGGCAGTTACTAACCATGCCCCCCCCCCCCAGATGTTCCTGGATTTAAGTTCCGTGTTACTTCTGTGTGGGCCGGGGCAAACGTGTGTCGTTACAAACTGGCATTCCTTTTCCCAAAAAGGCGAATAGTTGAACTCGGCGCTGGTGATTTCTTGCCAGGGATTTTCCTTGTGTGGTAAAGGAATGACTGCTGTAATAACAGATATGGCGAGAAGCTGGCTCGTGAGCTTCGCCTTCCTGTCATTTGATGTTAATTAAAGTGGATATGAACGCTGGGATCTTTTGTGTATCTCAAGTCTGCCAAGTTGCCAACCGGATGCCTCCTCAATCGAAGTGGGTGGGTCAAGAACGCATCCAGGCATTTGAAGCGTTCTTGGTGAAATGTCAGTTCGGGGTTCGGGACAGTACTTGGGTCTTTCGTGAGTTCACACATACAGACGAGGTCTATTCTTTGAGAAACCCCCATGGGAAGGGCTGTGTTGCTTCAGCCGCCGTTTGCAGTAATGTCAAAGCCGCTGAGCTAATGAAGCCGCACAGATTGTGCTCGACACAGTTGGTTGTGCATTTAATCTAGAGACAAGGACGGGCAGTGTCTGCTGCTGAACATATTTGAAATACAACTTAGTTGTTTGTATTAGCTGTGTCAGCCAACTAAAAGACCACATTGGTCACTGCCCTGTAAGTTAAAAACTCAAATCAGCTACTGCAATGAAATTTAGCTTACATTCTTGTGCATTCATTTTCTTTTTATCTTCATTATTTGGCTTATTGGCATTATATTCCATATGGAAAAGTGACTCAAAAGTTTGTGTGGCAGAGTGGGGTGTGGTCCTGCTGTCCCCAGTGGGTCTAATTGACTCAGGAAAGATAAATTGGTGCCACACCCCAAACAATGAGGCCAGAGCCCAGCGCCACTGCAGTTGTTTTGATTCTTCCCTTTTTCTCCCCAATTGTACTTGGCCCATTACCCCCACTCTTCCGAGCAGTCCCGGTCGCTGCTCCACCCCCTCTGCCAGTCTGGGAAGTGCTGCAGACTACCTACCACATGCCTCCTGCGATACATGTGGAGTTGCCAGCCACTTCTTTTCACCTGGCAGTGAGGAGTTTCACCAAGGGGATGTAGCACATGGGAGGATCACGCTATTCCCCCCCAGTTCCGTCCCCCTCCTGAACAGGTGCCCCGACCAACCAGAGGAGGCACTAGTGCAGCGACCAGGACACATACCCACATCCAGCTTCCCACCCGCAGACACGGCCAGTTGTCTGTAGGGAAGCCTGACCAAGCCGGCAGCAACACGGGGATTTGAACCGGCGATGCCCGTATTGGTAGACAACAGAATAGACTGCCACAACACCCAGGTGTCCCATAAAAAGCAGTTTGTTAGTTGGCACACTTGAGGCTGATCAGTCTCGCTGTCACACGTCGGCTCTTCCACAACCCACAATGTGTCTCAGCTTGCAGCCCAAGGCTAAGCCACACCCCACTACCACACTTTGATTTTACATTCATGGATTGGTGCCATTTGAACATGTTTTCTCTCAAATCTAACACAGTTAAAAGATGAGCGAAGACAAAGGTAGTGGAAAGAGAGAAGAGCGGAGTTTAAGCAGTTATGCTCGATGCATAACTGGCCCAGTATATGTATGTAATTAAATCTGATGCTGAGGAAATATATTTTGTAATTTCAAAATGCAGTATTTTATTTTGGGGTTTTTTCGACAGCAGTATTTTGATAGATTTGTTTTTGTTTTTTTTGTATCAGAATACATTTTGATGTATTTTTGACCATCCCTGTCTAAATATAACTTCTTAAATACTTTGTTCTGTCAATTCCCAAATGTTCTGCATCATGTTTAGTAGATTGGCATAATAATCTGCTGCTGTAGCAACACTGCCTATTATAGTACTGTTGTTGGTACTGTTGTTGCCATAACACACAGTCTTAAGCTGTCAGAAGTGGGAAGCTTGTAAACAGCTGCTGTGGACTCTCAATGAGACAATTTGGCCCAACTTGTGTGCTGGTCAAATATCCTACAATATCTTGGTAGCCTGGTGTAGTGTTGTGTAAAGGTCACTCCTGTCATTTGCGCCCCAATTTATCTGCCATGTGGCAGCAGATTTCAGTGCTATTGAAAAGTTAAAATGCTAATGTAACAATTAAAATACTGAAGTGTTTTCTGCTATTATTCCAGCAATCATGTCAAAGGGACCAGCTGTTGGCATCGACCTGGGTACCACCTACTCCTGTGTAGGGGTCTTTCAGCATGGAAAGGTGGAGATCATTGCCAATGACCAGGGTAACAGAACCACACCCAGCTATGTTGCATTTACAGACACTGAGAGGCTGATTGGGGATGCTGCTAAGAATCAGGTGGCCATGAATCCCACCAACACAGTTTTTGGTAAGAAGATTTTCTATCCAAATGAAATATGAAAGGTAATTTCTGCTGGCTTTTGATAACTTTTTTTTTTAATTATACCCCTAGATGCAAAACGTCTGATTGGCCGACGGTTCGATGATGCCGTTGTGCAGGCAGACATGAAGCACTGGCCATTCACTGTCATCAGTGACTCATCTCGCCCCAAAGTACAAGTGGAATACAAAGGAGAGACCAAGACCTTCTACCCAGAGGAGATTTCCTCCATGGTGCTGGTCAAGATGAAGGAGATTTCTGAGGCCTACCTTGGCAAGGTAAACAAGCAGTAGCACTTACAGGGTATAGATAATGCAGAGGTTATTAGGTGATTCTTAAAGGTTTGTTTTTTTTCCTTTTACATTTTTTGAGCTAAAAACCTGTTGGTATGTGTCTGTGATGGTAGAACCAATGAACTGATGGCTCAACAAAAAACAAGACTCATCACGCATCTGCTCTGGAGGGAGAAAGTCTATGCTCTTGCATTCTGGGGAAAACTCAAATGACCCTCAACCACCTCCGAATTTCCTACGTCTTATGGGGGTGTCAAAGGTGCATAGACCCATGTGATGCAGGAGACACATAAGGTCCAGCACCTTAGACCAATTAAATATGAGGTGAATAGAAAGGTGACACACCAGCGTTGGCCAACTAAACTATCTGGGTTGACTGGTGAGATGTTCTGCTACATCACTGCCACCTTCAGTCCAACCCACACCTCCATCACTGTCCTCTACATTTACATCCCTTCATATCCTTTATACATGGACACCACCATCACTGTCCTCTACATTTACACCCCTTTATACTCTTTTATATATGAACACCACCATCACTGTCATCATACATTTACACCCCTTTATCCTTTTTCTAAAATGTGAGTAGGTGGAGAGACAGGCTAAAAATGAGTGCTTACTCATGCTTCAAAACAAATGGTCAAACAAATTTTTGGGGATTTGTCTTTTAGAATGGTATGTAAATTAAACTTTGGACATTTCACTTGCCAGCCACTCCCAAGAATATTGCTTTATTTGTGGTTCAACTAAGTTCAAATAAATCACCTCCCTGTTTAATTATATATGACCAAAATAAAAAGACTATCTACATCAAATATTGGACAATGCTCAGTTATTTTTTAGTTTCCCATTGGAGAGTTGTTCTGTTCCTTGTTTGAGTATACCGCTGTCACTATTTTGAAAGATCACAAAAAACAAAGAGCAGGGGGGAGGTGTATGGGGCAAGTCACAAAAACACAAAAATTCAAATCACACATGGGTGTGATAGTATAAACGCTGAGTATTTCAAACAGTATCATGTAGAACAAGGGTTCGCACATGTTGGTACATCAGGTACCCTCACTGGTGATTTCAGTCACCGGGAAAAGCAGTATACCAGATCTACCACCTAAAATGACAGTAATTCCAAATTTTAAGGGTTTAAAATTTGGAATGACGACTCCCATCATCATGAAATGCGTTGAGAGGCTGGCCATGAAGCACATCAAGTCCAGCCTCCCCTCCACTCTGGACCCTCTCCAGTTTGCATACTGTGCTAACCATTCCACAGAAGATGCCATAACCTCTGCTCTTCATCCAGCCCTGTCCTACCTGGAGAGAAAGAACAGCTTTTAACACAATCATACCACAACAACTGATCAAAAAGCTGAGCCGGCTGGGCCTTGAACACCTCCCTCTGCAACTGGTTGCTAGACTTCCTCGGGGGGAGGCCACAGTCAGTGCAAATTAGTGAGATCTCCTCCAGGACCATCACACTGAGCACCGGTGCTCCACAGGGCTGTGTGCTCAATCTGCTTTTGTTCACCCTGCTGACTCATGACTGCACAGCATCATCCACCTCCCAACCTCATTATAAAATTTGCTGATGATACCACAGTGGTAGGTCTCATCAGCAACGATGAATCATCATACAGAGCGGAGGTGGATCAACTGGTGACGAGATGCAAAAACAACAAACTCTTCCTAAACATAAGAAAAACTAAGGAGGTCATTATTCACTTTAGAAAGACCAACACCCACCATACCCTTCTGACCATCAATGGTATGGACATAGAGAGAGTCAGCAGTGTTAAGTTCCTGGGAGCTCACATCACGGAGGACCTCTCCTGGTCCTCACATGTCACTGCGCTCTCCATGAAGAGCCAGCAGCATCTTCACTTCCTGAAGAAGGCGGGTCTCCCCCCACCCATCCTCATCCCATTCTACAGAGGCACCATAGAGAGCATTCTGACCAGCTGTATCACTGTCTGGCATGGGAACTGCAAGGCCTCTGACTGCAAATCCCTACAGCGAATAGTGAAGACAGCTGGAAAGATCATAGGAACTGCTCTCCCATCCATCCAGGCCATCTATGATGCACGGTGCACCCGAAAGGCTCTTAGCATCGTGAAGGACCCCACCCACCCTTCCCACATCCACTTCACCCTCCTACCCTCTGGCAGGAGATACCGGAGCATCTGTGCTGCCTCTACCAGACTATGCAATAGTTTCATTCCTCAGGCTGTGAGGTTCCTCAACAGCCTGAACACTTATACCTTCCACAAAATGACTTTTTGACCGTCTTTCTCACTGTCCGTGTCAGGTGTGCTTGTTATGTTGAAGTCTGTGAAGTAATTTTTGCTTTTAATGCACTTTTTGTTTTTAATATTTATTGTGTGTTATTTGTTTTTATGCGACACTGTGGTCCTTGTGAAACATAATTTCGTTCCCTTGTATGTATGAGACATGCGTATGAGGCAATGACAGTAGAAGTAGTCTAAGTCTAAATTGTGACTCTTTCCTCTTTGCAGTCTGTCACAAATGCTGTTGTGACTGTGCCAGCCTACTTCAATGACTCTCAGCGTCAGGCCACTAAAGACGCAGGGACCATCTCTGGGCTTAATGTCCTCCGGATCATCAACGAGCCAACAGCAGCTGCCATTGCATATGGCCTGGACAAAAAGGTGAGAACAAATGTAGTACTCAACACAATTTACCGTTTGCTATTATTTATCAAAAGACATAATGACCCCAGAAAGGCTCAATGTTAACTGGGCCAGAAGAAAGTCTTCAAATCAAAATTCTTTTCGACACTTTTAAAGCACTGAAAAAGTATATTAAGTACAAAATAAACTTAATTTGGCAAAATGATTCCCATATAATATTTTTTCAGTATTACCAGTCATTTCACAGTCGCAATATCTGTCAAAATTCACAATTAGAATTTTCCGGGACTCTGTATACACAGCTTTCTTTCTCAATGAGGCCGTGCTTCTCTCATAGGCAACAAAGAGCTATTGGTCTTTAATGGTTTGGTATGCTGTGATGATGAGCCTTTGCATGCACTCATTCGTTGTTTCATTCATTCATCCATCCATCCAGCCTTGACACCGAGTGGACCAGATGACAGGTCGTGGGATACACATTTGGCTAACATGCAGGCTGTGTGCTGTCGACTCTTGTCAGTAGCTTTGACAGTCTCAGTTTAGGATTACATTGCGGTGCACCTCTTGTGATCAAGTGCTACTCCACAACAGACTTTGCTTCTAACGGTTATGTAAAGGACTGATGAGATAACATTTTCCTTCATCATTCTTTTATTCATCATCGCACAATTTATAATATCAGGCAGACCTAGTCTAAAGTTTTTGATATATTTTGAAAGTATAAACGATTTGCAGTATATTTGATAGCATGAAGGAAATATGACATGTATTTTTGAGTCTTAATAAAGAAATTTCCAAATGCTTAATTATCAAACTTAAGTATGTCAAATGGATAATTGTTGTACTGATGTTCCCCTCTCCACACACAAACACATCTCTATTACAGGTCGGTTCTGAAAGAAATGTTCTCATCTTTGATCTGGGTGGGGGTACGTTCGATGTCTCCATCCTCACGATTGAAGATGGAATCTTCGAGGTGAAGTCCACAGCGGGAGATACCCACTTGGGAGGAGAGGACTTTGACAACCGCATGGTCAACCACTTCATTACAGAGTTCAAGCGCAAGTACAAGAAGGACATCAACGACAACAAGCGGGCTGTCCGTCGTCTGCGCACAGCTTGCGAGAGGGCCAAGCGCACCTTGTCCTCCAGCACCCAGGCCAGCATTGAGATTGACTCCCTGTATGAAGGCGTTGATTTCTACACCTCTATCACAAGGGCCCGCTTTGAAGAGCTGAATGCAGACCTGTTTCGTGGAACTCTGGACCCTGTGGAGAAGTCTCTCCGTGATGCAAAGTTGGACAAGGGTCAGATCCACGACATCGTCCTGGTGGGAGGCTCCACACGAATCCCAAAGATTCAGAAGCTGCTGCAGGACTTCTTCAATGGGAAAGAGCTTAACAAGAGCATTAACCCTGATGAAGCTGTAGCCTACGGTGCAGGTATGGTCTCTGAATGATCTTACCATACCATAAACTTCACTGTATTTGACTAATTAAAAATCCTGCCCAAGAGATTACCTTGTAATGAGATTTCCTTATGAGGCGACTAAAAGGAGAGGCCAATCCTCTTGTTTTTTTGTTTGTTTCATAGCTGTTCAGGCAGCCATCTTGTCAGGTGACAAGTCTGAGAACGTGCAGGATCTGCTACTGTTGGATGTCACGCCCTTGTCCTTGGGCATTGAAACTGCTGGAGGAGTCATGACTGTCCTGATCAAGAGGAACACCACCATCCCCACCAAGCAGACCCAAACTTTCACCACTTATTCAGACAACCAGCCTGGTGTACTCATTCAGGTACAACTTCTGTCTTCTTTCCCTCTGCCAGGGAATTTGTTGTAGTCACACGCAGGAAGTAGATGGAAAAGGCATCTTGGGAAAACATTATTTTATGACTTCAACAGGTAAATTAATGCTGGAGTAACTTGTTAATCTTTTATAGTTTACTTAGTTTAATAGGATTACTATTTTAGATCAAAGTTCATTTTAAAATGTACCATCATTGAGAAGACCTTAAATTTTTGCTGCAGGTGTTTGAAGGTGAAAGAGCTATGACCAAAGACAACAACCTCCTGGGAAAGTTTGAGCTTACCGGAATCCCCCCTGCCCCCCGAGGTGTTCCTCAGATCGAGGTGACCTTTGACATTGATGCTAATGGAATCATGAATGTGTCTGCTGTCGACAAGAGCACTGGCAAAGAGAACAAGATAACAATCACTAACGACAAAGGTAATCTTGAAGAACTGAAATGCCATAGCTGAAAACCACTGGTTGAGAAATGTGGCCCTATTTATCTCCCCTCAGCAGCTTTCTAAGGGCTCAGTTTTGTTTTGTTTTTTTTCCCCCTCTCTGCCACAAATCAGGTCGTTTGAGCAAGGAGGACATTGAGCGCATGGTCCAGGAAGCCGAGAGATACAAGGCGGAGGACGATGTACAGAGAGAAAAGGTGTCTGCCAAGAACGGGCTGGAGTCTTATGCCTTCAATATGAAGTCCACAGTGGAGGATGAGAAGCTGAAGGGCAAGATTAGTGATGAGGATAAACGGAAGATCCTGGACAAGTGTAATGAGGTCGTTAGCTGGCTGGATAAAAACCAGGTATAACCAGCAGTAAGGCAATGGACAAGTGTCACGGTTACCTTTTTATCAAAGAACTATTGAAATGATAATCGGTGTGGCAGTTCCTGATTTGTATTTTTTTTCTTTTTTTGTAGTTTGCAGAGAAGGATGAGTTTGAGCACCAGCAGAAGGAATTGGAGAAGGTGTGTAACCCGATCATTACCAAGCTGTACCAGGGTGCTGGGGGCATGCCGGAGGGGATGCCAGGCTTCCCGGGGGCTGGTGGTGCCCCAGGAGGTAGAGGAGAGTCCTCCGGCCCCACCATCGAGGAGGTTGACTAAACATTCCGGCTCTCTGTTCACTTAAACCAGTTAATGATTTCACAACAATACAACCTTGAGTTTTTCACGTGATCTGTTCGACATTCTTTGCCATTGTTTCTTGGACATAACATACCATAGGACTGTCTTTTCTCGTTGTGTGTTTCACTCTGTATGGTGTTTCGTTTTACCAGTTAATGTGATTAATCATTCAAACCCCAATAAATCTCTTCGAGTTCGTTTTACTTCGTCCACGTTACCAGCTTGACATTCTTCTTTTTTTCTGGGAAAGGTGAGGACTTGAGTGCATGTCACCCTTACAACTCCTTGTATGTCCCAAAATAGTGTCACAGACTCAACTCTTTTTCTAACATACGATTCATTTTCAAGAGTTTGCTGTGCCGAGCTCCAATTCTGAGTTTAGTTTAAACCTTTTCTACGAAAATTGACAAAGCCTAAACAAACTACCAAAAGAAGCTGCTGAGGCTGATTGATGCTATGGAAAGTGTAGGTGAGACGTAAGTGGTTCAGGTAAGACAGCCGTCGCCAAGGTGTGTTGGTCAAACACACAGGAGGCAGAACTTCCCTTTACCAGTTTATTGGCAGTTACAGGAGTGGATGAGTGTGTGTGGTCTACAGGAGACAAAGATCCACAGAGAACAACCGGGTTACTACATGTTCTATGTTAATAACGCAAGCTAACACGACGTGGGAAGCATGTAATGTCACCCAAATAACACTACTGATTATGCGTCAATCACCTACATTCAATAAAATACTCTGGAAGTAACACCATAGTATCACTACTCGGTTCTGATCCCATATATAGTAGTGTAACCGGTTATTTTCTTGCCCGGTGCGGGATTCGATACGGGGTGTACTGCACCACAAGGCGACATCGCTAACCGCTCGGCTAAAGGGTCAGACCCGTTAGCTAGGGGCTAACGTGTCTTATTAGTAGTTTACAGTCGTCACCCTCTCCCGGAAGTTTTGTTATTCCCGCGCTCCGAAGAGACTTCTGAGGATCTGCACACTTCCGGGTCCCACCGCTGCCGCCAATGTAACCGGTTATTTTCTTGCCGGGTGCGGGATTCGATACTGACTGTACTGCACCACAAGGCGACATCACTAACCGCTCGGCTAAAGGGTCAGACCCGTTAGCTAGGGGCTAACGTGTCTTATTAGTAGTTTACATAATGTTATAAGAGGAATGAGGTCAAATGTCACAATCACATGTGCGTTTAACTTTTTCTTGGCAATACGGATTAAATGTGAAGCATTAACGTGGTGGGTTTGTTTCACAATCGGAACGCAACATCCGCCCAAGGCAAACTCACCGAGCTGCTTCCGGAAGGATCGGCTGGCGTGGCGACAGAATTACGCATAAACAGCAAAGCAGGTAAAACGTTCACTTGCACACAGGTAACCCAAGAGGAATTAGCTGCTAATTGAACTAGTAAACAGCTAAATTTAGCTTCCCTTCTCGAGCTTTTCTTCACTTCCTGGTTTACTGCGGGACTAACCAACCGGCTACGGGCACGCGGGAAGGGTGATAGACTCGTGCACGTCACGTGTCACACAAGTCCGCTGTCGCCTCGAGAGTCTCCTGGAACAGCCGCCCCTACGTCCATCCGTGTGGGACGTACTGCGGAAGAGACTGTACGTATCGGAGGGGAGGCTGCTTCATGACCTTGTCCTTAGCTGAACATTAGCTGATCGAATACGGCCGTCTGCATTGAAGTGGACATCCTTCACCTTGCCGACCAACCAGAGGGCTCTGGTAGCTGGTGATCAACAGTCATGACCACAGTGCCAGGTGTGATGCTCTGTGTCGCCCAGCCACTTCTGACGGGGGCTGCAATGATGAAGTGACCCCCAAAACTGATCTGCTGGTACCTGGCTATGCCTCCATCTCCGTCGGCTTAGCACTTCAGACTCTGGGCAAATGACCTGGGGTAATGAGGCATCAGGCCACCCCATCAGAGGGTAGTTCAGGGTGACGGGGTCTGGGTCTGCAACGTCTGAGGAAACATAGCCCAGTGGCTTGGCGTTCAAGATGCCCTCTACCTGGATCAGCACAGCAGTCCTTAGCCCCTCTTCGGTGAGGGTTTGGGAACCAACAGTAACTTGAAGGGCAGCTTTAACTGCATGCACCTCACGTTCCCAGGCTCCCCCGAAGTGTGGTGAGGTGGTGGTGGGGGGTTGTAACAGAGCCGGATCTGCTGTTTGGCTAGTTCTATATGCAGAGCTGGGCTCATAGCAGCAAAGCCTTCACTTAGCTCTCTGTCTCCCCCATGGAAATGTGCTCCTTGATCAGACAGAATTTCAAAGGGGGTGCCACGCCTGGCCACGAAGCATCTGAGGGCCATCAGGAATGAATCACTGTCCGCTGAGTAGAGATTCAAAAAAGGACTGGTTGTTAAAATCCCTAGTGTTTGCACTGCAACAGATTCAGTGGAGATCAAACTGGAGATGTCTGCCAAGGTGACATTGCCACCACCAGGACACATCATCAGTTGTGTACCTCAGCATCACAGGGTGTTTCGGCCTTTTATCACAAGACACCCTCCGCTGAGGCAGGCCCACCACAGGTTGATCGGTCCTGGGTGTGTGTCCTGTGGTTAGCTGTTCACCCTGGCAGCCCAGACGGCGTCTCTCCTTTTGAGCCAGATCCAGTGGCTAGTCCTCTCAGCAGTGTTGGCTAGCTCTTTGATCACTCTCCTGTGGGCCTGCCCCCTGTCTCCTAGTTCCCTCAGGAGTTTTGCTGTGGAGCTGGCAACAAAGCCCCTACAACCCACCTCCACAGGGCGCACCTTCACCTTCCAGCCTCTGTCCTCTGCTTCGGCTGCTAGGTTGGCGTACCGCAGCTTCTTACGCTCGTACGCTTCATCAACTGCATCCTCCCAGGGGACTGTGAGCTCAATGATGTAAGCGAGCTGGTTAGAATTGGACCAGAGGACGAGGTCTGGTCGCAAGGTGGTTGTTGCGATCTTTGTCGGGAAGATGAGCTTCTGGCCTAAGTCCACTCGCATTTCCCAGTCCCTGGCTGAGTTTAGTGAGCCTAAGTTGGGAAGTGAAGGGTTGGCCTTCAGTTTATCCCCCTCTCGAATGAAAGCTGGAAACCGCCGGGGCCCTTCCTGGTTGTTGAAGGGTTGGGCATTGATGGAAACCCTCTTGCAATCGAGTTCAGCTGCCAAGCACCTGAGCACCTGATTGTGTCGCCATTGTGTCACTTAGCTCTCTGTCTCCCCCATGGAAATGTGTTCCTTGATCAGACAGAATTTCAAAGGGGGTGCCACGCCTGGCCACGAAGCATCTGAGGGCCATCAGGAATGAATCACTGTCCGCTGAGTAGAGAAGGTCTAAATGAACACGTGTGATAGAGATAGCTGTTTATTAACCATTAATCCTACAGTTTACCCTGGCCGGCCAGACAAAGTTTATTGGTCATGGATAGGCAACAATTACTACTGCATCCCAGCATGTGGGGCAGGGTACTGTGAAGTGATGGTTACAGACCAGCCAACAGCTGAGGACTTGAAACACTCCGTAGTCTGGTGCCAAAAGGATGGAAAACCCACATGCCGTATAGTTGCAGACTAGCCACCGGGGCATCAATCACAGATATGTAAAGGCATTGCTAACCCCACAGGAGCCACTCAGACTGTGGAAACTCCTTTAATGCGTGTAGGATGCGTTGATACCTATAGGGGAAATCTGGCTGTAACTATGAGGAAAGAAAGGGTCACCTCACGTAACTTTACTAATTGTTGGATTTGCCAACGGTCACCTGCATCGCCTCCATCACCTATGGTAGTTCCAGTACCGTTGTCTGCACCGGACTTTAAGGTGTTTGATGTTATATTTCAGGGCTTATTTATAATGATCTACCCGATAATGAGAAAGATATAATCTCATTTGCCTTGTCTGAGTTCGATAAAGGTTACAGGCCACGTGAGTTGAACTATGCAGTATCGTGGAAGGTATCCAGATTTGAAACAGTGGTAAATGCAATGCTTCCATATTGTGTAGAGTTTCTGTCCATGCCTGCTAATGGCAATAATGATATAGAATGTAAGCCTATGACTGAACCAGAATAAACTTATGGTATTGTAGCTGGGGTGTATTCAGCCCCATGGAATTTGCAAATACAACTGGCCTTTTTAGGGTTTACTGTGTGTATAATTGCTCTAGGCCTATGTTTTCTACTAAGTCTTTAGCTCACAACTGTTCATTTACGTGGCTTACTCTGCGCGTGCATGCCCAGCCAGATGTTCCTGTTCAGGGGGGCCTCCGTTGTCAGGAATGTTCGGTCCCTCGGTATCTGTGGGTGCATCATTCATTCGCACACTGATTGTGGGTATTCTTCTGTTTTTTGGTCATTGTTTTCATCACTACTTGTATGATTGGTATGATCTGTAAATATTGTATGGAGACTGTACTTAATGCTGTACAAGTTCAACATTTTCCTGATCCCTAGGTTCCACCATGTGATTCTGATGACGATGAAAATTTTTAGCAAGTGTCTACAGTCACTTCATTTAATAGAGTAGTTCCCCAAGAGCCTTTCCTTTATTTGGAGTTATTGGTTTCTTTGCCTTTCCTTATGTTAAAGCTTAGTTAGTTATTTTGTAACCAATCTACACGTGTGTTATGAATATCTCTCTCATTTATTGTTTCATCATTTATTCACAGTTTAATATTATTGGGGATTATGTTGTGTTTTTTAGATAGATTTTGAGTATTCACACAAGTTTTTCCCCAAATGTCAACACTGGGTTTTTCTTGTGATATAACCGCTCAGATTAGTGTAGGTAACCTCTCCTGTCTTACCCATTTCTCTAGCCAAGAGTGAAGGGAGATGTTTGGTTCGAGAGGACATGGGATGATTGTGACTTCCGACTGCTGAGTTTATATGGAGTGTTTTTGATGTAAATCTGAAGCATGTCAGTTGACTTATAACTGACAGACAGGCCTCACAGTCGTTCTGTGTGAGGTAAGATGTTCCCCAGGATGTAGAACCATTGTTGTGTTTTCTTTGATGCTTTATTTAGGCCATTTGTTGTTGATTAAGGGTAAAAAAAAAGGGGGGGGGTTGTGAGGGCAATTCATATTTGATGTTTGCTTACTTTTAATCTTTCCCCGTGACCTTATATTGCTTAGATAGATGCTTGAAGTCCATGTGTAGCAGAACAAAGGAAGTACAGTGTCTTCTCCAGGTGCACAAATAAAGGCCTATTGTTAATTGTTGGCTGTATGGGAGACTCGCTGAGTGTAGCAAGTCTGTGCACACTAACTTGAGAAACGGCCTTGGTGGATGAGAGCTGGAAGACATGAGATCAGGAGGGGAGGAACACACAGCTGCCCCATTGTTGAAATGATCATGCGGATGCGTGGGCAGTCATTCTACTTCTCTTGTCCAGTAGAGCACAGATACGTAAGATCAACACGGTGCTGCCACCTACAGGCCAACTGTCGTTAACACCTATAACACAGACTACTGCAGGGGTCCCCAATTACTTTTCATAGCGGGCCACTTTTAGGGCCACTTTTAAAACCACGGGCCACTCAACCTCCAGCAGCATGTTGTTCGTTAAGTTTGTTTTTGGTGCCGATACGTTGCAGGTATTATAATTTAAACAGAGATTTTTCATCTACTTTTCGATATATTACTAGTCTTACTTTTACTAAGAATTTTTTTTTTGTTTTGGTAGGGAAATAAAAAAAGTCCGGCATTTCTCCAAAAATTCTCGCGGACCATAAATCAACCCGTCACGGGCCGGACGTGGCCCGCGGGCCGCCTATTGGAGACCCCTGGACTACTGTATTGATCGGTGCGCATTCAAGCGCCTGGGTTTGAATGTGTCTGTTGAAAGTGTATTAAAATCGTGTGACAATACCGTAAGAGATGTTTGTCTCGTTCCCCCTGTAATGTCAGGGTGGAATTAAATAATTGCCACGGCAGTCACGCGTCACAAAACGAACATCTTCGTCCGCCTCCATTTCAAACCCAGCGTCTGCCCCTAGCTACTGCTATGCAGGCTAGCCAAATTAGCCATAGTTCTCCAACAGGTAACGACAAGTCAAACTTGAGACGTTTCGCGTCATTTTTCTTTTTTTTAAAAAAAAGCCAAAAGTAGTGTAAACTACTAATAAGACACGTGTCTTATTAGTAGTTTACAGCCGTCACCCTCCCCGGAAGCGCCATCGCGCTTTGTTCTTCCCGCGCTCCGAAGACACTTCTGAGGATCTGCACACTTCCGGGTCCCACCGCTGCCACCAATGGAACCGGTTGTTTTCTTGCCCGGTGCGGGATTCGATACGGCGTGTACTGCACCACAAGGCGACGTCACTAACCGCTCGGCTAGAGGGTCAGACCCGTTAGCTAGGGGCTAAGGTGTCTTATTGGTAGTTTACTGTTGTGACTTCTCTTATGTACACTATTGTAGTGTTACTATTCGTGGGTTATTAACTTAATCACTATTATATATAAGTACACGGAGACGAGGATGCGGCACAAGTCTGATCTTTACTGACGGAGACATCACACACTACTAGGCTCGACCAGTGTATTACAGAACTCAGTAGTGGTGACAGTCCAACACAATCGAGCACCGAGTGCTCGATCCAATACACCACATCCCTCTTTTCCAACTGAGATGTGGCCTACTCATCAGTTGCTTCAACAGTAGACCCTTTACCGAACCATTAACACTATGGCATCAACACTGAACAAGTCTTTTCTACTTGCATACTTCAATGATTAATAAAGCATGTTTTTTAAATGACAGATGACTCGCATTAAACAACATAAACCATTTCCTTTTCACATTCTGGTGGTTAGCATGTAAACATTTTGAACATTCAGCAATCTTGCAACATTTCAGGTTAAACACACCTTGTACTCTTTGTTTCACCTTTTTTTCTTTTTCTTAATAAGCACTTGAATGATCACACAAAAGAACGCTGAGGTTAGTCATTCTATCTGGCAGGGCGCCTAACTGCTCTGCCGCACTTTGTGTAGCATGTGGGTGTACTGCCTGTAGTCACCGGAGGAGGGTCGTGTGGTGGCTGGTCATGTGGTGGTGAGTCGACTGGCACAGGCGCTTGTGAGGGTGAGGGTTGTACCTCTGGGTCAAAATGTTCATCACTGTCCGTGTCTCTGAATAGGCTCGGATGTATCTTCCTCAGACGTCGCCTGTTCCTTCTTTGCATCCTCCCAGCCGGTGTCTGCACAGTGTAGGACCGTGGTTCATCTCGCTGTCGGATGACAACGGCAGGCTCCCAGCCGCGCCGTGTTTGCATGTGTACGGTGTCTCCTTCTGGGATGACGGTGAGTGTGTTATACACTTCCAGCGCCTCCTCGCCTATGGTGTGAAGCAGAATGGCTATTTTAACCGTCTCTTCCTTATCCAACGCACCTGAAGCGGTTATGTACAGCTGGAAACGCTGCTCCCATCTTCTCCAGTTTTCTGCGACATTCCCGGTAAGTATCAGCGGTGGTGGCGGCTTGAACTGTTCCATATTTGTGCTCAGGCTAGCACGTGTTAGCTAGCTGCCTCAGCTACCAGCGAACTCGTTGAAGTACCGCCCTCGAATTATACCGTAACTCCGTCTTCTGACACCATGTTGTGACTTCTCTTATGTACACTATTGTAGTGTTACTATTCGTGGGTTACAAACTTAATCACTAATATATATAAGTACACGGAGACGAGGATGCGGCACAAGTCTGATCTTTACTGACGGAGACGTCACACACTACTAGGCTCGACCAGTGTATTACAGAACTCAGTAGTGGTGACAGTCCAACACAATCGAGCACCGAGTGCTCGATCCAATACACCACATTTACAGTAGTTGTTAAGTAGTTGGAGTTGACCTAGTACATTGTAACTTGTCTGTTGCAGAGTTTTAATGCACATAGCGCTACCACATAGAGAGGTTACTACGACGCCATCTTGGTCCGCCCCCGCTGTATTACATCCATGACTGGACTACCCAGAATGCAAACGCACTCGAGGGGAGGGCAACGATCAAGTCCTTTATTCGGCAGGAGGTTCGGTACACAGAGGTCGGTTAGCCCAGCAAAGGTGTCCCAAAACACTCGGGTCTGATCTAGAACACTCGCGGGGGGTGCTGGAACGCCGACACGCAAGGATCCAAGACGAACCGGGACAGAGGACAGGGGGAGCACACAGACCAAACACACTGGGGAGGGGGACAATTAGACACGGGTGCAACACATTAGGGCGGGGCGGGTAATCGCACACGCGGGAAACACAGGAGGGCAGGAAGTGAAGGTATCTGCAACGAGACACGAGGCGAGTATCAAAATAAAACAGCAAGCACCAGACGAGGAAACAAAAACACAGCTCAGGTGGACTGTAGCAGCAGCAGCATCTTGGGTAGAGACTGTAACGGTGGTCGGAAACCACTGAAGCTGTGACAAGATGTTGGCTAAAACGTTACCAAGGTAAACATAATGCACAGGGTGAAATAGTAAGTAGTGACAGAGTGAAGATATCCAGCTCCAATGTGAATTTGTGGCAAATGATGGTCAATGTAGCTTAGTTTAACCGGTTATTTTCATGCCCGGTGCGGGATTCGATACGGGGTGTACTGCACCACAAGGCGACGCCACTAACCGCTCGGCTGAAGAGTCAGCCCCGTTAGCTAGGGGCTAACGTGTGTTATTAGTAGTTTACACGAGCTATCAAGTTGTTACCTGCTTGACGTTAGCTAACTTTATGTCCAAGTGAGGGAAAGACAAGAGGATGAGCTGTATAACACCAACGTTGCACTAGCTAGCTGACGAGCCAGCCAGCCCAAGTGTGTGTTGTGTCCAGCAAAACTCGGACCACGACTTTGAATCACACTGTGTTTATTGCTGCCACAGTAAACGTTACATTGTGGTGACCCACATCTATATAACGAGAGACATTCACCTAAGAGGACGGTGTACCTTTTAGGGAAGAGGCGAGGGGTCAGATAATGCACTTCCGCTTCCGGTTGAGAGTTCAGTTCAGTGTCGTTGTCGAATGTATGACATGCTAAGTTGGAGCTAGTAAACTACCTCGACTACGTCTACTCTCACGTCTCCTGTCTCGTTGTTCTCTAACTCCACAACATACACATACAGTATCGTATCCACCACGTCTTCTGTTACTGCCGTAAACCGACTGCCGTAAACCGGCTGTAGTAAAACTTAAAGCTGCAGCGTCCTAGACTGCGGTCACGCTGTTGCGACTTCTACACAACAGTGTGAACGAGCGAAAGATATAGAAATAATGTTATATTTACCTTCTTTGCTTTTACATGCCTCTTACGTATTTCGAAACAATCATATCAGTAGGCATAGATTGTTATTTCTAATCAGTTAATGTCAGCGAAAAGGTCACGTTGTGTTGATTGTGGTGTATTGATAAATGTTCTATCCTCCACTGTGGATACGGAACTACTTATTGTTTACATGTTGTTGACCGGATGTAACCCCGCCCAGAAAGGAGATAAATATCAGGTGCAAAAGCGCCAAAACCCAGAACTGCGCTCTCCAATGCCTTGACAGTCAGGTGGACATGTACAGCCGAGAGATAGGAATAAAAGCTCCTTCACATAAAGTCATCTCCGGGTACTTTGTCCATAAGAATACAACACTGATCATAACGCAATTTGATATCCCTCAATTCCTCAACCTGTAGATGGATGTACGAGACTTCTTCCAAAGGGGAGGCCGCTCCGCCGGAAGCCAGTCAGGTGAGACGATTTTGCCAGTTCAGACAAATACAAATGTAAACTGATTGATCACCTAGACCCAGCAAGCCTGATCACCCAGACCCAGCAAGCCTTGAGTTCTTGTAAATCTGAGTTTAATAGAATAACGTGTCACTAAAAACAGGCAAGGAGAGGGAGAGAAGGAAGATAGATGGAGGAGACTGACAACAGGGCTGAAGGAGCAGGTCTGATGGAGCTTAGCGATCAAGAAGAAAGCGAGTGGGAGTTGTTTAAGCTTTCACTTGGAATTAATACTTAATTTTATGACATAGTCCCATTGCTCATACTAGGTATAAACTAGCCTAAATGATTTTACATGATATTTTTAGTTTTAGAGGTTCACACATCAAACATCAGTCTTTCATGATCATTTTTCTTTCCGCCATAGAAATCCACTAACTGGGCGATTTAGCAGAAATGGAGTAGGCTTCAGGGTTTCGTTCATTTAAATATTATTTTATCAAACGTTTGGACTTATCTTAAAGGGTTGTGCAGAAGGAGAGGCTGAGGGTGAAAAGAGTCAAGAAGCAAGCTGTTTGAGTGAAAGGGAGGAAATGGATCCAGAGACGGAAAAGGAACAAACCGATCCTGAGGCAGAAAGGGAGCAAACAGAGCCAGAGAGAGAGGGAAGCAAACCGATGAGGAGAGGGAAAGTGATCAAGCAGCTGCAGCAACTCCTTCCAGAAGTTACAGGGATTATTTAGGTGACCAAGACACTTGGCCCAGACATGTAAAGCTGAATAGCTACCCGCAAGACAGTTTTGGTACACAGAACAGGGCATTTTAGTGCTGCTGGTTTGATAAATACAAATGGCTAGAATACTTTCTGCTTTTCATATCGAGTGTTTGGCAAAACATAAAACATAATGCTTTGGTCAGTAATGGCTGTAAAAACTGGAAGAAAGCCTTGTTTATCTTTGAAAAGCATGAGATGGCACAAACCCATAAAGAGTGTTGTAGCACGGCCAAGCTACCAGGCAACTGGCAGCCGGAGAAACGTTGCTCTGATTATAGCATCTGCACATTTAAGCGAGACAGCAGAGAGAAGGGACTACAGAGATGCTTGAAAGTTTGTGAACCCTTTAGAATTTTCTATATTTCTGCATAAATGTGACCTAAAACATCATCAGATTTTCACACAAGTCCTAAAAGTAGATAAAGATAACCCAGTTAAACAAATGAGACAAAAAATATTATACTTGGCCATTTATTTATTGAGGAAAGCGACCCAATATTACATATCTGTGAGTGGCAAAAGCATGTGAACCCTTGCTTTCAGTATCTGGTGTGACCCCCGAAAAGATAGAAGGCAGAGCGGAGGTGGCAGAGCTGAAGATGCTAAGATTTTCATTGGGAGTAACAAAGAAGGGCAAGATTAGGAAGGAGTATATTAGAGGGACAGCTCAGGTTGGACGGTTTGGAGACAAAGCAAGAGAGGCAAGATTGAGATGGTTTGGACATGTGTGGAGGAGAGATGCTGAGTATATTGGGAGAAGGATGCTGAATATGGAGCTGCCAGGGAAGAGGAGAAGAGGAAGGCCAAAGAGGAGGTTTATGGATGTGGTGAGGGAAGACATGCAGGTGGCTGGTGTGACAGAGGAAGATGCAGAGGACAGGAAGAGATGGAAATGGATGATCCGCTGTGGCGCCCCCTAACGGGAGCAGCCGCAAGTAGTGGTAGTAGTAGTAGTAGTAGTAGTAGTAGTGTAGCAAGTAGACCCTTTTAGAGCCTATGTAATGATTATGTCAAGACATCAGCTGGAGGCAAAACAAAGCCAGAAGCGGTATTATCTAACTTCCATAAGCAAGCATTATTGTCCTGGTTTACTCATATATAATCTCAATTTTTCTCCCCACAAATGTTCAGTTTGGAACAATAAAGATTTTAGATTTAAAAATGAAACATTATTTATTGATAGCTGGGTTAAAAAAGATATTTTGTCGGTGACGCAATTATTAAATGAAAGCGGCCCTTTATTTACCTATGCAGAATTTCTAAAAAAATGATGGATTTCCAGTTACCCCAAAAGAATTTAGTGTAGTTTTTCATGCGATACCCTCTGGTCTTTTAAGGTTAATGCAAGGAACTGACATGTTTGATATTACTCCGCGGTTGAATTGTATCCCTATGTTAGGTGTAAGCATCACAGACAGAAAATGTACTAACGGTCACATTAGGAGACTTTGTCAGGGGTCCGCAACCCCTCTTGCCAAATCATTCTGGAGCTCTAAATTTGAAAATATTAATTGGAAGTCAGTCTGGAGTTTCAATAAGAAATATTGTGTCACCCACGAAATCAGAGACGTTTAATGTAAGATGACACGTCGGATTTATCCTGTGAACCAGGTGCTCTCAAGATTCAGAAGGTGTTTTTTTTTGCAGTAACGACATTGAGACTAAATATCATTTATTTTATGAATGCACGAGTGTTAAATTATCTTGGATAGAAATAGAGTAGTTCCTTTAAGAGATTGACTGGTTCAACTACTCGACTGGAAAAACGAGACGTTATTTTTTATTATGATAAGAATGACATTGATCATAACAACCTGTTTATCTTGAATCTCATTTTGTCGTATGGGAAATATTATATTCACAAGTGCAGTGTTTTTTGGGGGGCCAGAATCGAAGCAGTAATAAACCAAACTGGAAGTTTTATCGCAGACCAGCTGCCATAGACGGCTGCACTTCCGCGTTCGAACGTTAGAGCGGAGGGGGCGCTAGAGGGGCGATAGAAGCCGGCAAGTTTGAACACGGTTTAAATGGCGAACTCTGTCGCTACGTTGGCTGCTGCGGACAAGAACCGATATTTTTGAAAAATTCGCAGTATCGGTGGTGGCCAGCGTCCTTTCAAGGGACAGTAGTCCGGGTGCGTGGGGTCCTTTGCATTACACCCTGAAATGATAAAAGGCAAACATTAAATCACACGTCATGACCCAGAGCAGCCATGGGGAAAAGACATGGGAACTAGGCTACATGTGCAACAAATGTTTGCGTTTTATTCAATCATTACTTTTTACTGGATTACACACGACTGCATCATCCATGCATGATAATACTACTCACTAAGGATGACAACAATAATGTGATAGCAATGTTTGCATTTTAACTGGGTAAGGGAGACCGGGGTAGTAGGAAAGATAAACAAAATTGAGCACGTGACCAAATATTCAGGGGGGGAGGGACCATTTTATGATTCTTAATGGATAAAAATACATATGAGAAAAAGAGAGCAAATCTCTCTGAGCAAGGCACTCCGTGTAATTAAAATGTCTTTATTGGAACTTGGACGTATCCAAAAAGGACCTAAAAATGCCCACGCGTAGCGGCTCGGGCCTTCTGCAGGGCATAGTGAGACCAAACAGGGGTGAGTGGTTTTTGTGCAGGCACAGAGCACAGGTGGTAGTCGCTTGATTGGATCTGAAGCAGCCAATCGCTAAACCCCGCCCCTCACACAGATCCTAGAGAGCAGTCACGTGCCAAACACAGCTCTTTGTAAAGAGAAAACAAAAGCACAGATTAAATGTACACACACACCCACAACTATAGCACAATAAAGGTGCATGTTCACAGTGACTCGGAAAGACAGTAGACTATAAATTAGACATTTTTATAAAAAAGGCCTATAGTCTATCTCCTCGTTCAAACCGGGATATTCCATTGCCTTCAAATTCCAGATCCAAAAAGTTTCCTGCTGCAGCAACTTTTTCAATCTACCCCCCCCCACACACACACGTACAGATTTCTTTATCGTCTCAATACCCTGGACTCTTAAGGATGAAGGGTCGCCATGGTGCATTTCTCTATAGTGTTGGGCCATTGGATAATCTTCATTGTTGATCCTTATTGCGTATTTGTGTTCAGAAAAACGTTCTTTTAATTTCCTCTTTGTCCTACCTACCACATGGGCACTGTAGGCGATATACAACAAACTCAGCATTGCAATTGATAAAGCCGTTGGTTTTGTATTCTTTGTGGGTTTTCAGGTCAAGGAATGTCTTGCGTTGAATGACACCCACACAGTGTTTTCATGACCCGCACTTACAAGTTCCCCAGAGGTCTTTATGCAACCATGTCTTCTCTTTTGAGCCAGGCAAGTAACTCCTGACAAGTTTGTCTTTTATAGAAGGTGCTTTTCTGAACACTGTCATAGGTGGATTTGGGAAAATCTCCTTTAGAAGTGGATCACTATTAATCATTTTCCAATTGGACCCGATTATTTGTTTCACCCTGGAGGCACAGCGGCTGTGTTGTGTGATGAAGCATGGGCTGGGATTGTTTTTAACCATATTAGTTTTTTTTATTTTTCGTTAAGAGGTCAGACTGATTTTGGAACTGGGCTTTTTTTTTTTACGGCATCATCAATCAAAATTGGGGAATAACCCCTTTCACAAAATCTCACTTTCATGTCTTTGGCCTGTTTTTCAAAATCTGAATCATCGCTGCAGATGCGTTTCAAACGCTGAAACTGTCCAAAGGGAATGTTGTCTTTAAGTCCCTTGGCATGGAAACTGTCAGATCTGAGTAAAGTGTTCCTGACTGTACTCTTTCTATATATTGTGGTTTGTAGAGAGCCACTCCTCCCATCAATAGAAATCGATAAGTCTAGAAAGTTTACAGACATTTTGGAATAGTCAATTGACAACTTGATGTTCGAATTTGTCGCATTGATATAACCATGGAATTGTAAGAGTTCACCCTCAATTCCTGACCAAATTAAAAGGACGCCATCAATAAAGCGACCCCAAAATACAGTCTTATCACAAAAATGATTATTCAATTGATTGTATATGAATGTTTCTTCCCAGTGACCCAAGAAAAGGTTTGCATAATTCGGCGCAAAACACGCACCCATAGCTGTGCCTTTAAGATGTCTGTAAAAAGAGTCCTGGAAAAGAAAGACATTATTGTGCAAAGTCCATTCTGTCAGAGTGAGTAAAAATTGGTTAGGTGGTACGCTATCACAGTGGTTCTCAACCGGGGTCCGCGGACCCCTAGTGGTCCGTGGTGTAATTGCAAGGGGTCCGTGAAAATAAAATATCTTTAAAAAAAGATCCTATGACATTTATAGAAATAGGATTATTTTACTCAAATGTGACTGAGACCTTTATCTACCTAAACTATAAAGGGTAACGGGACTTTTTTCCTCTAATTACATCTGTTTCACAAGTGTAATTTATTGTATTTTAATAAGAGATCTCGCTCCCGTTTGCATTGTTAAAAGTTACTGCTTAAAAATTCTGTTGTTACATATATCTGAAAGTTACTGAATACATATTCTGTTTTGTTACATATATCTGAAAGTTACTGAATACATATTCTGTTTTGTTACATATATCTGAAAGTTACTGCATAAGAATTCTGTTTTGTTAACTATATCTAAGTTACAGCTGAAAGCTCTTATTTTTGCCCCAAAGAGTGAATAAATGCTATAATGCAATTTAAAATGCAGTTTCTACTGTTTCTATCAAATTGCAACCCCCCTCCCCCAAGATCAGGTGGAGGGGTCCTCAGGGTAGATCAAAAATACGCAGGGGGTCCAGGACCCCAAAAAGGTGGAGAACCACTGCGCTATCAGACCGGAATGACAAATAATGCTGTAAAGCTAACAGGCCTTCCTGGTGGTCAATATTAGTATAAAGGGAGGCTACATCCAAAGTCACCATGAAACAGTCAGTAGCATTGTTAATATTCATCAGTTTGCATAAAAAAATCAGTGGTATCCTCAATGAAAGACACTATTATTAGCTGGTTAAACTAGCTAACATTACCAGTGATGAAGCGCAGACCGCAGACATAAACATGGAGCCATTTCAATCGTTGTTCTCCCTCCTTCTGCCTTTTAGGCAATACAAAAAAAACAATATTTGGGTTGTTTTCCTTGTTAACAGTACAGTGCACCACACAGCAACTTTTGGGCATCGTAGTGTAAACTACTAGCAAGACACGTTAGCCCCTAGCTAACGGGTCTGACCCTTTAGCCGAGCGGTTAGTGACGTCGCCTTGTGGTGCAGCACACCTCGTATCGAATCCCGCACCGGGCACGAAAGTAACCGGTTACAGTAGCTACGGCAAGGCTGCGTATCTAATACGGTGCGGCTTGGGGGTTTCTATCCCCCTCTCCTGGCGCGCTGTTGTCAAGCTACCCGGAAGTGTTCCGGTAGGAGACGGAAGGACTGAGGAGAGCAGCAAAAAATGATCGTGTTTGTAGCGCACGCTTCATGTCAGGCACGTGAGGTAACGTTAGGCCATACGTTTGTCTGTTGTGGGTATGGATATTTGCCTCCAGATAAGCCCCGCCCACAACAACGTCACTATGTGTACTAACGGGAGGGGGTCTATAGCTCAAGCGAGGCCGGAGACACACGACGAAGACATTTTAAAAATGGCGGAACCCTTCGAGGAGAAGCTGCCGAGACGTTTTAAACGTGTCTATGACGTCACCTCGCCCGGGCACAGGGACGAATGGCCTCCTCTGCCGTCGCCATGTTTGTCGTTATCAGCGGCTGTCGACTCGGCACTGCCCTCTGGTGGACCTATTGCGTAACATCATCCACGCCACTGTAAAGGACGCACGGAAGTATGTGGGCAGTGACGGTTACATTGCCTAAAACGGACGTATTTATTTTCGTGCGTACATAAAGGGAGCATACGTGAGCCTTAAAACTGCCTTTACCCTCAAAAGTAAAGGGGTTACACTTGAAAATACTCAACAGTACACCTCCATCAGGGAATCTCCTTTGAAATAGATCTCCACCCCCTCCTCCTTTTTTCTTCTTCCCCTAATTGTATCCGGCCAATTACCCGGTCGCGGCTCCGCCCCCTCTGCCGACCCGGGGAGGGCTGCAGACTACCACACGCCCCCTCCCATATATGTGGAGTCGCCAGCCGCTTCTTTTCACCTGACAGTGAGAGGTGTCGCCAGGGGGACGTAGCGACTGGGAGGATCACGATATCCCCCCACCCGAACAGGCGCCCCGACCGACCAGAGGAGGCGCTACTGCAGCGACACATACCCACATCCGGCTCCCGCCCGTCGACACGGGCAGTTGTGTCTGTAGGGACGCCCAACCAAGCTGGAGGTAACATGGGGATTCGAACCGGCGATGAAATAGATCTAGCATTGATCATAATAACTATATATTCTGTAATACAAATTATGTAGTAGTAGACTATATGGACCACTTGTGTTTCTTTGGTATTTACAATAATGCTTTGTGAAATGATGACTGGCTTGACTGTAAAATCCATTCGCTTGCCCAGTTTACCAGAAATTATATTTTATATGTATATATATATATATATATATATATATATATATATATGTATATATATATATATATATATATATATATATATATATATATATATATATATATATATATATACACTCACTGGCCACTTTATTAGGTACACCTTGCTAGTACCGGGTTGGACCCCCTTTTGCCTTCAGAACGGCCTTAATCCTTAGTGGCATAGATTCAACAGGTACTGGAAACATTCCTCAGAGAGTTTGGTCCATATTGACATGATAGTATCACGCGGTTGCTGCAGATTTGTCGGCTGCACATCCATGATGCGAATCTCCCGGTCCACCACATCCCAAAGGTGCTCTATTGGATTGAGATCTGGTGACTGTGGAGGCCATTTGAGTACAGTGAACTCATTGTCATGTTCAAGAAACCAGTCTGAGATGATTCGAGCTTTATGACATGGCGCGTTATCCTGCTGGAAGTAGCCATCAGAAGATGGGAACACTGTGGTCATAAAGGGATGGACATGGTCAGCAACAATACTCAGGTAGGCTGTGGCGTTGACACGATGCTCAATTGGTACTAAGGGGCCCAAATCTTCTATTGTATAATTTTGGTGAGCCTGTGCGAATTGTAGCCTCAGTTTCCTGTTCTTAGCTGACGGGAGTGGCACCCGGTGTGGTCTTCTGCTGCTGTAGCCCATCTGCCTCAAGGTTCGACGTGTTGTGCGTTCAGAGATGCTCTTCTGCATACCTCGGTTGTAATGAGTGGTTATTTGAGTTACTGTTGCCTTTCTATCAGCTCGAACCAGTCTGGCCATTCTCCTCTGACCTCTGGCATCAACAAGGCATTTTCGCCCACAGAACTGCCCCTCACTGGATATTTTCTCTTTTTCGGACCATTCTCTGTAAACCCTAGAGATGGTTGTGCGTGAAAATCCCAGTAGCTCAGCAGTTTCTGAAATACTCAGACCAGCCCATCTGGCACCAACAACCATGCCACTTTCAAAGTCACTTAAATCACCTTTCTGCCCCATTCTGATGCTCGGTTTGAACTGCAGCAGATCGTCTTGACCATGTCTACATGCCTAAATGCATTGAGTTGCTGCCATGTGATTGGCTGATTAGAAATTTGCGTTAATGAGCAGTTGGACGGGTGTGCCTAATAAAGTGGCCGGTGAGTGTATATATGTATATATGTATGTAAAATCCAGTGACCAGTGATTTCAAGTAAATTCTTCGTGAGACAGTACAAGCATGTTTCATGTTATAAGCAATCATCAGCTGACTATATATATATATACCAGAATAATAATGGAGAATAAGAACACTGAGATTCTGTTGCTTTATCCAAATCCCTGAAATGTGTAAAAGGGGATTTAATAGATGCTTTAGATTTACTAGAAGACCTCTTAGCTGTTGCATAAGTTGTGTCTGCCCTTTAACATTTTCCTCGATCTGTGTATATGTATTTATTCATGTTCCCTGCTCCGTCTCCTGAGAACTTTGTGGACGTCTTGCTCGCCACATGTTGTCGTATAATTACAGCTGTACATGTTCCGCTATTGCTTCTGGACATGGCATGCAACAGCACTGATGCTGTGTTGTGTGTTGTGTTGTGTTGTGTTGTGTGTTACTGCGTGCTCCTCTGTATGCAGTAACGGTGTTCAGAGTCACCGCTTAATTCATAATTTCACACCCAGATAAATCTTTTGAGCTTCTTTTCAGCCGTCTGATCCATTTTATTCGGTCCATTGCCAGCCCGGCGTTCTCGGCGACTGCTTCTGGACGCGGCGTGCCACAGGGAGCGTGCTGAGGGAGAGACGGCTTGTTAAATCACCACAAACCAACAGTTTTGGTTGTTCCAATTTATTTTGCTTTATTCCTCAAGTCAGGTAAACCGCAAAAACACCGGCGTGGAGGGCATCGCTCCTCGTGGTTCATCAACTCCTCACGCGTGTGTGTGTGTGTGTGTGTGTGTGTGTCATAGTGTATGGCAGATCAGCGTGAGTTTGAGTTTCTTGGGCATTCATGCATCCGGTAGGCGCACATGTAGAAGATGCCTGCAGAAGAGAAAAACATTTTTTTTACGTTGATCTTTTTTTTTACATTAGAAAATGCATTTAAAAGTAGTGTAATAGTGCAACCCCCACCCTCACCCCCACCCCCCCACTACACACCCGAGAAGAAGGTGAGCACCACCGCAACCCAGCCCATTATGTAGGACCAGGAGAACCGCCAGTTTCCGTAGCGTTTGCCGTAGTAGTTCACCGTCACCCCCGTGTAGATCGCCATCGCCAGCAGCACAAAGAAGCCTGTAAGCGGGAGATGGCGGCAGGGCCGGATTAAACGGATAGATTACACTGGGCAGAGCATTTTTCTCTGGGGCCACCCCACCCCCCACCCCTCACTCCACCCCCAAACAAGCACATTTTGATACTTTGTAAACAAACAGTATTACTTTTAACTGCCACATGGTCATTATGGCTAATTAGTTAGGCGTATATTTTTGTTTATTATTATCTATTTATAGTTTAAAATATTTTATGTTAAATATTTCTAATTTAGACCAAAAGTTGATGTTTTATGTATCTGTCTGTGCCCCCCCCTTGTGGCAATTAGACCCTAGGCAGCTGCCTAGTTTGCCTATGCCTAGATCCGGCCCTGGGTGGCGGTCAACTTTGTTTCCCCTCACAGTCTAACGCGGAGCGGAGCCTTACAGGAGATGAAGAAGAGGATGCCGGCTGCGAAGGTCTTGTCAAACCCGTCAAAGGAGGAGTAGTGGATGAAGGCCATGACGCCAATCACGATACCGATGAAGCAGGCCAGCAGGGAGAGGATCATGAAGGCCCGGGTCGCATCCCAGTACGCTAAGGGGCCACATCAGAGAGAGGGCGTGAGACTCGGGTACGCCGGCTTCACACTTTAATTACTCACATATCGGCCATGCGCGTCGTTAAATCTGATCTGATCCTGTAAAATCATTCCTACAGTGTGACCTCTTGGTGGCGTTAAAGACTTGGATTTGGTGTGTTTGTAATGCGCCTCGCAGGAAGTGTGTCATGGTGGCATGAAGCGAAGCACTTCAGAGGGAAGTCTTAATCCTGTGTGTCCCACCGAGGACCATCTCAACACGGCCCCGACTGACGCTGTGGTTAAGCCAGCGTCCCTCAGTGGTCTAATGCAAGGTCAAGGACTGAATTACTGCGACCCAGCGGGACAGACAAAAATGTCCCCGTACAAAATATTCCCAGTTCCCAAAACGCGCTGATCGCCAGGGCTCTGTCATGTGAACGTGATGTATGTCAGCTGGTCTCACGGCGCCGGACGCCATGCTTGAGAGTACACGTGTATGTCTGGCCTTGCAAGGCTACACGCCAACGTATCTAATCACGCTCTGTCACATGCATGGGATGCATTTCAGCATGTTGATGAATGAGGGTGTTGCTCAGGACATCTGCTCTGATCATAAAGGCTACACATGGACATGTTTCAGGATTGTGGTCGAGATGGACAAGTTTTGGTATCGGTTTGGTGTGGTTAAGGTCACAGGGACAACCTGGGAGGCCAGTCACTGAGTATAATAATCTGTTTTGAGTGTAAATTGGGGTTAGAAGTAGACCTCATAAACCAGGCGTCCGGGTGGCGTGGCGGTCTATTCCGTTGCCTACCAACACAGGGATCACCGGTTCGAATCCCCGTGTTGCCTCCGGCTTGGCTCGGGCGTCCCTACAGACACAATTGGCGTCTGTGGGTGGGAAGCCAGATGTGGGTATGTGTCCTGGTTGCTGCACCAGTGGCTCCGCTGGCCGGTCGGGGCGCCTGTTCAGGGGGGAGGGGGAACTGGGGGGGGAATAGCGTGATCCTCCCACGCGCTACGTCCCCCTGGTGAAACTCCTCACTGTCAGGTGAAAAGAAGCGGCTGGCGACTCCACATGTATCGGAGGAGGCATGTGGTAGTCTGCAGCCCTCCCCGGATCGGCAGAGGGGGTGGAGCAGCGACCGGGACGGTTCAGAAGAGTGGGGGGTAATTGGCCGAGTACAATGGGGGAGAAAAAAAGAAGGGGGGGGGGAGTAGTAGACTTCATACAGATGTCCTCACTCATAGACAAATTGGCAATCGATATTTTTTGGGACCTGCAAATATGTTGAATACACACATTTCGTGAGACCGGGCTGAGTTACTGACACGTCACGAACGCGAGTTCGAGCACCCGGCAGGTATTTGAACACAATGGCCGCACGCCGGCGCTCCCTCTTACCGATGCTGTCTGTGTGTGTCATGCATTTCCCAGGCACACAGTACCGCCACAGGCCCTGGTGCATGAAATTGTTGGAGTGGCGGTACTGCATCCAGTAGTCCGTTGCCGTGGAGACGATGAGGAGTATGTTCCCAACTCCAGCGCAGAACAGCCCTCCTCCCATGAAGCTGTACATCCTGCCAAAGACACTGACTAACACAGAGGGACACGCGGCCGGGTCAGGGCTCTGTCATATCAGGCCCACATCGGAGCGGTGGAACCGTGCCGCTCGACGGCACACAAAGTGACACGAATAACGATCCCCCAAAACATTCAGGGGGCACTCACAGCAAGTCCCCTACGCCGGAATTAGCTAAAAATCATGGACAGCTTGCTAGCTAGATGCACATATAGCAGCCGAAAGGCTGTGATACACAGGTGACCAGTCTAAATCTCACGCGCTGTCCATCCATAACGCACACAAGTCTTGTTAAAAAGAGGACTGTTTTGACCAGACACGCACACACACCACATTTCAAACCATCGTCTCTTTCCCTGGTGTAGATATCGATTTCCTACCTTTATCTCCCTCTTTCTCCCCCAGAAACAAGTCAGAGATTCCAATATGACAGGGCTGTCAAAGCGCCGAGGAGCCCGATATTGCCCAGGGTGGTGGGAAAGTTTTGTTTGTGCTTAGGAAACCAAGCGAACAAACTGGCAGATGGAACAATGGGGCAACGCTGAGCCACGACCAATCACAGAGAATGAGTTTTGTGTTTTAGGGAATCTGCTGAAAATACAGAACTGTTAAAGCGCTGCGCAAAGTGTCAGCGATAGTGATGACACAGGGCTTTCAATTCAACGCCGCCGCGCGGGCGGCCGCTGGCCCCTGCAGCGGCGCCGGTGGAAAAAGTGACTTCAACCAGGTTTCTCTCTGCAGGGCCTCCGATGCGGTGACGTTGTTAAAAAGCCCGTCTTCTGCCGTGTGGCGCTGAGCCGTGGCAGTTTGGTGTGTCTCGGTGAAGGTGCACCTTTCTTTGTTCTACCCAACCGGCACTTTTATTTTATATTTTTTTTGTTTTCCCCAAAAAAAGGCGTGTATTTATTTAGAATCTGAAAAACTTTTAGAGGCTGTAGAGTCCGTCCGTCCATTGTCCGGACCGCTTACCCTGCTCTCAAGGTCACGGGGGGGCAGTTAGAGCCACGTTGTTTTAATGGCGCCGTCTGTTCTTTTGATTGATCGGTATTTATTACAGATCACGGACTCCACAGCGGCGCCCCAGCGGCCTCCGGGTGCGGTGGGAGTTGTTACCGCCAGGCCACATCGTGCAAAGTCCGCCACGTCACAAAAACGTTCATAAGTACTATTCATAAATACTTCCACTTTCGTTTGCGTTCTAACACTTGTCGGTTTTGAGTCCGTGATATGTCATGTCGTGTCATGTCATGTCATGTCGTGTCATGTCATGTCGTGTCATGTCATGTCGTGATATGTCATGTCATGTCATGTCATTATTCTTTATTCCGCTCACGGTGATAACGCACAGCGCCACACAGAAAGGAGCAATTCCTAATCAAACACAACTCAGTTTGTACACTCCGTGACGGAGAAGGAGCGGGGAGAAGAAAATCCCATTTTACTGCCCCTTTACTCACCCCTAAATAAACAACCGACTGGGTGGTCTGTCAGTCAGTTACTCAACAACTAGCACTTACAGCAACATGGGAAATGAAACGGAATCAAAAAGCCATACACAGTAATTCCCCGTCAACTGAACACCCACTGCCTGACGACTCCGTGTTGTCTAATTAGTCTGTCCTTATATGTTTTCTTGAACTGAGAGCTATTTATACAACCCTCTAGATCCTTCTCTAAAGAATTCCACAGATTGACGCCACATACCGAAATACACATCTGCTTTAGAGTACTGCGTGTATACTGATGTTTAAAATTTCATGTCCTTCCATGGTCCTCGTCCTCTGAACTAAAACAAATAGTTTTTGTAAATCTTCTGGTAATGCTCTGCCTTTTGCCCTGTACATAACTAACAATGTCTGTAACTCAGCCAAGTCTTTAAGTTTAGTAGTCCTGGCTTGATAACCAGTAGTTTAGTAGTCCTGGCTTGATAACCAGTAGTTTAGTAATCCTGGCTTGATAACCAGTAGTTTAGTAATCCTGGCTTGATAACCAGTAGTTTAGAAGTCCTGGCTTGATAACCAGTAGTTTAGTAGTCCTGGCTTGATAACCAGTAGTTTAGTAGTCCTGGCTTGATAACCAGTAGTTTAGTAGCCCTGGCTTGATAACCAGTAGTTTAGTAGTCCTGGCTCGATAACCAGTAGTTTAGTAGTCCTGGCTTGATAACCAGTAGTTTAGTAATCCTGGCTTGATAACCAGTAGTTTAGAAGTCCTGGCTTGATAACCAGTAGTTTAGAAGTCCTGGCTTGATAACCAGTAGTTTAGTAGTCCTGGCTTGATAACCAGTAGTTTAGTAGTCCTGGCTTGATAACCAGTAGTTTAGTAGTCCTGGCTTGATAACCAGTAGTTTCGTAGTCCTGGCTTGATAACCAGTAGTTTAGTAGTCCTGGCTTGATAACCAGTCCGTTGGTGTGTTCTCCTGGATCCACTTTGAGTCATTCTTACTGCTCTTTTCTGTAATATATGAAGGAGTAGGTGAACGGCCATCCCTGTGCTGGCCTGGCGGCCTGTCCAGGGTGTCTCACCGCCCGCCGCCCGATGGCTGCTGGGATAGGCTCCAGCATCCCCGCGACCCCGAGAGCAGGATAAGCGGTTCAGATGATGGATGGATGGATGGAGGTAAGTGAATGTGTACACACATCGCAGCGTGTGTGTTGTTACACTCAGAAACACTGATCTGTTGGTGCATCGATGGGTATTATTTGAATGTGCAGTTTGCTCCGCTTTCTAAACGTTGTCTTGCCTTTACCAGCAGGTGGCGCAGACTTCATTAGTGTGCAGGTCTCCGGTTCATTTACTGGGTATGGCGTGTGAACAGCGTGGGTTTCCTCCGGGGGCTCCGGTTTCCTCCCACAATCTGATGATGTGTAGGTCAGGCGGCTCGGCCACACTAAATGGTCCCTAGGGGTGAATGTGTGTGTGGCGGCCTGTCCAGGGTGTCTCCCCGCCCGCCGCCCAATGGCTGCTGGGATAGGCTCCAGCATCCCCGCGACCCTGAGAGCAGGACAAGCGGTTTGGATGATGGATGGATGGATGGATGGATGGTTGGAATGTGAACAGTTTATTTTAGTGCAGTTTATTTGAACAGGGACAGTGCATATTAATGGACATCGGTATGGCAGATACACATGTAAACATGCCGGATTGTAGCAGTACTGCTAATTTACATCCGTTGTCCCAAGGCAGGTCAAAGCAAAAAATAAAAACAGATGTGGTACACCACAACACAATACAGTAACACTAAAATACATACAACATTATACGACCCACAAAACCACACAATACAATACAATACAACATAATACAATGAAACGCATGACACACAAGTGGCAGATATAACCAGCGGGACAAAGCGGCACTGAGCTCGCACCGATTAAGAACGGTCACAAACTTTGTGTAATGTGAGCCGTTTTTTAAAATGGGCGTTGAAAGTGGGAAATGTGGGGCACTCCCTTAGTCCAGAAGGTGTGTTATTCCAGATCTTCGTGCCCCTAATTGACAACACTGACACGCAACATTGCTCCTTAACCTGTGGCTTATCTCGGAAATGCGTTTCTGCGTAAGCCGTGCTAACCCTGTACCCGTGCTAACCCAGTACCCGTGCTAACCCAGTACCCGTGCTAACCCAGTACCCGTGCTAACCCAGTACCCGTGCTAACCCTGTACCCGTGCTAACCCAGTACCCCTGCTAACCCTGTACCCGTGCTAACCCAGTACCCGTGCTAACCCTGTACCCGTGCTAACCCAGTACCCGTGCCCTCCTCCAGGTTTCACCGGGTCATTCTGCTGCGTGTGCAGGCCTGACCCAGGTGCTCTTGCGGCCCGGCAGCCAGGCCAGTGCGAGCCACGGTGGCGCGGACGTAAAGCCCGCCGGACACCTCGGCACGCGCCACAGATTTAACCCGGACCCGAACGAGAGGCAGCGGCTCAGCGGGGGGGAGGCCTGTGTGCGGCTGGATGGTGAGGCGGGTGTGTGAAATCTTGAACGGTACCAGAGTTCAGGAGTCGGGGGAAGAAGCGACTGTGTCCGTCTTTCTCTCTCTGGACCGGCGGCGTCCGCTCGGAGCCGAGGGAAGAATGAGGTGAGTGGTAAGATTTTCATTCATTGTCAGTTTTCCTGTCTGTTGATCGGGTGCATGTGGTGCACACGGGGGAGCGTTTCTGCCCGGACGTGTCACAGGTTGAAGTGGTGGAAAATGTACTTTTTATCTTGGTATCGTAACACAGTTTGTTATTTAGGGTCTGTTTACACTCTTGTCACGTGTTGCATTTGAGGAAAAGGTCTTAAAATGCTTTCGGGCTTGAATAACGTTGATCTCCATGAACCAGTGTTGTAGTACTCGAGTCCGGGACTCGGACTGGAGTCCGACTCGAGTCCTGATTTTCAGGACTCGTGACTCGACTTGGACTTGAGCATTGACTGCATTTGGACTCGGAAGTTGGACTCGGACTTGTTAATTGACGAAGACTGTTTTGTTGGTTTTTTGTAACAGGCCCTAATAATTTGGCATAAGATGGTGACAGCTATATCAACAGCGTAACATTACTCAGTTTCGTGCAGGGATAGGCACGTGTGTCCCACCTACATGCGGATTCGCGTGCATACCCTCATGTTGGAGGGTACGAGCCCATCGTCTTCGACTCAGACTCAACCTTGACGACTCGGACTCGGGTAATGGGGACTTGACTCGGACTCTTCTTTGGGGACTCGGACTCGAACACTGGGGACTCGGCTCGGACTCGAGGTTTAGTGACTCGACCACAACACTGCCGTGAACACCGTGAGCATTTTAACTCCATGACGGCGGCAGCAGAAATAACGACGACAACAAAACCCAACATGCCGATGCTCGAGTCCTAGCATAAATTTGACCGTTTGTGCTCGAGGAAAAAAAAAAACCCCAAACTGTAAGGCCTCGCTGGGTAGCATGATTACCATCCCTGGCATTCTTACGACCACCAGATGGGGCATTTTATCAAGCTTGGCAACAAACAAAATGTAAATTTCTTTTATTCTTTCTGACTCTCCCTCCTCATAAATGCCACCGCAGATGGGCTGTCGGATCGTGTCGGCCGTTACACCCTCCCACTTGTGCGGCACTTCCCCACTAACGGGGGGGAAGCGATGACATGATAAGGGTGCGGTTCGTGTCCCGGGTGACTGCTCTTCAGCCTCCACCCAACCAGATCCGTCTCTCGCTGCCCTCGTTCCTCAGACACGTGCGCACAATCAGCGATAGGAAGTCCTCTGGAAGGATGGCGCCGCCAGGCTCTCCTCCATACGGGCGTTTTGTTTTCTTACGCGACCCCCCCCCCCCCCCGTAACGAAGCCTCCACCCTCGTCAGCGACAGATGAACCATAAATATGATTTGTATTTACACTAATGGATTTCCTGAAGGTTAATCTCCACTTGCTGCTCAGACTATACCATCACACCCCCCCCGCCGCCGCCACCGCCGCCCCCCAGTATGGATAATCCCATCACACGGCAGGCGGAGGTGGAGTTAACATGCTGGTACGTGATAGTGTATAATAATGAGGAGGGTGTAACACGTTTGTCCGAGTCGGGCAGTTTAAAATACCTTGTTTGAAGACGACCCTATCTGAACGCACTGGCGAACCTGCCCTTTCAATACCACCCACACCCCTCTTATACCCCCTCTACCTCTCTACCCCTCTCTCTCTTTCTACCTCTCTCTACCCCTCTCTCTCTCTCCACCTCTCCCTCTCTACTCCTCTCGACCCCTCTCTATCTCCACCTTTCTCTACCCCTCCCTTTCTACCTCTCTACCCCTCTCTCTCTTTCTACCTCTCTACCCCTCTCTCTTTCTACCTCTCCCTCTCTCTCCACCTCTCCCTCTCTACTCCTCTCTCTCCACCTCTCTGTCTCCACCTCTCCCTCTCGACCCCTCTCTATCTCCACCTTTCTCTACCGCTCCCTTTCTACCTCTCTACCCTCTCCACCTCTCTCTCCACCTCTCCCTCTACTCCTCTCTCTCTCCACCTCTACCTCTCTACCCCTCTCTCTTTCTACCTCTCTCTACCCCTCTCTCTCCCCACCTCTCCCTCCCTACCCCTCTCTCCACCTCTCCCTCTTTCTACCTCTTTACCCATCTCTCTCCCCCTCTCCCTCTCTACTCCTCTCTCTCTCCACCTCTCCCTCTCGACCCCTCTCTATCTCCACCTTTCTCTACCGCTCCCTTTCTACCTCTCTACCCTCTCCACCTCTCTCTCCACCTCTCTCTCTCTCTACCTCTACCTCTCTACCCCTATCTCTCTTTCTACCTCTCTCTACCCCTCTCTCTCTCCCCACCTCTCCCTCTCTCTACCCCTCTCTCCACCTCTCCCTCTCTCTCCACCTCTCCCTCTTTCTACCTCTTTACCCATCTCTCTCCACCTCTCCCTCTCTACTCCTCTCTCTCTCTACCTCTCCCTCTCGACCCCTCTCTATCTCCACCTTTCTCTACCGCTCCCTTTCTACCTCTCCACCTCTACCTCTCTCTACCCCTCTCTCTACCTCTCCCTCTACCTTTCTCTATCTCTACCTCTCTACTGCTCCCTCTCGCCCTTTCTGCCTCTTCCTCTGTCTACCTCTCCCTCTCCCTCTCTCCCTCTCTCTTGCCCTCTCTCTACTTCTCCGCCTGTCTCTCTCTACCCCTCCCTCTCTCTGTCTTAACACATAACGGGAGTATGTTTTGTTCTTGTCTGTTGGTGGCCAGATGTGAAGTGGCCATCCTGGAGCCTCTTAGCGAACGTGGCCGTGCAGAGTAGACAGCGGGGGGTGGTAAATCACAGACCCTAATCCATGCCACAAGCCTAAAAGCCCTACAAAAATAGGCCCCTCTAAATTGCATAACCCTTCTAAATTGCATAGGATTATCATTATCCTGTAGCATGGTGGGATCAAGTGGATATTTGCCAAGAACAATAGACGCCGGGTTGCTCTTCACTTTCTCAGTCCTGTTCCAAGAGTTAGTGCAGAATAAGATGTGGGCGTATATCATTCTTGTTGCCACATTTACCTAGTTTAAAATAAATAAAACACACCCGAACTGATGAATCATCCTAAACAGCTTTCAGGTTCCCCGCACCGCCCTCGTCTGAATATCCTGGAAACCTCATCTCTCAGCCTGAGGAGCAGCTGGAGTTCACGTCCAACCACACCCCGACACTCCGCCATTCATCGCCATCATCGCCGTCGCTTTTTGAGGGCGCTTAGTGGCGGAGTTCGTTTTTCTGGAAACCACGTCCGCCACCTCCTCAAGGTCGCGGACGTCTCAGGTGGAAAACTTCTAACGTCGCACCTCTCTGTCACTTCTCTCTCTCTCTCTTCCACCATCCTCCCAACCCCACCCCCACCCCCCCCATCTCCTCTTCCTGCTGATGCTCCTGGCAAAGGCAGTTGGCTTGACGCGCTGCAACACACGTCCAATCTGTTTCGCCTTGCAGTTAAAAACAACAAAAAAATCTGAGACACAATTCTGCCAAAATGACTAAAAGGATCAGATATCTTCCCAAAGAGCCAACGTTTCCCGTTCAGCTCCGCCGATATTAGGGTCTAATAATTCAACCACGTGACACGACGTCTGTTCTCAGAAGTGAGGGAGAGGAGACGGGTTTCTTAACAAATGTTTATTGGCCAATTTACAAACCAGGACACAACTGACACACCGGTGGTCACTGGGGAGTACAGTGTATAGCACACAATCACAGAGATAATAGTGGTAACACACGCACACGCACACGCACGACACGTCCTATCCCGTATCCTTCAGTATCCTTCACCAGTCCGGCGTCATCGTAGGTTCACGGCAAAGAGCAAACACACGTTACATTCAATAATCTGCTGTACAATATGCAATAGTTAAAAAACGATACAATATTCCTCTCGGTCCTACACCATTTAGCATCCTATCGGAGGGCATCGTCGAAAAAAGAAAAAAGTTGCAATGATGTCTTTACACAGTGTGGGGGGAAGCAAGGGAACACCAGAAATAAAGAAGAAATAATCAAATTTCAAAATAAAAAAAAATAAAAATAATTGAATTACAAATGAGAAGTGTCACTCAAAAGGCGCGCCTTTTTAACATTTCCCCGCTTGTCTCCTCTTAAGACTCCACGGCTCCGACGGCTCGCAGAGACCGGAAACCCGGGAAGGGGGAGAGCGTCGCGTCCTGTCGTCCGCTTCGGGTCTAAATGAGGTTCTGAAAGCAAAACGACAGAAACACCGTCGGCAAGGGGACTGACGCGTGGCGCTCATCCTAATGCGGCTTGTTGTCAGGCGGCATCCGAGCACTTCTTCGGTACGTATTGTGGCGAGTTCGGGGGGCAACCGCCGCAGCCGGGACGCGAACCCGTGTCTCCCGCACCGCAGAGGACATCGCTAACCGCTCGACTAAAGGGTCCGACCTACTGCTCCATGCACGTTACACTACCCCCCCCCTCCTTCGGGAAGCACCAGAGGTCGCGGCCCACCCTGATTTTGTCCACGACCTCATGTCCTCCGGCGCGGACCCACCAGTTCCTTGGCTAACGGGTCGGACCCTTTAGTCGACTGGTTAACGTTGTCGCTAGACACGAGTTCGCATCCCGGCTGTGACGGTCCGGCCGGGCTGCCCCCCCCCCAAGTAACGATCACGCATGAATAGGCTCGGTAGCCCTTGGCTAACGGGTTGGACCCTTTAGTCGAGCGGCTGGCGATGTCTGCCGCGGCGTGGAAAATACGGGTTCGCGTCCCGGCCGCGGCGGTTCCTGTGGTGGCCCCCCCGAATACGCTGCAGTATTTACCACTGTCATTATTTACCATGATCAAAACTGCAGCACCGCCCTCCTTTCAATGTACTGAAAGTTAAAGGTGTAGGGGCGTCTGGGTAGCGTAGCGGTTTACTCCGTTGCCTACCAACAGGCGCCCTGACTGACCAGAGGAGGCGCTATAGCGCAGTGACCAGGACACATACCTGTATCCGGCTTCCCGCCCACAGACACGACCAACCGAGTGTGTAGGGACGCCCGACCGAGCCGGGGGTAACACGGGGATTTGAACCGGCGATCCCAGAGTCGGTAGGCAACGGAATAGACCGCCACACTACCCGGATGCCCCTGCATTTATACTTTTGTCAGCAACACCCAGACTGACACACATACACAGGCACAAACATTCACACGCCACCCTTCCTCAAATCCAGAGGGCGCCTACCGCCTGCAACAGGTCAACGAGTCAAAAATATCCAAATATGTTCTCAACTGCTGCCAACACCTCAGATACACAAGAATATTCCACTCACAATCTGGACGGACGACACAGCGTTTTATAATCGTAACAGACTGACAAGACAAGGCACCGCACACTTGATTTCTAGTCTTTCCAATCTCAGGGGCGCACATACAAAGTTTTTTGTGGTTGACCAGCTCATGCCAGCATGTTGAATTAAACATGTTTGATATGATCATGATGGTTTTAATCTAATTAACTGGCCACAGTGACCCGCCCTATTTCGCACAGACCAGTACAGACTTTCAACCATCTTGAAAATCAGCCATCATGACCACATCCAGGTTATAATCGGCCTTTAGTTCGTTAAGTGTGTTCTTGGCTTAAAGGGGAACAATCAATACTGAGCAGTCTTACGGCCACATACCTCTTCTCTTCTGGTAGCGGCCCCGGGGCCCCTGGGTCCCACAGAAGGCCGCGGGAAGCCCCGTCCTCCCAGGGAACCAAAGCCTGACACCTGGACCTTGGGCAGAAAGCCAGACTGGCCGTATGGGATTACATTCTCATCTGTGAATGGCAACGTAAAACCAGTTACACAAAAGCACAGCTGGAATTTATATGGGTCAAACCTTAAGCGATGGAGTAGCCCGGCTCTCGGACCCCCCGCCATCGAGCGTCCTGCTGGATGTCTGTGCTCTTACACTGATGGTTCCTTTTAAGTCCAGGAGGGGATTTGCATTTGTATGAAACATCACAATAATACATATTTATCTGCTCGCCAGTTATTGACGGCAGAACAGATGGAGTTTTTAGTAAATAAATCAAGGGTTGTCTTCCCCCACCCCCCACCATGAATCTAATTTTTTGGTTGATTGATACATGTGCCAATCATCCATACAAATGGCAGATTAAGATGCACTGGACGTACCCTGCGGTAACCACTTTGAGGCTCCTCTCTTATGGGGGGAGGGATACTCCCCCCTCTTCTGAACGGTGGGGGACTGGCTCCCCTCCTGTCTCTCCCCTGCTGTTCGGTTGCATCCCAGCACTTCCACCAATAGCTGCACAGCGTCGTTTGCAGGGGGCGGGGCCGGGGGAGGCGGGAGATCTGCGTAAGATTGACAGTTGTGTATGCATCGAAGACTTTGTTCACACCTGTAGTCTGGTTCTTCAATCCAAACATACTTACGATCGGTTTCATAATGGTCACAGCGGTTTGCATATGAAACCGACTGTTGGTTTCAGTCGTTATGCCACTGTATTGTTTACAAGAGTGGGCAAACATGAAGAGGGCAACATATGAAGAGGTGAAATGCCTCATTTCTGGAAATTAATTTTGCATGGCTTCCTGAGTTTGGTTCTGGTAAGCGTTCACGCCACAAACAAACTGAACCTCAGTTTACTTGGTAGCGGACCAAGACCCACTTTTTCTGGCAGTCTCTGTGCGGTTGTTTGGTCCGCACCGGAGTCTGAATGACATTGTTCACACCTGCCCAAACAAACATGCAAATGCACCAGAGTTCGTTGACACGGCATCAAACATGTTCGGTGTGAACACAACACAACCTAAATGTCTGATTATATAAATGAATAAACAAATAAATAATTAAAACATAAAATACATGTAGGCTCAAGCCTCACCACAGTGTCCTCCGTCTACGACTTTTGCTCCCCTCCCTTATTACAGCCTTTATTCCCTGTCTGCCGTTATAGTCCTGTCAATCAAGGCTAAAACTGTCTAACAAAAAAACCCCAAGAAACCGAAAACAGTCTAAGTGATGTTTATTTCATGAAAACTTGGATCTCTGTCTTCCTTGGCCATTTCTCAAGTGGCTGAAAATAAAAATGAGGTTAGATGCAGTCCAGCCTGTGTGTCATACCCGCTTGGTTGTGTAGTTCTCGCCTGACTTGGCCTTCCTTTGGGGTTTTCTTCTTGGTCCTGGATCTCTGTACCTGGGCCACAGGGCTAGACACGGCTGCCAGACCAGGAGATTGTCCTGACGGGGGGGAAGAAATACCGACGTCATCCTCCAGAAAGAAACCTCCAAGGGGTAACTAAAGAATACTGCGCTAAACTCAATAAATCTGACTTGATTCTCATGTGCGGATACTTCCTGTTAGCTAACCTCATAGACTAAATTACTCGTGACACTGCGTGCTTGTGCACTGACTGCTGGAAAGTATCTCGTGAGAGGAGGCAAGGCTGAGGAAGCACCAGAAAGGAGTTTATGGTGTGACTCAGGAGGCAAAAAGACCGACCTTTATCCTCCCCCTTGAAACTGTCCGCCCACTGGCTGACGTGGTACATCTCACTGATGTCTCGCGCTTCCATGCCGGTGAACAGATCTGGGTTGGACTGGGTGACCTGCGAGGCTGACCTGTGGCGGGCGAGAAGGTCAAAGTGCTGCAGCCGCGGGCTGTCGCCGGGCTTGTGGGCGACCTGTGGAGGGGAGGGGGGTAGCTTGGTTGGGGACTGCGGGTCAAAGGTCAGCTCCTCTCCTTTGGTGGAGTGCCGGCCAGAGAGTTCCTCCTTGGAGCCATCTGTCAAGTACGTCCTGGCCGGCAGTGGAGGACACCAGTCGTCATCCTCCTCATCCTCAGAGCTAGTGGATGAAGAGCGGGTACATTTTATGAGTATAAATCCTGACATGTGAAAACTGCGACTATTTCATATACCGTAAGTTTGAGAACTTTTAACTTTGAAATATGGTGTAGCTGACATCTTATATGGGTTTCAAAGTGAAAAAACCCCGGCGAGACCCCGTTAAGCATATCCACGGGGACTAGTGGAAGGTTACAGAGCAGAGGAACGTGTTTTATTTCTTATTTATTTATTTCAAGTTCACTGCCATCGGGGCTAATTTAATGGTGGACGTGTCTTTGAAAACGGAAACTACTAATGCAGACTGTCAGATGGGGGCTAATGTAATTACAAAAGACTTGTCGGAGTCAGAACAGCCCCCCCAACCCCACCCCGTTTATGTCCACAATCTAATCTGTCAGAACTAGTTAGTGGAGATGCTTTCTCGCTCTCCCTTAACCCCCCAACGCGTGAGCTACATTACCCAATCGCCGCACCGCCGCCAGACACGGCTGTTGCTAATTCCACATCTCCCCGTGCTCAAAGACCCCCAACTCCAGTTTTGTTTGACAGCCTTGACAGAGTCATAGGGCAGGTTTTGATATTCATCGGCATTAACACTCTCTGTCACGCGGTTCAGGTCCTTCATCAAGTAAATAGAGCAGAAGGCTTCAACGCGACGACAACAACATCGTCAACAACCAGCAGTACTTAACTAATTATTGTCAGAAAGTAAACGTAGACTTGAGGTGAAACAGGATCTTAACAATGTGCATCACAAAACCTTCATCCTCTTTCATTTCTGCTGCATCCCCCCCGAGAAAACTCTTGACACTCATGGTTACCTGGCTTACCTTGTTTGCTCTGCATCCTGGTCTCTCTTTTTATCATCACTGTCTTTGCTGGCAGGAAGGGGCAGGGACAGCACGTCAACCCAGTTGAGAGGGACAGGCTTAGACGGCGGGCCAACAGACCGCTGTTTTGCAAGTTTGGCTGTGAAGACAACATAACAGCTTACCGACGGCAACAATAACCATCTAGAATTATACATAGAACCAAACTAGAATTATACATTGTTGCACTCTTACAGCTTATTTACAGGGACCAGTAATATTTGGGCATTTGGTCAAAACAATCAACTATAAATAAGTGAGCTGGAATTAAAAAGTGTCTCTTTCGTCCTTTCGTTCATTCCTTCAGTGTCCATACCATCCCGATTCAGGGTCGCAGAAAGCTGGAGGCTATCCCAGCACATACTGGGCAGAAGTAATGGAGACACGGGGGACAAACAGCCACATGATCCCAGGGCCCACACAACACCTTTACACCCCCATTCTTACATTTTCGGCAATTTTGAGTCTAGCGTTATATCCAAGGCTGTTTTTGCACTGTGGAATGAAACCCCTGCATACACGGACAGAAAACACAAAATCTGTATGGAAGGGCCGGGATAAAACCCCCGCTGCTTATCGCCGCGGGCAAGCAGCGCTAACCGCTAAGCTAATGTGTCACCTATGCGGTTTTGAGGTGATCCTTCAGGGCCTTCAGGTTCTTCTCTTCAGGCCCGACCAATATTTGGGCGGTATAATTTTTAGTTAATAAAACATTAAAAATTAGTAATTATTAAGTTATTGTTAAAATAATTTATTTGGGCTTTAAAAATTGTTTTGATTCGATTTCAGTTACTATCATAACTATAAACCCCCTATCTGGAGTTAGAACTTGATGTGGCACTGCCGGTGCTTCTTCATACAGGGCCCGCTGTGTAATTGGTTGCAGGCTCTGCGCACAGAAAGTGTACTTGGCATAAATATAGAGTGACAACAAAATTAACCAATCAAAATTTGATTTGTGTTGATTGGGACAACCCTAGGGCTTGCTAGAAAGCCCCACGTGATGTCATCATATCAACCATTAAGTGTAGGTATTTCTTCGTACTAGCCTGCAACGGTTGGGAAGCAAGAAGAATGGCCACTAACAAAGAAACTGACATCGTGGCTGATTTGCTGCGGATTCCATTTTCCAGGCGAAATTTTAAAGATAAAAAGCAAGAAACCGTCCAGACCCACGGTGCACCTGACGGGAGTTGCGAGTGCATCCTACTAAATGCCCCTACTAAGCGTCCCTCTCAGGTCATCCATTGGTGAGTGACCACGATTTGCAGCGCATTTCCCACAGCAGCAGTTGTGTGGCGCCGTGGGAAAAAGGAAATACCTGAAAGGGAGAGACCAAGGTCTAAACTTGAGGGGCTCACATAGGCATGTGGGGGCTTCACGAGGCACTTCACCAAAGCAGAAGGTGATCGATCATTCAATCAGAAAAGAATGAAGGATGGATTTTGTTTTCAAGTGGCTGGCGAGTGCTGCTTTATGGAGTTGAGTTGATTAAGACTGTCGTTGACAACGCTCGAATTTGCTGCTGTGAGCTATACGGCCTGACTTTATCTTTTAAAAAATCTTTCCTTTATTGTTGGCTGACTATTGAGCAACATCAGCAAACGTCCAGGCCATTGGAAGGCCAGTTGGCAGTTTTGCGAGTGCGTTTGTCTCAGTGAGATAAATAACTAGGTTTGCATAGTTTCAGCTTGTTTAGCCGGTGGTTTGAGCCCATGAGTTAACAGGTGTCAGAAGGCGATTTTGTAATGGACTCCTTTTTATGGGGAATTAATGACGTAGTTTGCATATTTTTTTTCCGATTTTAACTCCATTTTATTTGTATAGCCCATTCCATTCCATTATCCGAACCGCTTATCCTTCTCTCAGGGTCGCAGGGATGCTGGAGCCTATCCCAGCAGTCATTGGGCGGCAGGCGGGGAGACACCCTGGACAGGCCGCCAGGCCACCACACAGGGCCAACATACACACACACGTACACATTTGTACCTCGGGGCAATTTAGTACGGCCGATTCACCTGACCTACATGTCTTTGGACTGTGAGAGGAAACCGGAGCACCAGGAGGAAACCCACGCAGACACAAGGAAAACGTGCAAACTCCACACAGAGGATGACGCGGGGCGACCCCCCAAGGCTGGACTACCCCGGGGCTCGAACCCAGGACCTTCTTGCTGCGAGGCGAATGTGCTAACCACTGTGCCACCATGCCGCCCTATTTGTACCGCCCTATTTGTATAGCCCAATATCACTAATTAAAAATTTGCCTCAGGGGGCTTTACAGCAACACAACATTCTGTCCTTAGACCCTCGCATTTTAGTGGAACTTGAGGCAATTTGCTTGTGCTGACTGTGCTCTGTGTGGCGGCCATTATCAATGTGACCACTGAAGGCCCAGTATAAGACCCCAAGGTCCGCTATTGGTGTGACTTTGTTACGAACATAATAGTTTGGGACCGTTGTCTATGAAGTTTGTAATTGGAAGTAGGCCTAATACTGACCACACATTTTCAACTGAGAAGCTAACTTTAGATGTTATTCACATCATATCCTGACTGGACACTCAACATTGACATGATAAAATAGATGCTGTTACAGCAGTTCAACAGAGCTTACATTAGCTCATCTGAATGATGTTTTTAACTAACCAGTGACCCAGAAAAGCACGCTGACACACCAGAAACTCTTAAAAACTTTCATCAAAAGTGGATTGTCTGAACAGGACAAAGGTGATGGAGAACATCTCACTTGAATCTCTGTTGATGGCAAAACATGGGCAACACCAAGTTATTGAGTATGAGGGAGAGGCTCAGAGAAAATAGAGATGGATTGCAAAAGACATATTTTGCCAATATTCTCACCAATAAGGGTTATGATGTTAACTCAATTAAAAGTTTACCATTTGTCGTCTTGGTGTAGTGGAGCTTGGCGTATTCAGACCCAGACTGGATGGTCCACTGGTCTGGGTTCTGCTCCAGACCCACGATGGTGTTGTTCGACAATACCGGGGTGCTGGCATATGGGTCAGGCCCCTGGGAGTAGGGCGCGCCAGAGTAGGTGTCATAGTAGGTCAGCAGGTCCTCCTCTGCCGTCGTGTTGATGGTGCTGTATATGGGACTATCGTTGGACGCCGTGCTGTACTTCTCAGACTGGTTCGGGTAGTTGTGGACACCGACCGCTGGGCAGCAAAGAATTTGTGTTGCCATAAACCTCAACGATCATACATGCTGTCATTTCAAAGTGCATGGATCCGCTAATGGTCTAGGTTAAAGTCTACATAGCCTTTACCATTGTAGTATCTGTCTGCGGAGTCCAACTTGCCAGAGCAACAGTTGACAGAGTCCTTGCTGCTCAGGGCGAGGTTCGGCGCCGGCCAGGAGTCAGCTAGCCAAGGGTAGTTGCCCATGTTTGAGCCCAACATGCCAGGCCTGGAAACAAGAGGTGAGATGATATTAATAGTTTTTTGAGCACGGTTTTACTTTTTTCTTAAAATTTTTATCCAACTGATACGCTGAACTGATACAAACCCCCCGTTGATGATTCCGGATCCTTCACCATGAGCGAAGCCGACTGGAAAAAAACAGACCAGAAAATGGCTGCTGAGGAATTTGTTGAAAAGGTTGCGACTTTCCTCTTTCAAGCAGTTTCAAAGATTTTCATGACGCATACTCCGAGACCTTGAGAGCAGGTTGTCCCACGTGGGATTAAGGCATCGGGATTTTAACTGACACTTTATCAAGGGTAAGCAAATGATCTACATACTCAACTATCACATTAAGCCTGCATTTCTTTTCTCCCCAATTGTATCCGGCCAATTACCACACTCTTCTGAGTCGTCCCGGTCGCTGCTCCATCCCCTCTGCCGATCCGGGGAGGGCTGCAGACTACCACATGCCTCCTCACCTGACATCGAGGAGTTTCGCCAGGGGGACATAGTGCGTGAGAGGGTCATGCTATTACCCCCAGATCCCCCTTCCCCCGAACAGGCGTCCCGACTGACCAGAGGAGGCGCTAGTGCAGCGACCGGGACGCATACCCACATCTGGCTTCCCACCCGCAGACACGGCCAGCTGTGTCTGTAGGGACGCCCGACCAAGCTGGAGGTAACACGAGGATTCGAACTGGCGATCCCTGTGTTGGTAGGCAACGGAGCAGACCACTACTCTACCCGAACGCCCAAACAGACAACGTTCTAATGGGCCTGTGTGTCCACGTGTATATTCGCAAACACATGTTTTGGTCACAGTTTTCACGTTTTAAACTGTATGCTAAATGAAAACTGAATATGCAGTGAAAGGACATTAATCACTTAAAAGGAATTAAACAGTCACCGCTGGAAATACCTCATAATTCTATTAGCGACTTTGTAACTGTCACCGGCTGGAAAATAACCCGTCAGCTTGGACATCAGAGAGCGTGGCGTGTCTCCGGGGATGTATAGCGTCTCAAAGTGAAAATCCCCCCTTTTTTTTTTGCGGCGCCATTGTAAGCTTATACATATTTCACCGCTCATTATTTATGCAGATGCACAGCTGTTTGACTCTAGGGGGACATTTTTTATTCTTTCCTTCGCTTCGGGTGAAAATATTGGGAACATAATGAAGTCATGAAATATTCAGCAAATATAGACTAAACCACGAGAACTAAACTTTTTCAGATCAGGTACTGAAATGATGACGAAGTCTTTAACAGACAATGTAGATGTGTGTGTGTGTGTGTGTGTGTGTATATATATATATATATGAATCACACATACTATGTATACTGTATATGGGGTCCATACACGATTGCTAAATGGTCTTTCAAACACATATATAGTACATGTTTTTACCCTACACTGTTGGAAAAGGACAGTTGCATACCTGCAGGTGTGTATGCAAACGAGGTGGTGTAATGTCCCAGTTGTTTCCTCCTGCGATGGCGACAGTACAGCCAACCGCTGAAGCCCATCAGGACAAACCACGAGGCCACGCCAAGTCCAGCCATGAAGGCTGGCTGCCGGACCACGCCCGTGATCTGCTCCGACAGACTGAGGCTCTTGTTTTTCTGTACTGAAGACTTGTCCGTCGGCAGGGCTGAGAGGAGGAGAAATTGTACAATGGAAAATAAAAAACCCATGGACGGATAGAGATAAGAAGTGCCACAATCTGGACTATAAACATTTACCTTGTTAACTTTAAGCGAGCTGATACTGAGACTCTAACGTTTGCGGTCCATCCAATATCACTTTTATTATCAACAACACCAGCTTTCCAGTAGCAGTAAAATATAGATATCAACTTGCAGCAGTTATACTGGTTTGCAATCTTGATGTGCTTCACATTTCACACCTAAAACATTCATCTCGCCGATGCAAACTCAGTCACACACGCTGATCCGTCATTCCACATAAACATTTCGACTGTATCTGACTCAAGTCTTGTGAGATCAGCGGTGCATCTCTTTCTTTCTGCGGTTGCTTTCGAAAGACAGTTTGAGTGACTCACAGAGGAACAGGTTGACGGGTGGGCTGTGGGCGCCCACGCCGAGGCTGGTGACGGCGGCCACCACCACGCTGTAGTGGACGTCCGGCAGCAGGCCTGACAGCAGGATGGACAGCACCGAGCCGTCCACCGTCCGGTTGATTTGACTCTCCTGCTCCGGGTCGTTGCTCAGACACCAGACCTGAACACCAGAACACGCAAAGGCCGTGACAGATGGGGGTATCAGAAACCACACAATATGCTGCAATTTCAGGTTTCTAACGTAGCTAGTTTCAAAATGTGAGCTTGGTTTGGTGCCAGGTTCGACACGGAACAGAAATGACATAAAAACAGCATTCGAAAGGGTATACACAGTACGGCAGCAATACTACAGTAAATACTGAAGTATATATCGTAGTGGACACTTAATGGACGTATGGACATGATTCACCACAGCCTGTTGTTGAATTAAGTTGACATGCTCACTTTAAGAGCTCAGCGGGTAGCCATGGTAACGTAGCGCCATCATTGTTGAGGGCGGTGTGTGAAAATATAAAAATAAATAAATAAACAACACACGCGTTCATGTAGTCAAAGAAAGAAGATGTTCGTCTGTTTCCCCAACGTCCACCCTGGTGACCCCAACGTTTGCCTGCTGGATGTTTCCAGGGACGGCTCTTCACCAACTTGAGGACTACTGCGGTTCCTCTCAAGCTGCCTGAATTCTGGGAGTCGTCGGTCTCAGCTTGGTTTGCGCAGACAGAAGCGCAGTTCATGTTGCAGGAAATCACCGTGGATGCCACAAAATACTGTTATGTGGTGTCGGACCTCAGGAGCTCAACAGCAACCAGGGTGGTCGAGTTCCTGCGCATGCCGTTCGGCCTCAAGAATGCTGCGCAGACATTCCAGTGCCTCATGGATTCACTTCTACGGGACCTGCCTTTCATCTTCGTCTGTCTAGATGACTTAATGGACTTATGGACATAATTCACCATAGCCTGTTGTCGTATTAAGTTGCCGTGCTCACTTTAAGAGCTCAGCGGGTAGCCATGGTAACGCAGCGCCATGTTTGTTGAGGGCGGTGTGAAAATATAAAAAAATAAATGACACATATGTCCATGTAGTCAAGGAGAGAAGATGTTCGTCTGTTTTCGCCCAACTTCCACAATATATATACAAATGGCAGAACAACTCAATCTTTAGGGCGGCACGGTGGTGCAGTGGTTAGCGCGGTCGCCTCACAGCAAGAAGGTCCTGGGTTCGAGCCCCAGGGTAGTCCAACCTTGGGGGGTCGTCCCGGGTCGTCCTCTGTGTGGAGTTTGCATGTTCTCCCCGTGTCTGTGTGGGTTTCCTCCGGGTGCTCCGGTTTCCTCCCACAGTCCAAAGACATGTAGGTCAGGTGAATCGGCCGTACTAAATTGTCCCTAGGTATGAATGTGTGTGTGTGTGGGCCCTGTGTGATGGTCTGGCGACCTGTCCAGGGTGTCTCCCCGCCTACCGCGCAATGACTGCTGGGATAGGCTCCAGCATCCCCGCGACCCTGAGAGCAGGATAAGCGGTTCTATATATATATATACGTATATGTGTGTGTGTGTGTGTGTGTGTGTGTGTGTGTGTATATATATATATATCATATTTTATATCATATATTGTTTCTGTATATTATGTATATACTATATATGCTTATCTTGTTACGTCAGAATCAGTATGAGAACTTTATCGGTCAAGTGTGCCCATGCACACAAGGAATCTGACTCCGGTTCACAGCAGCTTCTATCACTTGAAAACATCATTCACACAAACAAAAAACAAAACAAAACAAAAAAGAAAAAACAAAGGAACAGGACATTGGAGGCAAGCATGTCCTATGATGTATCTCATCAAGGCAGCGTAGTGTATTATGAAAAATTCCCAAATTTTTTTATTTTATCACAATATTTACTGCTACTGACAGGAAAGGTGAATGACAATGGCTATGAGTCATGGGTTCACACATTAGGGATCACATGTTGTGCCCCTGTAGGCCAAAATCACACATTAACAGATGTACTGCCATCCTCTCAACCGCTCATTCATTTCAACTGTGAGCATCCCTCGCTCTTGGTGAAGGTGTTTTCTAATGCTGAATCTTCTTTTTCCATGTCAGTCATTTCTGAGTCGACTGACACGACTGTGAAACAATGCGCTGAATATTCAGCCATGTCAACACGGCAGCGTTTAGATGCTGGTTGCATGCTGACTCAGTGTTCAGTGCTGTCGCCTCTCAGCATGGCGGTCTTGGGTTCGGTGTCAGTCTCTCTGTGTGTAGTTTTCATATTATCCCAGTGTTTGTGAGGGTTACCTTTGGGTACCCCTGTTTCCTCCCAAACTCATGCAAAGACATGCAAGTTGGGACACTGAAATTGCCTATAGGTGTGAATGGGAGTTTTGTGTCAGGGCCTTGTGTTGAAATGTTAAGCTGTCGGATGTGGAAAATGCTGTTTTTGAGTGTGAGCCGAGCTTTAGGCTGCTCAGCTTTAGGCTTCACAAACTTCATGTCCGGCACAATATGGCCAAGGAACTTTTACAGTTGTTTTACAATTACACTTGTGCCTCTCTCATGACCTGCAGCATGTGGAAACAGACGCAATCTCAGGACAAAAAAATAGAGACCATTTGTTCCATTCTAATGGGTTTTTTTATCCCTGCCAGGCAGATGGCCTTGGAGGCGATGGTTGCGCGCGTGTGTGTGTTCGCAGCTAACTACTGGACCTATCAGCCTAAAGATTTTGTGCAGTTATGACTGTATAATGAAGAAACTTTTGTGGTTGTGGTAATTCAAAACCTTCAGAAAAACATTTGCTCGCCAGTCCCTCTCTTCATTCACTCTCTAGCTCGCTTGACCAAGGCCGCTCTCTATCGCCGCTCTCTATCGCCGCCCAATCTGAGTCAACTGGCTCACATCTACAGTTGACTCGGATCGGGCAGCAACATGATGAAAAGTTATTTAAAGAATTTTGATAATCCAGGAAAAACTTCCTCTAGGTCGAAGTCAAAACAGGAAGTGTTGCATAATCTTGCTGCTGCCTGATCTGAGTCAACCGTAGAGCGTGTGAGTCAAGCGTGCACGTTCGTAAACAGTTTACCTAGCTTTATTATATTGTGAAAATAAAGATAGGGTTAGGGTTAGACCAAAATGGCTGCACAGCAAACCTTTTCTGGGCACCGTTATGACCGTATGATCAAGGACCTCTTGTGGTTGTGGTGATTCAAAACCTTTGAAAAACCTGTTTTATACCGCAATTGAGTGCCACCTCCTCAGCTGGTTTTTCAGCTAAGCCTGCACACCGGAGAAGGGGGGATGATAACACAGGCAGTGCCTCCGTATTTTCTCTTCTCCCGGTAGGCGAAAAAAGGGGTGGTTTGTCGCCAAGTCCGAGGGCCGGAGAAGGGGAGATAAGCCTGGCGGGGATCTGCACTCGACCGAGTGCACTCCTTTACTTTCTTCAGTCTTTATTTCTCACACAGTGCATTGATGATTAGTAATCAGTGTTCTGCACACACTACTGGACAAATGATGAGGACTCTGTTCTTCTCAAAGGCACAAAACGGATGACAAGGACAGTCGGTGTTCAGCACGTAATCTGATGAAAAACTGGTTCCCATTCCACAGCCGTGCACGTACTGGCAACAGATAAAAACACTTCTAGTTATTGCCGACTATTCATTTAAATCAACAATCTTGAAAGTATGCAACCAGCAGATTTTATGTTGCCCGTGTGAAATCAAAACGCCGTAGGTTCAAAATGCTTGTTTCCCCTTGTTTTGTTTTCCACCTCCCGTGCACGTCTGACGTAACCGTCTCACCGCTGATCAGTCCGAAGTGAAGATGAAAGAAAAAGACTGAGGTAAATTCTTTATCAGCCCGTGCAGTCGTCTTCTCTGGACCGGCGTGGTCTCACCTGTTTCGGTGCTTAGACACGATTAGCAGCAAAATCCTCCGGCGCTGGCAAGGGCCTTTGTTTTCCTGTGGGGATGGTGTTCCACTGCAGCACTACCTTCCAGCACTCGAACTCAAGCGTTGTAGCGCTCTGCTCACAGCTCAGCCGGTTTGAACCTTGAACTCGTTTGCCGCTTACCTTTTCAAAGCACAACCAGTGATTTGACGGCGTGAAGTAACGTACGTGATTCGGGCAACGAGCGATCTGATCAAAATGGAAGCAAAACTCATTATACGCGCATCTGGTTTACCTGAGCAGTACAACAACAGCTTTTAAGCATCCAAATCTTTTTTTCTGCAATTTACTGCTGAAGCATGAAATAGTCCCAAACAATGACCGGAACTGAAAAACTACTAGAACAAGACCGTGGTTGTCAAAATAAATACCCAATTGAGACGGGTGCTCTGGTTTCCTCCCACAGTCCAAAGACACGTAGGTCAGGTGAATCGGCCGTACTAAATTGTCCCTAGGTGTGAATGTGTGTGTCGGCCCTGTGACGGTCTGGTGGCCTGTCCAGGGTGTCACCCCGCCTGCCGCCCAGTGACTGCTGGGATAGGCTCCAGCATCCCCGCAACTCTGAGTAGGATAAGCGGTTTGGATAACGGATGGATAGAAGTATGGTTTGCTGTATTATTCCTATATCTATTGTTGTAATTACATTTTATCATGCTCTCTATTATCATCACTGTTATTTTTTTCCCTATTTCATGCTTAATCTTCACATCGTTTCACCCCTTGTTGTTTTCTAATTGTGAGGTGTGTTGAGACCCTCGTGGTGATAATGCACCTTAAATAAATAATTCGTTAAACCTTTAACATCTTATCATGACCTCATAAGAAAAAATAATGCTTGTTTGTGGTTTGTGGATTCGGCTGTCATTATTTGATATGGTTTGGTGTAGTAGCCTCGGGTACATTGCCTAGCTGCTGTTCTACAGGGGCCCGCAGAGTTATTTTCATCATTTGTTTGCAGGTTTGGAAATAGAGAGTGAGAACATTTCCCACTCTATTTCCAAACCTGCCTCCATGATGACATAGCTACTTGATCGCTCGTCATGAGGAGGATACGGGGGGACGCTGACGCCCTCACACTTGTCAAGCTTGTGTAAGCATCTTTACAGACAATTTTGCTAAGACTGGAGTCTCACCTTGTACTCTTGAATGATGCCACTTTGAATGTTATGGGGTGGAGGTTCCCATGACACACTGATGCTGGAGGTGTTGCTGAGCTTTACCACCGACACAGCCTGTGGAGGGGAACTTAAGACTGGGGACAAAACGACAAGGAAAATTATTGAGTTGTTTAAACACGCACACGCGCACGCACGCGCACGCACACACACACACACAGCAATATTCACTCCCCTCTTATCCAAACCCGGGTTGGTATTCAACCGGGGTCAAAACCTACACCAAACCTTACCCTTCTCTCCTCTTACACCGATTCTAGGTCATAAACTTTATCAATTTCTGTGTACACAAACCTGCTAGCTTGCTCAAATGACACAACTTCCCAGTTGCAACTTTCAACCAATCACTGACCTGCACTATACATTTGTTCCACCCCCAAGCTGTCAATCACAACAAAACCGTAAGGCGCCATTAATTTTTTGATTTAACCTTTATTTAACCAGGAGAGTCCCATAGAGACCCAAGCAGAGTTGTGTTACATCTGGAAAAATAGTTGCTTTTATTTTTGCCAGTCCAAATTCGTATTTTGTCAACGTGAGAGTCTGTTCAAATCTGACTGTTTATCAGCCAACCTCGACGCAATTTCTCAGGTAATTCTGCAACGTTTTCATTAATATGGAGAAAATGTAAACCTATGTGAGACCTAAGAACCAAAACAACTTAGGGGGAAATGGTCTGCATTTATGTGAGCCGTGGCAGATGCTGTAAATTGGCAATGACTCATGTAATTATGATCCTTTGGCCTATAAACACCTAAATTGTCTGTCCTTTTTTCTCACTTGTGTATCTTAAAACACATAATATTGCAGTTCTTTATATGAAACGTGCAATATCACACAGCTTTCAGTCGGTTGATCGATTTAATTCGCGACACTGGTGTCGCCAATGCAGGTTAAAAGAACAACATCAATGACCGGGGCTACGCTCTACAGGTGATCGCTATAGCAGTGGAAGACAGGCGGTGGGGATGTTCCCCTGTAATGCTTACCCTCCTCAGGGGTGCGCAGCAGGACCATGAGACTGTCGACACCCTGCAACTCGTTGAAGTAAGGGCGAATCTTGACCTCGTAGTCAGTATCGCTGTGCAGGTCCGTTAAGATGGCGCTCTGTTCCGGCGTGGCCTCCACATCCTGGAACAACCAGGAGCTGCCGATGGTCCGGTAAAACAGACGGTAGCCCTGAATGTACCGAGACTGATGGGCCACCTGGGGGGGGAGCACAGGACCAAACAAATGTACAATGAATGGGAGAAACACTCTCTCAAGCTCCTGTTTCCACTTCCAGGTTACGCAGATCCTTCAACCGCTCACTGCTGCCTTTTGCAACTGAAGGATGATGTGACGTTGTGGTTGCTCTTACTACCCCAGGGTTGTGGAATAGACTACCCCTGTGTATTAGGTCTGCTCCCACTACTGATTCATGTAAGTCCCGTCTTCAAAACCCATCTCTACTCCCTGGCTACTGCTTCTTCCTCATGTGCCCTGTATTGTTCTTATTGTTTTCTGCATTGTATTGCATTTTATTGTATTGCACTGTGCTGTATTGTGTTGTATTATGTTTTATTGTCGGTGTCATTGTATTGTGTGTGTTGTGTCATAATTATTTGCACTGTATGTTCTGTCCAGACTTTTATTCATTACTACTGCTAATGTTTTTCCAGCACTGTGGTCAACACTGGTTGAAATGTGCTGAAATGTGTGAAATTTGCTGTACATATAAATCTAACTTGACTCTCAACACTGACCAGAGGCAGAACGAGTTGTGTAGCGAGTAATTCACAATCATGTATTTCACAAATCAAAATGGCAGACCAAAATGAAAAACGAGAAGTATTTTGTGCAGTTTTTAATGTTTAAAGCCAACCCTGAACCAGTTTACATGGCTGGAATAGCAGATGTTTGTGTACTCACAGTCCAGGAGACCTTGGCGCTGGAAGGAGACAGAACCACAGGGTTCTGCAGGTAAACAGAAACTTCCCCCAGTTCCCGCTGCACCTGTCTGTGGTCCACACCCTGCTCCGTCGGACTCCCGTCTGAAACAATGAAATATCGCTCAGGCTCGGCCGAATAGCGCACTAGCACGCTAACACACAGCTTTTTAAAGAAACGCTTTTGGAGGAGTTCCAGCGTGTCTCGGTGCACAACAGCGGTGTCACACAGGGACAGCAATTATGTTTTCAGAATTCATATGCAAAATCCATTTTTACAAACTATGCTGGAAGCCAACCATCAGGTTTATAAATATCATTGTTTAAGTGTGACGTTATAAGGATCGACACTGCAAGAGAAATCATCTTAAAAAGGAATAGAATAGAATACATGAGGTAATCTCCGTTTACGCTGAAAAGCACATAAACTTCCTCTTTCAAAGCAATTTTATGCCATTTCCAAGTAAGAGGCCATTTAAAAAAAAAAGAAAAAAAAAAAGATTATAACCCAATTTCAGTGATTTCACAATCTTTTTTCCATTTGAATGAAACAAACTGCTTTCAGTGCACGAAGCACATTTTTCTCACACAATAACTACTCACTGCCCTGATCATTGGGTGAATGAGGAGTAAAACCCACTGATTCAGCAGATCTTCTCCAAAGTGACTACGAAAACAACAAATGTACAAAAACTAGACCCAGATCTCGCGCCTGGCTTGGTCAAAAATGATTGGTTGTTTTCACCGGAGCTTGTGAGTGATGTCGCCAGAGGGGTCAGTTCTGATTGGGTCGTTCAGTCCTGTGATCTTTGTTCTAACAAGACCATGATGAAATTTCAAGTAGTACTGACACCATGTTTTATATGCACATAACTGACATTTAATACTGTTCCAATCCTGCCAAAACAAGGTCAGTTGCCCTCTCCATCATAGGACTTCTTTAAAGAGACAAATTAAATCAACCCACAAGTAATTCTTTCCCTTCTGCTTTAAAGGTCCCGTGAATGAAACCAAACGGCTGGGTGGGGATTTCCTGAAGGGAGGGAGATTGATTTGACTGACAGCCAATCACAGCCAGACATTTTTAGGAGAATGTGGATATTGATATGCTATTGGCTAGTTTTGGTTTGGTGGTAGAAAATCACTTGTATTCTCTCAATCTCGCCCCTATTCGGCGGACATTTTGTTTAGTGTACTTCTGCAAGTGAAGGATGATGGAACTAAAAAAAAAAATCACTGTATTTGTCAAGAAGAGAAAAAATTATTCTTATAAACACTTTTAACAGAATATCTTTTTATGAATTTCTAGAATATAGTGTTAAGCAGATGTAAATCGAGTGCAGATAAAAGAGGTAACAGGAATCCAGATGCATTATTTCATTTCATGGGACCTTTAAGGGAAGTTGTGTTGTATTGTAGGACTCAGTGGAGATGGACCTGTTAGTTTATAATGCACACTCACCCTGTGTTCTGATGGGCTCGGAGATCGGGCTGGGATCACTGAGGCCGTAAGAGTTTACTGCCCTGACAATGAACAGATAAACTGTGTTGGGGAAAAGCCCAACAACTGTGTGCCGCTCCTGCTTCACATGGTTGGCCACAGTCTGCCAGGCACTGCCCACTGATTGGCTGGGAAGGAAGGAAATGGACAGGGCTGCACCAATCACTCATGACATTCTTTAATATGTTTGTAAAGTCCTTACTAAGTGTGTAGTCTTTTCTTTTTTGGGGGGGGGGTTTCCCCTTTTTCTCCCCCAATTTTATTTGACCAATTACCCCACTCTTCCAAGCTGTCCGGTCACTGCTCCACCCCCTCTGCTGACCTGGGGAGGGCTGCAAACTGCCACATGCCTCCTTCGATACATGTGGAGTCGCCTGCCGCCTCTTTTCACCTGACAGCGAGGACGAGATTCACCAGGAGGACATAGCGCGTGGGAAGATCACGCTATTCCCCCCAGTTCCCCTTCCCCCCCGAACAGGCGCCCTGACCAACCAGAGGAGGAGGCGCTAGTGCAGCGATCAGGACACATACCCACATCTGGCTTCCCACCCGCAGACACAGCCAATTGCATCTGTAGGGACACCCGACCAAGCCGGAGGTAACACGGGGACTCGATCCAGCAATTCCCGAGTTGGTAGGCAATGGAATAGACCACTACACAACCCGGACGCCCCTTAAGTGTGTAGTCTTAATTAGTGAATTTACCAGCAATTAAGGAGCAATTTACCAGTTTGGGTTGCACTGCTCGAACATAAGGTATGATGTAGCTAGTAAAGCCTGAGTAATGTGTATATCGGTTACTAGGCAAACATCACAGCAGCCAGCCAATCAAAAACCTGTTCACCTATGCAAATAGGGATGTTCACCACAGCCTCATGAGTCGATACGAGGCATGGCTGTCCATATCATCATATTTGACAGGGGACATAGCCGATCGTGTCAAACATGTTCATGACAAATCGTTTCTGTGGTTCATAATAATAATTGCTTCAAAAATGTCTCAGTGCTGTTGCCGTTGTTGCTGCTATGCTATTACTTACTAATTATTAGTCTGGCTGTGAGCTATCTCATAGTCGCCCACAGTAAATAGTTACACTCCGCCTTTTTAGCAACAAGTAAGTTATTATCAACAGCAGGTAAGAGTGTTGCAACCTGTTTTTAATTTAGTGTGGCTTACATTTTGACTCGGTAAATACTTAAGGGACAACAACTTAGTAAGGACTTACACACAACTGGTGCAATCGGGCCCTGGGCACTTAAAATACCAGAGTGAACACAACGAAAAACAAGTCTTGAAGTCTGTTTGAGAAAAATGGCAAGGAATAACAGCTTCTTTTTTTTTTGTTCACAGCTTTCCTCTGCCGTCAGTTTTGTTTCTTCCTGCACCTTTCCCTTCAGCTGCTCTCCAGGGAAACAATCCTGCAAGCTGTCCAGCTCTATTTAAAGCTATGTCTGTAGATGGATTTAGAGGCAAGCCACAGTGATAGCGATTACATAAGTCCCCAATCACCCATCTATCCTTCACTTGTCCACCTGTTCATTGTCAAAAACGCTGCAAGGGAGAAACGGCTGGGCCTATTATAACATAAAATTTGTCTTTCAGCAAACTCGCTTTTTAGCCATCCTTTGTTCCCAGTGATGCCTGAAAAGCGAGCAAAAAAATCCTAGCAATTACAGTTGGTGGTGCTACGTTGGAGCATCCCCAGTACTGCAACTGACAGTTCAGTCCATGAGCAAATCTGCCGCAATGAGCTTCCTGTTCCACAGAGCCAGTTGGACAATCTGCCTGTGTGCCAGTGTGTGTGTGCATGTACATGTGTGTGTATATGTGTGCACGTGTGCTTGTGGCACGTTACCCTGCATGCTTCCACCCTTGCTCTCTCTCTCTCTGCTTCTCTAATGAGTGAATTCTCCAACTGGTCTGGCATATTCCATTTGCCCCAGGACAGAAAAGGACAGAGGTGCTGTACTGACCATTAAAATAATTGTCCTCTCTCTCTCTCTAACTCTCTTTTTCCCCCATCTCTCACTTATCTATCTTTTCTCCCCGCCTATAGCTGAATAGTTGGTATCCTATGGATGCAATGGTCATAAGCTTGACGAGTGGGTTCCACGTTCTCTCTGTTTAGCTTCAGCATCACTTCAAGGAACTTCCTTTCCCCTCAGGCAGCTATGAATCACCTCCAAGATGCAACAACATAATAAAATTAAAATGACTAAGGCGCTCTAACTCTCTGGAGACCAGAATATGGAGTACAGTGAGAGAAGAAATAGAAAGAGAGTGACCCAAGCAGCTTCAGACAATGTCTACTGCATCTACAGTAAAGTGTCCTGCAGTCCATGTCTAAATGAATACCTGAAAGCCTCGATGATGTAGGAGGTAACAGCTGCCCCGCCCTCATGGGGGTTTGACTGCCAGGTGAGGGTGACAGTGTTCTTCGTCACCTCCGTGACCACCGGCTTCTGGGGTGGGCCCGGCAGCTGGATGGACTCCGACACCCTAGAGAGCGACGGACCTCCATCCTCTGTTACACAGAACGAGGGAAATGGTACCGAGGGAAAAAAAAAAACAAAAACAAAAAAAAAACAGAACCGTCCAGATGCAGAAAATAATGTTAGAAAATAATGGAGTTGTACCTTGTCACAGTTAATACGGTACTATGAGCAAGCTGACATTGTGAAGGACAGTGGGGAAGCGGGGGGTTTCTTTTGAGGGGAGATGCACACAGTAACAGTGACAGGGTGCATAGAGAGTTATGTGTGAGTACCTCTGACAGTCAACATCCCGCTCCAGCTCGACTCCCCTGCAGCACTAGACACCACGCATGTGTACATCCCAGAGTCTGTTTCCTGTCAAAACAGCATCCATACCAGGATGAGACGGTCTCCAAAAAGCAAAGGAATGAGCACTTAAAGTGTATCACTGAAGAATGTTTTGGATCTATGCTGAATTTCTAAGGCAGTGTTTCCCAGCCCAGTCCTCCAATACCCACTCTCCTGCATATTTTCACTGTAACCCTGCATAGGTAGGCCTCCTTGCACTCAAGTTGCATTCCTGACAACTCATAAAGTCAGGATATCCATCCCCCTCCTACTAGGAGAAGTGCAACTGAACACGACTCCATATTGAAGTTCCAACTAGTAAACTCAGGCAGAATTCAATGGCTCAACCACACCAATAGGCCCTCACATCACATCACGTCAATATGGCGGCATGCAGAGCAGAGTACATGGTAAACGGCTGACAAATTTCCTAAGATGTCTTTATGCGTGCACCTGGATTATCTTCCCAAAACAATTTTAAGTTATTAAAATGCATCATTGAGTCGAGTTTCCTGCATGGCATTATGACAAAGCTTACTATGCTAACAGAAACAGGTGTGTAGCACATAGGTTTGTCATGTAACATTAGCATTAGCTTGGTTAGCTACTTAGCAGTATCATTTAGCTGTATGTGGGGTAATCATTTTCTTTGTTCATACGTAATCTTTTTGAGCGCTGGGCTACATTTTATGGTTGGAAGTCAAATATACCAAGTAGGAACTTCCAATATATGACTTTTTCTTAAATGCAGCATTACTACACTAATCGGTACTGAATTATGCCAGATTTAGCACGCCTAACACAATTATGTGTTACAATATGACTGGTTGAGTGGTTGAAAACCAGACCTTCCTATGCAGGGTTACAAAGACAAACGGCAGGACAGAGGGTAACTTAGGAATGGGTTGGGAAACACGAATCAAGTGGTGCTTTTTGATGTGACGCAATCATCATTTCAACAGCAACAACAGCAGCAGAAATCCTCCCAGAAGCCACTCTCCATAAGTTTTATCAACGTCCTGCCCGAGGCAGCGCCCCATGCTGTACCGGCCCTCTATTTACACTGCGCTCTGCACATGTCCATATGCTTCACTGGCACTGTTGGTGTTAGCTGCTGACCCCGGTTTGGCAGAGATCCAGCCTACTGGAGTTATCATTGGGCCATATGAGATCACTCACTGCAGTGCTGACCTCTGGCTGTCAGACCGCCCAGCACGTGGGCAGATAAACTTTTTAGGTAGCTCTAACCACTGCTGAAATATTGACGACGGGAAAGGGGCATCAGCAGGGTAAATATTTTTAGTCCCCATCTCGTCATCTCCATCTCTCTCTTTTCTCGTCAGCCTCTTGATGCCAAGTTAATGCATCTCTTCTGTTCCATTGAGCAGCATGGCATGGCAGATTTCCCCCGCCTCAGCAGTGCACTGGACCGAGCCCTAATGCACCCAAGTTCTCTGAACACCACTGCTGAGTGTGGTGCAGCCAGAAAGAGAGAGAGACAGAGACAGAGAGAAAGAGAGAGAGGGACGGAGGAGTTGAGGGAGCAAAGCCCCGGCAGGGAGCTTTAATTAAATTTTGAGAGATCGTTAATCATCTATAGCCGACCAATTAACGGAAACGATGCTGCTTTGCTCTCGTTCCCCTGCTCCCGCTCACCTCCAGGTGGGGTTACAGCACAAAGGGACAACTGACTGCCCTTTAATCACAGCAGAACACATTAGCATTGACAAACAAGTGCTTTCATTAACATTACAATTACACACTGCGTGGGCACGTAATTCTGCTGGAGAGATATGTGCGGCTGGAGAGGGACCGGTCTTTGAAACTCAGTCTCACCTTGATTTTCAAAACTGAAAAGGCACTCAGAATGGACAATTAAATACACTGCCACCATCTAGCCTGCAGAAAGAGTTCAAAAGAAAGGTCAAAAGAAGCAGCTCAGGCATTATCTGCACCGGTCTTGTTTTCAGTCCCTTGGTGTATGAATAAGGAGCTTTCAAATGACATTTCTGCCGTGCCCTTCCAAACAAATTAATTAGATTTGAAAAAAAAAAACAAAAAACAAAAACATGCACAAAAACACACACGTAAACATACAAATGCACAAGCACACAACCACGCCCACCAACAACACACAAAGTCAAACACACACACACACTAATACACACCTTTATGTTGCTGATTTGCAATGTGCCGTTCTCCATCAAGGTCATTCGACTTTTATCTTTTCGAATCCTCTCTCCATCCTTCTCCCACGAAATCCTGACAGAGGTTCCACCAATCACGTGGCACTGCAGTTGCGCCACCGACCCCAGAGATACAGTCTGGTTGACTGGGCCTTGGCGAATAATCGGCGGGACATGATCCGAAGGACCTAGATGATAAGAGGCAACAAAAATTCATGTGATGAACGTGGGTGTAAGAAACACACAAAAAAAACAACTCCCCAAAGACTTTTTTTATAATATTTGTGTGTCCTTGTGAATCTTACGGTACACCGAGCACTGAACCAATCATCCAGGTTCGAATACAACGCCATGCTGACTCCCGTCTGAAAACACTCACCGCCCTCCACCTCCAGCAGGGCCTTGGTCAGAACACTTCCTGCGACGCTGATGGCCTGACAGATGTAGAAACCGGAGTCGTCAGGATGGACGTCACTGATGGTCAGCTCTCCTTTCATGGACACGGAGTAACGGCCGGACTGAGAGGGCGGCTGGCCGGGGAAAAGCAACATCTGGAAACACACACACATAAACGTCACAAAGGAAAAGAAAGTCTTAAACCATTGTGACACTTAATTAAGTTAATAAAAGCATCCTGGGGCGTCCAGGTGGCGTGGTGGTCTATTCCGTTGCCTACCAACACCGGGCTCACCGGTTCAAATCTCCATGTTACCTCCGGCTTGTTTGGGCATCTCTACAGACACACTTGGCCGTGTCTGTGGGTGGGAAGCCGGATGTGGGTATGTGTCCTGGTCGCTGCACTAGCACCGCTTCTTGTCGGTCGGGGCGCCTGTTTAGGGGGGGGGGGACTGGAGGGAATAGCGTGATCCTCCCACACGGTACGTCCCCCTGGCGAAACGCCTCACTTTCAGGTGGAAAGAAGCGGCTGGCGACTCCACATGTATCGGAGGAGGCATGTGGTAGTCTGCAGCCCTCCCTGAATCGGCAGAGGGGGTGGAGCAGCGACCGGGATGGCTCGGAAGAGCGGGGTAATTGGCCGGATACAATTGGGGAGAAAGGCGGGGGGGATAAAATAAAAGCATCCTAAGGCACATCCCAGCCCATGTCTAAACATTATATCGAAAAAAAGAGAACAGGGACAGGATGGGATGATGCACACTAAGAGCCATTTTATGTTGTCCCAGTATGTTTTCAGTAAGGGAGATTGATGTGAACACGGGGGGGGGGGGGGGGTCACGTCGATCCATTCAGCAACCCATTTCATTCCTCTAAGAGGCTTAGACTACAGTGGAGGGGGCCAAGGTTATAAAGCTACAGACAATCCCCAAAATACAGCAAAAAAAAAAAGCTCCACAATCAGCAAAGCCGGGTCTCTGTTATCCCGCCGACTGAAGCGTATTCAAAAACACCCGGGCCCAACTTCCCGTTACCTCATTTGGTTCGACGGCATCTAAACAAATTTCTCAAAACATCCCGAGTTGTTTCTCCAAGCTAGCGGTTTCAGCTGTTTGAGAGCAACAGGGGTATTTATAGTCGGGTAACAGAGGATGGTAAATGCTGCTTGTCTGTAGGTCTGCCCTGAAGAGGCAGCACCCGCACCTGATGTACTGTATTTCTTGGACCAAAACCCCCTCCCTTCTTCTTCTTCAAACCTCTCTCGCTCCTACCCCCCCCTAGCCTTTCCTCCTCAAATGTGTCTGCAAGCAGAAAATTTCTTGCCAACGCAATCCCACATCGCCTTCCAACACTTATCTGTCCTCACATCTCGGAGCCAAATGCAAATGGGCTCCCCTCCCTCGTTTGTCTCTCCGCCATCTCCCCTGGCAAAATGTGTGTTCGAAAGCGCAAGAGATCCAAACAAAGTGTCAGAGACGGCGCCGTTAAATCGAACGAAACCTGTTTGTCCTAAGCGGTTGAGATTATTCACTCCAACGAAAACAAGGCGTGAAGACGTGGGACACTGTCGCTCGGCGAGGTATTGTTTTGACTCGAAAAACGAAATAAGCCGACGAGACGGAAAGCACAAACAAGCCACGCAAAACATGACATGTCCAATGGTTTGTGGATGGGACTTCTTTTCATAACATGTATTTGATGTTTTTCACGGAGCAATATAATGCGTTTTAACTCCATTTTGGAAAATGCAAATCACTCCATACTTACCCACATACTTTTAAATGACATATACTCAGATATTCTCATCATTACAAGCAGAGTTGGGCTGTATTTTAATTAAAAGTATTGGAAGTAATTACTTTTTCAGTATTTTGTAGTTGTATTTGATCAATCTGGAGGAAAACAGAATATAAATTAATATGTTACTGACGGGAGCAGTATTCTGTATTTGAAAATACTAAAGAAAATACTTTTCAACAGATATCAGATTTAAGATGGGAAAAAAAAAGCAGCCATCTTCTTTCTAGCGCTCGTCTATTCATCTAAGTCACATAACCCACACATGACGACGTGTCATTGACGGCGTTTAAACCGACTGGATTCAAACCCACGCCATCGATGCAAACAATAAAGGGTTGGTAAAACGGACCTAAAAGGATTCGGGTCTACATTATCAAGGAATACCTTTTTACATTATCATTATCATAACACACACTGATTTTAAGCCCCCTTCCTGTCCGGAGGCGATCTCTGGAGAAACTCTAAACACTCCAGACACCATGTGTTTATTTGGTATCTGAAATACAAAATACATGTATTTTAATCAAATACGTTTTTCATACCAGTATTTTGTAGTTTTATACATTTGGAAAAGATGCATTTGTATTTTTCAACATTTTACATTATGAAGTATCTCTGCCCATCTCCCATTATAAGGTGGTAGATACTATTTCATAGATACTCCAGAAATAGCATCACTCGTTCTTTGTTGCTGCCTGCTCTCCTTCTTACCTGGCTGCCCTCTTTCTGCCAGAAGATGGCAGGCGGAGGGTTTCCTGTGGTCCCACAATGGAAGGCCACGCTCCGACCCTGGGTAGCAATCTGGTCCCGGGGCTTAATGGCTACCTGGGGCGGTACTGGAGACAGATAGGAGAGGGACCATTTAGAGGCTTTTCTCACATTTGGGAGGTTGCAGAACTAGGTCACGTTTCATACTTTTTAAATTCATACCATCTGCACTGCGCAATCAAAACCTGCTCATTTGTGCCCAAGCTAACACTTATCATCAGTTATATCACCACTATTTCCAGATCAAATTGAAACTCAGCAGTTTTTATTCTCATGACTGAGGATTCTGAGTACTCTGCCCTCTCATCTCTACTGAATGATGTCATTGTGCTCATGCTTCGGTTTGAGAGCAAATCATTACAGTCCAGTGTTGTGCTATTGTCATGCCATTTACTGAGTTATTTCGAGCCAAGTCCGCGCAGAGCTGTAATTTGTCAGTTTGTGTCAGATCAGTGTACTAACGTCATCATCTGGTCCTCCATAGATGGACACTGACCAATCAACTGCCGGCTACTTCAAACAGAATAATTTAAACACTGCTTATGACTCCCTGCAGGGTTTCTTCTCCTCTGTACTCCTGTGCAACTCAAGCACAAACATGCACTTGCTCACAGATACACATACACAGGCAAGCAACCAAATACCACAATATCTATCTATCTATCTATCTATCTATCTATCTATCTATCTATCTATCTATCTATCTATCTATCTATTCTCATTTTAGCAGATGCCTTTATCCATAACGACTTACAAGGGAGTTGGTAATTAACATATTTCTTTGTGTGTCGCCCTACAGCCATCATAGAGCACTGAATTGTAGTAATGTCATAGCCAAGGGTACATGTTATGTCAAGTGCAATTAGTGCACGTGTGGAACAAGTAGATAATCAATACTGAGATGAATAGGAGGGTATTTCAAATTAGCTGGACAACACCACCAATCAGTGTCACAGTCATGCTTGGACACCAGCTATAGATCAAGTCAACCCTGGGATGGGAAGGTTTTTGTGCCTTTCTTGTGTGAAATGAGAAATTCTGCAGCCCTAATGGAAGATGTGACCTCAATTCAACACTTTGGTACCAGGTGAAAAGTCTGGACCTAGAGCTGTTGAAGGGGGGATAGACATTAGCCCTCCAGAGGAAGAACAAACAGGGTCACCAGGAGTGAACATGTGAATATGGGTTTCAGATACAATTGGGGCGGTTCTTTGGACTGCCCAGAAACCACACCATAAGGTTTTGAACTTAATGTAGGAGCTGGAGTTAAGAGGGATACAAGGAGAGATGAGAAAATGCACATCTTAGAAGGTTGAAAACCAAGCATGCAGCACTCTGGTTTCTTTGCAGCAGTTGGACTGGACAGGCTGGGGGATCCGCGACAAGTGCATTGAAACAGTTTGATTGTGAAATGACCAGGGCCTAGACCAGGAGCTGCACAGCATGTTCTGATAAGTACTGTTAGATCTTTTGGATGTTGTATAGAACAAAGCAGCAGGAAGGTGAGGACAATCATATTGTGGTCAGAAAATGAGAGCCAGTTGTTAATCATTACCACTATGTACCGATTCTGTCTCATACATCTCTGGAGATTGCAGATTTTAATGGGATGACTAGGGATGACATGTCAACAAGGCAAGCAAGAACCCATGCAGACTCCTTCATCTCTTTTGGCAGGGAAGAAAGGTATATAACTGTTGTTGGTGTAGTAATGGTAGGATAAACCATTTGTTTGTTTATCCATTTGTGGTACAGAGTATGAAAAGGAGTGGGCCAATCACTAAGCCTTGAGGCATGCCTTTTGTAAGCTGTGGACACCCAACCCCACAATAATAATTGGTATAACCTCCCTATCAGGTACATCTGGGTCAACTTTAGTGCTGTGCCCAGTCCATTAGTGTGAAGAGTAGAATATGATGATATATTGTGTGAAATGACACAGACTGGTCAAGGAGCATGACTTGGAGGTAGCTGTGGTTAAGGGCATTCTTCAGTAACTGACAGAACAGCAATTTCAGTGGCGTGATAACTCTTATGATAAACCCGGAAAGATTTGGCTCGGGTAGGTTAAGTGAAAAGGATGACATTTGACTGCATGCTGCTCATTCAAGACCCGTCATGGAGTGGAGACATACAATAAACAATTTGGACAGAAAAGCCAACAAAATCAAAAGCATAAAAATCTGTTCATTTGTTATCAATCTGCATAAAGCCATATTGATGTTTTTTTTTTTACTGATGTCATTATCAACATTTTATTCACAGCATTTTTACTTTAACTTTGATTTTGGAATGGACAATAAGACTGTCTGTAGGACTCTACTCCCCATGGTGGCTAAGGGTCAGCCAAAAAAAAAAAAGGTGGGGGCAAACCAGGTCTTTTATTCAGATGTTACTACAGTTAAATGGTTTCTACTTTAAGCCGTAATTATGAACTGCATTCTGAACAAGTTGCAAATGAGAAAGGGATTTACATGATGTGGCTCTCTCCTGACACACTCCACTTTCGGCATCACAGGACTAAATGCACCAGATGTGTGTTTGATGCCAGTCCTTAATCTGGTGTCCATTAAGTCACTGTGTCTGAGGCTTACTTAAGATCAACAGCAACAAGGCATGTTGTCAACAACCCAGTAGAAAATGGAACAACATTTTATACAGTTATGATTCATTTTGAAATTATTTAGCATTGCAGTAACACAACAAAGCCATTTTTTTCCCTTAAGCTTTATTTTTTCCCCGCAAATAAACATCATACTTAAAAAAAATGTTTAAATAAATAGAAAGTGAACTTACTAAACGGACCAACTTGGGTGATGGCACGGTAGGGAACACGATGGGGGAGAGATGGAGAATGAATGAGATGGGTGGAAACAGTGGTAAATGGTAAATGCAGAAACACAGAGCCAGTGACAGCAGGAGCTGAGGGAAAGGGATGCCTGGTGAACGGAGACGTGCTCAGCTTGGATTTAATTTACACTGATAAAGGGGAAGGAGGAGGACGGAGTCAACCCTGACCAATTGAGCCCAGGCAAACAGAGATACGGGCATGGAGAGTGAGCGAGCAGAAGGGAGAGAGAGACAGACAGACAAAGAGAAAAAGAAAAAGACAGCGAGAGAGAGAGAGAGAGGTGGAAAAATGGAGACTAAAACAGGAGGAGAGCGAGACAGAGAAAGAGAGAGAGCGAGCAAGAGAGAGAGAGACAGAGAGAGAGATAGAGCATGTCTTATTAATACTGTGACTGCTCTCTGGCAGTGTGTTAAAGCACACATCTACCAAACATCTGTCAGATGGAGTAATCCATACAGTTTAGCATAAGCTCCTGCCAGCACTAGCCAGAACCTCACTCACACACACACACACACACACACACACACACACACACACACACACACACACACACACACACACACACACACACACACACACACACACACACACACACACACACACACACAGAAACACAGACGGCCTCAAACAGTGAATGGGAATGAGTGTTAGTATGGTGGTGTTGAAATGCAACTGTTAGTTTATGTATGTGCATGCCTTTAGGTGTGAGTGCTTGCTTCTGCATTCTTAAGTTTCTGTGCGCGTGCGTGTGTGTGTGTGTGTGTGTGTTTGTGCGCGCATGCCTGTGTTTGTGATCTGTGTGTGTGCTTTGCATTTACATAAAACATACAATATGCATGATGGGTCCTCTCACCATGGACTTGTAACATAGCTGAAGCCTCTGTCTTCCCCACGCTGTTTTCAGATGTGCACGTGTACGTCCCCTCGTCCTCTTGCCTCACTCTGGAGAGATGGAGACTGTTGTCGTTGCGGATTTCAAACCTGTGCAAAAAGAATAATACAGACAGAGAAACGAATATTAACAACACCTTTAAACCGAGAAACACAACATACCTCCTGAGCTCTGTGTAAAGAATAAATTGTTTGTTTTATGGAGTCGTTGCTGTGGTGGTCAGAAGAAAAAATTGTATTTAAAAAAAATCAACTGAATGCTCAAAGAAACTACAGTTGCAATAACGTCTATCAAAAGTGTTTCAGTGAATAAGATTTTTTTTACAATTGTAAATAGCCTTTCATCCAACATGACATTCATCCCGACCACATTTCCATCAGTCTGTCAACATCTCAAATTCCACTTGTCACCAATCTGATGTCTCTGTTGGCCTGTGGACATGTCATTCATCCTCACCTCCCCCGCGGTAGTTCCCCTTCATCGCGGCGCCATCGTACCGTGGGGGCGGGGTCTCCATGGACGTCACACAGGAAGTCGACGTTCTCTTCCTCCATCACGACCTGGTTTACAGGCCTCCGCATCAGCACAGGACGCTCTGCAGCAAGAGACGAGAAGGTTTCAAAAGGCTGCAAACACACTTGAATACTTGCACATAGATACATACATGAATATTTTAATAAGAACACACACAAAGACACACAAACAAGCTGTTGTTCCTCATAACGTGGTAGGATGAAGTGGATTTACACATATAAATTCTCATTTACATCTAAAAGGTTTTTTTCTGCAGAGTTTATACTTGTCCAGTGTTCCAATATTGAGGGTCTAAGGATCTGGGGGTGGGGGGTGGGGGTGCAATATACTGTCATCAACTGTTTATGTGCTCTGGAGAAAGTGAATTTAATGCAACATAACTGAGATTTAGGGCTACATATTGTAGATAAATGTAATGATGTGATGTTTAATAATGATGATTACAACGTATTGATTGGAATAAGGGATATAAGGATATATTAATCATTGGGAAATCATATGCATGAGGAACAGGGCTTGTTACAAGGACATAAGGGGCTATAGTGGCAGTGGAAAAGTATTGAGTAACTTGTAGATAAATGTAATGATGTGATGTTTAATAATGATGATTACAACGTATTGATTGGAATAAGGGATATAAGGATATATTAATCATTGGGAAATCATATGCATGAGGAACAGGGCTTGTTACAAGGACATAAGGGGCTATAGTGGCAGTGGAAAAGTATTGAGTAACTTGTAGATAAATGTAATGATGTGATGTTTAATAATGATGATTACAACGTATTGATTGGAATAAGGGATATAAGGATATATTAATCATTGGGAAATCATATGCATGAGGAACAGGGCTTGTTACAAGGACATAAGGGGCTATAGCGGCAGTGGAAAAGTATTGAGTAACTTGTAGATAAATGTAATGATGTGATGTTTAATAATGATGATTACAACGTATTGATTGGAATAAGGGATATAAGGATATATAATACGTTGTAATCATCATTATTAAACATCACATCATTACATTTATCTACAATATGTAGCCCTAAATCTCAGTTATGTTGCATTAAATTCACTTTCTCCAGAGCACATAAACAGTTGATATATTGCACCCCACCCCCACCCCCAGATCCATATACAGTTTGACTTGACCTGAATATACCTTGAGAAATGTCAGACTTACCATACACCACCAGTTCTGCAGGATCGCTGTCCCTCTCTCCAACCATATTGGTGCCCACACAAACATACATGCCAGCATCACTTTTCCTGGTATGCGAGATCATCAGTTTGCCCCCTCGCATCTGATAGGAAAAATAAATAATAAATAATAGATACATAAATAAATAAATAAAACAAAACAGTTTGGCTGATATGACGGATGGATGGAAAACAAGAAATAAAACGAGCGCCTGTGACGGCTAACGCTATTAGCCTCGGGGCTAACAGCCTGAGGGTATCAGCTCCTCTTCATCAATACTGATGTAAACGGTTATTTTCTTGCCCGGTGCGGGATTCGATACGGGGTGTCCTGCACCACAAGGCGACATCACTAACCGCTCGGCTAAAGGGTCAAACCCGTTAGCTAGGGGCTAACGTGTCTTATTAGTAGTTTACACTGAGATAAACGTAACAAAGCCGGTGAATTTCAACATGTTTGCGACGGCTCAGTTTCACGGGAAATGGGGGGGGGCAGCTTTGACGAATCCACACCGGCTCTTCTGCAGCTTGCTCGGAAGTACCGGCGAACTCACCGAGATGCGCTCGTCCTTGGTGCTGACGCGGACGTTGTTGCGCTTCCAGGAAACGGTGGGCTCTGGGTGGCCGCGCGGAGGGACGCATTCGAGGACGGCGGGCTCGCCGGCCGCCACGACCACGTCGCTGGGGGCCTGCCGGAAGTCGTCTCTCAGGACTAGAAATGGGAGGGGGAGAGAGAGAGAGAGAGAGAGAGAGAGAGAGATGTTGATGTTATTATTATCATTGTTGTATTGTGTTGTTGTTGTTTTACATACGTTGGCAACATGTACACAAACGTATGTCATGCCAATAAAGCACATCTAACCGGTTATTTTCTTGCCTGGTGCGGGATTCGATACGGGGTGTACTGCACCACAAGGCGACGTCACTAACCGCTCGGCTAAAGGGTCAGACCCGTTAGCTAGGGGCTAACGGGTCTAAAACGCATCTAATAAGACAGTGGTTCTCAACCTTTTTGGGGTCCTGGACCCCCTGCGTATTTTTGATCTACCCTGAGGACCCCTCCACCTGATCTTGGGGGAGGGGGTTGCAATTTGATAGAAACAGTAGAAACTGCATTTTAAATTGCATTATAGCATTTATTCACTCTTTGGGGCAAAAATAAGAGCTTTTAGTTTTAACTTAGATATAGTTAACAAAACAGAATTCTTATGCAGTAACTTTCAGATATATGTAACAAAACAGAATATGTATTCAGTAACTTTCAGATATATGTAACAAAACAGAATATGTATTCAGTAACTTTCAGATATATGTAACAACAGAATTTTTATGCAGTAACTTTTAACAATGCAAACGGGAGCGAGATCTCTTACTAAAATACAATAAATTACACTTGTGAAACATGTAATTAGAGAAAAAATTCATGTTACCCTTTATAGTTTAGGTAGATAAAGGTCTCAGTCACATTTGAGTAAAATAATCCTATTTCTATAAATGTCATAGGATCTTCTTTTTAAAGATATTTTATTTTCACGGACCCCTTGCAATTACGCCCCGGACCACTAGGGGTCCGCGGACCCCCGGTTGAGAAACACTGTATAAGACACGTTAGCCCCTAGCTAACGGGTCTTATTAGTAGTTTACATACATATTGAGTTGAATTGAATTGAGCGAGAGAGCGAGAGAGAGAGAGAGAGAGAGAGAGAGAGAGAGAGAGAGAGAGAGAGAGAGAGAGAGAGAGAGAGAGAGAGCAATGGCGACCAAGTCAAGCTTACCGTATTTGTGTTTAACCGTAACTCGTGAGCCCGTAACCGCAGAACGACAGCAGCGGTGGCTGCCGAACAGCGTCTCTGAGAGGGCAACGTCAGCCTGGCCCGGAGATCGTTCGCATATTTTTTTTAGAAACTACAACGACCAAGGCGGTTATTTTAACGGTTTTGGAATTTCGAAGTTTAATAACTTTGTGGGGGGGAAGAAAAGATAAAAGATACAGACCCGCTGCTCCCTGAATGTTGCACAAAAACGGTTATAAGAGCTACCAAAAACGATCAGGAGCGGTAAAACCGATGGCGCGTAATTTGTGCGTCATCGTGTGCGTCATGTCATTATTGATGACGCGTCATGGTGCGCGCCGCGTCACTATTTATGACGTGTGTTTGGGCGCAGGGTTGCCAGCTTTGTCACTCCCAAATCAGGGACAAAAGGTGGCGTTGTGTGAATATACAGTGTGTTGTTTTAAGACATTTGTCCTAATGATAGCTAATCTCTTACTGTCGAATTAAAGGTCAATACACAATTCAATGCCTTGGCAACATACGGTAGGTTTAATAATAGTTTGTTAATTTACAGAAGGTACCTTTAACTCAGTCCTTTATTTGAACCTTTACATATTACCTTTACTATAGGCCAAAACACTGGTGACTCTTGCACTGTAGGTTAGAACAAGTCACCCCCCTTCTTGTTAATCCTACAAGTGACAAACTAGAAGTAAGAACAGCTTCTGTATGCGGTGGTTTTGCAGAGGAATCAAACAGCAGAGACTCACAGAAGGTGCACCCTCTGTGTACACAAACAGTGGTGGGGAATGAATGCTTCATATTCTTTATCACTAAAACTCTATGTAAGTTGGAAATCACAACTTGGACCCCACAATAACAACAAAAAACATTTAAATGCAAAGGAGGGGCATGCCTCTGCTCACCAAGCCCACTTTTTCCATGGATTTTTTTTTTTTGCTGCTCTTGACCGATTCAATCAGTCTTTTGTCCTTCTGTGCAGTCAGAGAAAAGTCCTTACATGACAAGTCACAGTTCACAGATATTTGAAGTTCATTTTTGATCGGCTCTGTGCTGCTTCTGTTTCTTGAGTCTGACCATTTAGTGGTCATCAGAGAGAAAGTCCTCTCTAAAAGGCATTTGAGCCCGGCACACTGAGGACAAATGAGACAGTCCTGAACACGTTGAGCAAGTTGGCTTTCCCCATGTTTTGGAAAACTGCCATCCACTTCTCATTGGTGGATTTTGTGGAATCCAGTCTGGCTTTCTGTATTTCCTCCCTGCTAGCACAAAACTCTTTATGGAGTTGGTCCATACTGACTGTCTGTCATTCTGAGGGCAGCCACCACCCGCTCCAGGTCAGTGAAGGAGAGCTCCTCATGCAGGCTGATCGGTTTCAGTTTCATCATTACATTTTCTGACGAGAAATCGAACCACTTGTCAATGTGTGCAATGACAGAGTCAGAGAACTTCAGAAAGTCCTTCCATCTTTGTGCAGACACCGGTTTGTCACTCAGCCGCTTGGTCTCGTCTCCCAAAAAAGCCGTCTTGTTTCCGCTGAAGCATCTCCGCTTTGACTTTTCCCACGTCCTCCTCGTAAACATCTGTGATGCAGAGCGTTGTGTCCTCCGGCTTTCTAACGAGTGTGTCAAAAACACACCCTGCGTTGTGGATAAAGCACAGCTAAATCTCAGCATCTCCAGTTTTCTTCCCCCCCCCCACTTTGTTAGATTAGCAATATGTGTTTTCCGTTTTGTTTTTCAGGTAATATTTTCACTTTTGCTACTCAAGTTCGACCATGTCTCTCTGAAGTTTAAATGGCTTAAAAATAGTATTATAATTGTTAAAATGTTAATTTTGGCGTCAGTCGTTTCCCAACAGACATACTAACACATGCAATGCATTAATATCTCAACTGGGTATTTATCTTGACAGGATATGGAGTTTAAAGGCCGGCGGTCATTTTGACCGCCCATGGTCGTTTTAGGTAGGAGTGAAATCCCGGTCGCTTCCTGAAGGTGAGACGTAATAATCTTAATTGAACGAGAGTCGATTATTGTGTTTGCTTGTGCATGACCGTTCACATGCCTGGCAGATGTCCTTGTTGCGACGGGCAGCGTTTCTACTTTCTAGCGTTGCTCGGGCCTGCGTCCTAGTCCGTTGTCTCTCTTGTCAGAGCAGATGAATAATGCACATCTCTCGGTCCAACACAGAGTAAACAAATAACGGCGCATTCATAATTTAACTCATGTGAGTGTGTGTATGTGTGTGTGTGTGTGTGTGGGAGGGGGCGCATTAATGAAAGTTTTGCATCTCTGATTCCAGATACCGCTCATCCGCAGCACAGCTCTGTTGAAAGTAAAGAGAAAACCGGAAAAGAAGACGACGTTGCGTGGCGTGTGATACTCTCCCCGTGTCACCCTGAAGAGGAGAGCGCCCCCTGCTCTCCTCTGTGAAGGAGGACAAGATGAGAAGTTTGACATGGCCACCTGTGATATCTTCTAATTGCTGGCGGCGTAATTGACAGATGTAATTCGCAGCTTCAGCTGTGAGAGCTGGCACCTTCTCTGGAGACCTTCTGAAAGTAGACGCCTCATACCAGGCCTCTGGTGTGAACACACACACACGTACACACACACACACACGATCAAACACACATGCGTGACCACATACCAACACGCCCTGTTACCAAGTCCACAGGACTTTACCTTCACTGATGTTGCTAAGTTACATACTGCAATCAATCAAACCTCCTTCTCCTTCAGCCCTTGTTAATAGTGATAAAAAAATGTCTCATCTCATCTTCAGCCGCTTCTCCGGGGTCGGGTCGCGGTGGCAGCAAGCTAAGTAGGGCACTCCAGACGTCCCTCTCCCCAGCAACGCCCTCCAGCTCCTCCTGGAGGATCCCAAGGCGTTCCCAGGCCAGATTGGACATGTAGTCCCTCCACTGAGTTCTGGGTCTACCCTGGGGTGTCCTCCCAGTTGGCTGTGCCCGGAAAACCTCCAAAGGAAGGCACCCAGGAAGTAATCTGATCAGATGCTCAAACCACCCCAACTGGCTCCTTTCGATGTGAAGGAGCAGCGACTCGATTCTGAGCTCCCTCCGGATGTCGGAGCTCCTCACCCTATCCCTAAGGCTGAGCCCAGACACCCTACGAAGGAAACTCATTTCAGCTGCTTGTATCCGCAATCTCACCCTTTTTCGGTCACTACCCAAAGCTCATGGCCATAGGTGAGGGTTGGAACGAAGCTTGACTGGTAAATTGAGAGCTTTGCCTTCCGGCTCAGCTCCCTCTTCACCACAACGGTCCGGTACAGCGTCCGCATTACTGCCGATGCTGCACCAATCCGCCTGTCAATCTCCCGCTCCATCCTACCCTCACTCGTGAACAAGACCCCAAGTTACTCGAACTCCTTCACTTGAGGCAACAGCTCATCCCCAACCCCGGAGGGGAGCAATCCACTATTTTCCGGTAGAGAACCACGGCCTCAGACTTGGAGGTGCCGAGTCTCATCCCGGCCATTTCACACTCAGCTGCAAACCGCCCCAGTGCACGCTGGAGGTCGCGTTCTGATGAAGCCTAAAAACCCCCCACATCACCACCCAGGAGCAGAGCTGCAATTCTGAGCAAAAAAATATATGCCAGCAATGAAACACCATCTGCCTCTGTATCTACAATCTTTTTCCCTGAGTAAACACAGAGTAAACATTAACACCCATCCCACGGTTTAACACTCTACGTATGCTATAAATTGGAGTACCCGTGCGCCCGTGGTTACGGTTGTAAAATGTGAATGTTGTGTGAATGTGAATGTTGTGAACTGCTATGATGAGTGATTTCTGACTATTTCAAGCATATTACTCTGTATATTATTCTCCATATCTTCCTTCTTTCAGCTTTTTCCCTGGTTTTCAGGGGTCGCCACAGCAGATTTTACAGTTTCCATCAGGACCCTGTGAGGGCACAGTGCCAATGACCGTTGTTCGATCCGGTATGGTCTTGTCAATCTGCATATTGATTTGGCAACATTTTACGTCAGATGCCCTTCCTGACACAACCACTAACGCTATGGACGGGGGCCCAGGTAAAGCGCTGGATGCCATCCCAGTATTCATGGACTTGCGCCCATGCCTGTCGCCATATTATTCTCCATATCTATCTATCTATATATCTGTCTATCTATATATCTGTCTATAGCTATATCTATCTATCTATCTATCTATCTATCTATCTATCTATCTATCTATCTATCTATCTATATATCTGTCTATAGCTATATCTATCTATCTATATATATATATACACACCACATCAATTATCCATTCAGGTGCTTGTCTAGGTCCACAGCATGTAAACAAGGCAGTGCCGGGTTTTAACACTGCATCAATATTCAAAACGACAGCACCTAAATAAAATCTTATTGGACTGTGTTTAGTCACGGCGATCTGGAAAGGGAAATAAAGCTTCTGCACAAAGGCCAGGGTAATCTTGGGTAAACACCTATAAATATTCCAATTCCAGAAAAGCGGAGAACTGCCTTTACTCGGGGCGGGGGGGGGGGGGGACAGGGGCAGGGGCAGGTTTCAGGTTTGTCCCCTTCAGATAGCTGCCTAATACGAGGCAATCTGTCACGCGCACTAACCTGCCGGTTCAGGCCCGTCCCATTTAAATGAAGTGGCAATCTCTAGTTCCAATCAGACTCGAGTGGGCTCTCTCGCATAATGGGGGGAGCGCGTGTCCCTCAACCGCCGGGATATGACATACACAATCAGATATACAGACACACAACAGCATTTTATCTTATCGCTGTTGTGTTGAAGAGAGTAGCTGAAACCGCTACGGTGCCGCAGTCCATGCTGCTGAACACCTGACCTACGCACACACACACACACACACACAACCTAGTCAAGTCAAGTCAATTTTATTTGTATAGCCCAATATCACAAATTACGAATGTGCCTCACGGGTATTTACAGCAACACAACATCCTGTCCCTAGACCCTCGCATCGGATAAGGAACAACTCCCTAAAATAAAAACCTTTAACAGGGAGGAAAAATAGGAAGAAACCTCAGGGAGAGCAACGGAGGAGGATCTCTCTCCCAGGACGCACAACGTGCAATGGATGTTGTGCGTACACAATTTACACGATACAACATTGAAAGAGGATAACGGAGTTATAATGGAATTATAAAGCATACTAGAAGAACCCCGCTACAATGTAGCGGTTGGGTTATCCACCCGTCTAAATCTCCCTCCTCTTCATCCTGCCAGCTAACCGCCTTCCCCCTGCCCCTAAACCCCCACCCCCACTCCAACTCCCTCCCCCCAAATGCTCAGAATCATCTGAAATGCCGAGAAAAGTGGTATTTAGCCATTTTTAGAAAAAGCATATTTTGCATAATTTGCATAATTATTATAATTATATTTTAATTTTCTACTGTTTTTCTGGTCCTCTCTGGAACAATACCTACCACCTCCAAAAAAAATGAGGATCGTAAGTGCATTTTTGCAAAAATGCATATATTTTGCATAATGCCAAAACATTTCCAAGTCCCAGAAATTTTTTTTTATATAGGTGAAAAAAATCAAAGATGCTCAGAATCATCTGAAATGCCGAGAAAAGTGGTTTTTAGCCATTTGTAGAAAAATGCATATTTATGCATATTTATGCATAATTATGTATCATTTTAATTTTCTGGGATTTTCCCCCTTACTCTCTGAGACAATACCTACCACCTCCAAAAATAATTAGGATCATAAGTGCTTTAGTTTTCGGTCCCGCTATCCACACTAACACCACACACACACACACACACATTACGAAAATATATGAGTAGGATGAGGAGGATGCTGAGCAGTGTCCAGACCAGTGCCCAGGACCCGAGCCGCGCCACCAGCATCGCCATGTAGACTAAAGAAAAGAAAAAGAGTCACACCTCTGAGTGAGAGAAGGATCTAACACTGAAACGGGAGAACGAAATCACACGGATTCAGAAGACATATAAAAAAAAAATGTGATGAGGGGGATGCCAAGCAGCGTCCAGGCGGCGACCGCCGTCGCCATGGAGACCTGTGGGGGAGGACAGACTGCACGTGCACACAGAAGAAGAGAAAGGAGAAGACGTTTTTCAGAGAAAGAGAGAGAAAAGACACGTGAGAGAAGAGAACAGTTTGCAATAGTCAATAATCGATATTCTCTGTATAAGCTCGTCTGCAGAGCGGTGCTTGGGAAATCCGCTGAGATGGAAACCGGCCCGCCGTGCAGTACAGGTACACACCCCTGCTGCCATGGCCTTTACTTGGACTTAGTGTCTTTACTGCCCGTGCACGGGGACTCGGCACACCGAACTGCCTTTATCTGGGGCACTCCTTCGCCCTGCGCATACTGTGTCCGCTTGTTTCTATGCCGTTATATATTTGCTTTGTTCTGTTCATGGTCTCACTTATTTCTACACGCCGAGTAGCACCAGCTTTACTGGTTTTAACAAGCCGCACCGTCTTAGTTTTAAAGTACCGCACCTGTTCTGTCTTACCTGCGGCTGCAACCAGCAAAGTTCCCCACGGGGATCAAGAAAGCGCCGTCTTAGCTCGCACCCGCGCCGTGCACGCCGCCCTAGCCGGTCCCGTTAATGACTGGCTATGTGGGATAAAGGCGAGCGGCAGGATGGTGAGTTTTACACCTCTGGGGGCGGCAGGAGAATAGTGCGGAGGAGGAAGGCCGGCGGTGCTAAGGACGAGGGACTTCACAGGCTGACGGTGCTGCTGCCGGTGGTAGACGGTGGAGGAGGAAGGCCGGCGGTGCTAAGGACGAGGGACTTCACAGGCTGACGGTGCTGCTGCCGGTGGTAGACGGCGGAGGAGGAAGGCCGGCAGTACTGAGGACGAGGGACTTCACAGGCTGACGGTGCTGCTGCTGGTGGTAGACGGTGGAGGAGGAAGGCCGGCGGTGCTAAGGACGAGGGACTTCACAGGCTGACGGTGCTGCTGCCGGTGGTAGACGGCGGAGGAGGAAGGCCGGCGGTGCTAAGGACGAGGGACTTCACAGGCTGACGGTGCTGCTGCCGGTGGTAGACGGCGGAGGAGGAAGGCCGGCGGTGCTAAGGACGAGGGACTTCACAGGCTGACGGTGCTGCTGCCGGTGGTAGACGGCGGAGGAGGAAGGCCGGCGGTGCTACGACGAGGGACTTCACAGGCTGACGGTGCTGCTGCCGGTGGTAGACGGCGGAGGAGGAAGGCCGGCGGTGCTAAGGACGAGGGACTTCACAGGCTGACGGTGCTGCTGCCGGTGGTAGACGGCGGAGGAGGAAGGCCGGGGGTACTAAGGACGAGGGACTTCACAGGCTGACGGTGCTGCTGCCGGTGGTAGACGGCGGAGGAGGAAGGCCGGCCGAACTACGACGAGGGACTTCACAGGCTGACGGTGCTGCTGCCGGTGGTAGACGGTGGAGGAGGAAGGCCGACCGAACTACGACGAGGGACTTCACAGGGCGACGGTGCTGCTGCTGGTGGTAGACGGCGGAGGAGGAAGGCCGGCCGAACTACGACGAGGGACTTCACAGGCTGACGGTGCTGCTGCCAGTGGTAGACGGCGGAGGAGGAAGGCCGGCGGTGCTACGACGAGGGACTTCACAGGCTGACGGTGCTGCTGCCGGTGGTAGACGGCGGAGGAGGAAGGCTGGCCGAACTACGACGAGGGACTTCACAGGCTGACGGTGCTGCTGCCGGTGGTAGACGGTGGAGGAGGAAGGCCGGCCGAACTACGACGAGGGACTTCATAGGCTGACGGTGCTGCTGCCGGTGGTAGACGGCGGAGGAGGAAGGCCGGCGGTGCTAAGGACGAGGGACTTCACAGGCTGACGGTGCTGCTGCCGGTGGTAGACGGCGGAGGAGGAAGGCCGGCGGTGCTAAGGACGAGGGACTTCACAGGCTGACGGTGCTGCTGCCGGTGGGTAGACGGCGGAGGAGGAAGGCCGGCCGAACTACGACGAGGGACTTCACAGGCTGACGGTGCTGCTGCCGGTGGTAGACGGCGGAGGAGGAAGGCCGGCGGTGCTAAGGACGAGGGACTTCACAGGCTGACGGTGCTGCTGCCGGTGGTAGACGGCGGAGGAGGAAGGCCGGCGGTGCTAAGGACGAGGGACTTCACAAGCTGACGGTGCTGCTGCCGGTGGTAGACGGCGGAGGAGGAAGGCCGGCGGTGCTAAGGACGAGGGACTTCACAGGCTGACGGTGCTGCTGCCGGTGGTAGACGGCGGAGGAGGAAGGCCGGCCGAACTACGACGAGGGACTTCACAGGCTGACGGTGCTGCTGCCGGTGGTAGACGGTGGAGGAGGAAGGCCGGCCGAACTATGACGAGGGACTTCACAGGCTGACGGTGCTGCTGCCGGTGGTAGACGGTGGAGGAGGAAGGCCGGCGGTGCTAAGGACGAGGGACTTCACAGGCTGACGGTGCTGCTGCCGGTGGTAGACGGCGGAGGAGGAAGGCCGGCGGTGCTAAGGACGAGGGACTTCACGGGCTGACGGTGCTGCTGCCGGTGGTAGACGGCGGAGGAGGAAGGCCGGCCGAACTACGACGAGGGACTTCACAGGCTGACGGTGCTGCTGCCGGTGGTAGACGGCGGAGGAGGAAGGCCGGCGGTGATAAGGACGAGGGACTTCACAGGCCGACGGTGCTGCTGCCGGTGGTAGACGGCGGAGGAGGAAGGCCGGCAGTACTAAGGACGAGGGACTTCACAGGCTGACGGTGCTGCTGCCGGTGGTAGACGGCGGAGGAGGAAGGCCGGCGGTGATAAGGACGAGGGACTTCACAGGCTGACGGTGCTGCTGCCGGTGGTAGACGGCGGAGGAGGAAGGCCGGCGGTACTACGACGAGGGACTTCACAGGCTGACGGTGCTGCTGCCGGTGGTAGACGGCGGAGGAGGAAGGCCGGCGGTGCTAAGGACGAGGGACTTCACAGGCTGACGGTGCTGCTGCCGGTGGTAGACGGCGGAGGAGGAAGGCCGGCGGTACTAAGGACGAGGGACTTCACAGGCTGACGGTGCTGCTGCCGGTGGTAGACGGCGGAGGAGGAAGGCCGGCGGTACTAAGGACGAGGGACTTCACAGGCTGACGGTGCTGCTGCCGGTGGTAGACGGCGGGGGGTTTGGGAATAGCTCGCACGTGCAGCCAACTCATCCGTCCACCTTAATATTTAACGAGGCCCTTAAAAATAAATAAATAAGTAAAGCCCTCAGCCGTGCACAATGGACGTTTTCTTTCAAGAGCTCGAGCAAAGGCACGGAGACAAGACAGTCGAGGCATCCACCCCCCCCTCCACCCCCCACGGTAGTCTGTTCACAGAACAGCCCTGACCTCGCCTCCGCCGCCGCCCGTTTCAGACGCTCCGCTTGCAGAGTCCACGAGCTAATTGAGCCGCCGGATTATTTTTAGATCACCGCCTGTAAGGGGTCTGGCGACGGGCACGCGGGAGAAGGTCTTCTGTTTTACCGCCGCGGTGGCTGAAGGGAACAAAGTTGTGGCCATTGAGCTAATCCCCGAACCCCACAAGACCTCACGCTGGCACACACCCACACACACGCACACACCCACGCACACACATATAGGTGAACACACACTCTAATATTTACACATGCAGACACATGCACTCTTACACCAGCATAGACACACACACACTGGCAAGCGCACCACACATCCGCACAGAGATGACGACAACACACACACACACACACACACACACACACACCTTGAGCCTGCAACCCAGAGTCTTGGGCATCAAGTCTGCAAAAGTGGGACACTTGCTGGTTGAAACCTATCCCAAAGAGCAACACACACACACACACAAACACACACACGCGTGCACACACACACACACACACACACACATACACACACACACACTGTTGCGTGAGCCCGCATAACTCTTTGAAGCGGCACGCAAGCTAACGTGATCCCATCCGGACTTTAGAGCCCGCCACGCTAAACGAGGTTTCACGCGGGCCGGCTGTACGAGACGACAAAACCCACCGCACAATCCACAAGGGGCCCCGTGCCCCACCGAGACGGACGGCCTCCCCGGGGGCCGCTGTCCCCATCTCAACCCCTGCGACACACGGGGCCACGGAGGCTGGCGAGTAATCTCATCCGCCACACGGCGCGCGCTCTTCCTCCCCCGGAGCGGCCCGGCGCCCGCACACAGAAGGGGAGAAGAAGAAACCCAGCGGGCGGCTGACGTCTTGACCCTCCCGTTGTGGTCTCAGAAGCCTGACGACCCTCCCAGCCGGCTCCCGTGTGCCTT
>JAJHIY020000303.1:0-50000 GCA_022114975.2 Lampris megalopsis
CACGACACGACGATGTTAATGTCTTTCAAAGAACATTCTTTGCTGTGTCTTATAGTGCTTATAAGGTCGTTCCTCAGGTCCCATTTATGCTTGCTGTCGAGCACAATGCCAAGGCACTTGTACAATTTGTAACAAGTTGACTCGGCTGCCCATTGGTTGCCCATTGGTTGCCCATTGGTTGCCCGTTGGTTGCCCACTGGTTGCCCGTTGGTTGCCCATTGGTTGCCCATTGGATGCCCATTGGTTGCCCGTTGGATGCCTGTTGGTTGCCCATTGGTTGCCCGTTGGTTGCCCATTGGTTGCCCATTGGTTGCCCATTGGTTGCCCATTGCTCATGGACATTGCCAATGGACATTTCCCTCGTTTCAGTGGTGTTTAGGAGAAGGTTCGAGTTCTCACACCAGTTTCGGAAGTAGTCAAGTCGAGGCGGTTAAAGGTGGCAGGAACACCCAGATGGAAGGTGTGTGTCGGGGGGGGGGGGGGACAGAAGGCTGACACGTGCACGTGGTGGCCTGCTGGCTCGCACGTACATGTGACATAGCACGTGTATGTCACATGCACGTGCATTTGCATGTGGTTGTTGTGTCCATATGTCTCGCTTTGTGTGTTGTTGTGTTTCCGCCAGCGTCTGTGCTTGAATATCACGGTTTTGTGTGTGCGTTTTTGTGCGTGTGTTCATAGTGTGCATGTTCACCTTCATGCATATGGCCCATAGGGAGGGTGAGAGTGTGTGTCCGTGTGTGTGTGTGTGTGTGTGTGTGTGTGTGTGTGTGTGTGTGTGTGTATGCTGGGTACTGGAGAAAAGAGGAGGTGGGTCCTTGGGGAAGGGGCCAGGTGCTCGTCCGTAGTCTGTCTTCATTTGGTTTTCTGACAATTAGGGGCCAGGAGGGGGTCAGGAGTGTGTGTGAGTGTGTGTGTGTGTTGATGGATGTCCTGTCAAGAGAAGGTAGGGGGGATGGAGCGATAAGGGGATGGAGGGATAGAGGGATAAAGGGGGGAGGAGGAGGAGGAGGAGGGACAGGCAGCGTCATGGTGACAGGAGATCATTTATCTGTCTGCTAGATCTGCCCAGCTGGTCACTATGGGAACCCTCCCAAACCCCTCCCTCTGTACCCCCCCCCAACTGCCTCTCTCTCTCTTTTCTGTCTCTGTGCCATCACAGCTCTCCCTCACTTTCACCCTCATTTGGCCTTTGCGTCACTCTCTCTCTCTCTCTCTCTCTCTCTTTCTCTCTCTCTCTCTCTCACCCTGTCTCTCTCTAGCTGCCCTTCATCTGCTGTCGTGTCCACATTTCCCATGATTCCTTTGTTCTCTATGCACTCGTTTCCTCTCTGCTCTTCCTCTACGTCTCCCCCATCGTTCTTACCACAACTCACTTCCTGTCTCGCCCTCCATCGCCCAGTCTGTCTCTCTTTCTTTCCCTCCCTCTTCCTGTGTCTGCCTCACCTCACCTCAACTCTCCCTCTCCCTCTCCCTCTCTCTGCTCCACTCTCTCAACCTGTTCTTCATTTCTGTTGTAGTGGGACTACATCTTTCTTGCTTTCTTTTGCTGCTCCCAAGCTGTCAGGCTATCGCCTGCCAGCAGCGTCCTCCTAGTCATACACCTTATTTCATTTCACAGTCCTGCTTACTCAACCTTTCCCTCCATCTCTCTCCCTCTTTCTCTCCCCCCTTGTCCTCCTCCTCCTCCTCCTGTTTTTCTCTCTCTCTCTCTCTCTCTCTCTTTTGCTCCCCTTCATCTTGTCATTTTTCTTTTCTTTACTTTTCCTGGGGGAGTAATGATCACTGTTGGGAGGGAGGGAGAGAGAGAGAGGGAGGGAGCGAGCAAGCGAGCGAGAGAGCGAGAGGGAGAGAGAGAGAGAGAGAGAGAGGGAGAGAGAGAGAGAGAGAGAGGGACGGAGAGCAAGAGAGGGAGAGTGAGAGAGAGTGAGGGAGAGAGAGAGAGAGGAAGGGAGCGAGCAAGTGAGCGAGAGAGCGAGAGGGAGAGAGAGAGAGAGGGACAGAGAGCAAGAGAGGGAGAGTGAGCGAGAGGGAGGGAGAGAGAGAGAGAGAGAGGGAGAGAGAGAGAGAGAGGGAGGGAGAGAGAGAGAAAGAGAGAGCAAGAGAAGGAGGGAAGGAGCGAGTGAGAGAGAGGGAGCAAGTGAGGGAGGGAGGGAGAAAGGGGGGGGAACGAGAGAGGGAGAGTGAGAGCAAGAGAGGGAGAGTGAGAGCAAGAGAGGGAGAGGGAGAGAGAGAGGGAGGGAGCAAGAGAGAGGGGGAGGGAGGGAGGGATGGAGACAGAGAGAAAGAGAGAGGGAGGGAGAGGGAACGAGCGAGAGAGAGAGAGAGAGAGGGAGGGAGAGAGAGAGAAAGAGAGAGCAAGAGAGGGAGGGAAGGAGCGAGCGAGAGAGAGGGAGCAAGCGAGGGAGGGAGGGAGAAAGAGAGGGGGGAGCAAGAGAGGGAGAGTGAGAGAAAGAGAGGGAGAGGGAGAGAGAGGGAGCAGGAGAGAGAGAGAGAGAGGGAGAGAGAGAGAGAGAAAGAGAGAGGGAGGGAGAGGGAACGAGAGAGAGAGAAAGAGAGGGAGGGAAGGAGCGAGCGAGAGAGAGGGAGCAAGCGAGGGAGGGAGGGAGAAAGAGGGGGGGAGAGCAAGAGAGGGAGAGGGAGAGAGAGGGAGGGGAGAGAGAGAGAGAGAGAGAGAGAGAGAGAGAGAGAGAGAGAGAGAGAGAGAGAGAGAGAGAGAGAGAGAGAGAGGAGAGAGAGGGAGAGGGAGGGAGCGAGAGAGGAGAGAGAGGGAGAGGGAGGGAGGGAGGGAGAGAGAGGGAGAGAGGTGCTGGGTTACTGTTAATAGGTCAGAGCCACTATTTTCCAGACCGGGCCGTGTGTCCAGTCACGTGTCTCCGCCGTCGCCTCGGCTAACCAGACGCGGGTGAGCGTTGCTCAGCATTAAAAGTTCCTGACGTGGGAGAATAAGACACGCCCCTTTCAGAGGACGGAGGAGACAGCAGCGCCGTTCCGTCGGCGTCAGTCCACAGGTTTGAGCATCAACCTGAATTCATTCATTCAGTCGTCATAGACGGAGACAAAGTGAGAGAAAAATAGACGTTTAAAAGAAACGCTGTGCGCAGGAGCTTATCTAAGGGCAGTTAGCAGCAGTGATTTGAATTTTTGGACGTTTTTTTTTTAGAATATTCGGCCAAACTCTTTCTACGTCCCATCAAGTCATTAGATTACTGGGACGTAAACCCGGTCTCCATGGCCGCCCTAGACGCTGTAAACGGAGACGGAACGTTTTCTCCGTACCCGCGCCTTATCAGCCAATCAGGAGAGGCCTGCGCAAACCAGCGTCTCCATTGGTCCTTACTTGCTGTCAGTCAGTGTGGGTGTTACGTCACGCCCACTTTAAGTCACGCCCCCTCTTCCGGTCCGCAATGGGACGCTTGGGTTCAGGAGGCTCTTCGGCGGAAGTGAGGGGGCCGGATTCATCCGCAGGGTGTTTTCAAAATATACTCCAGCTCTTGCTAGCTTCCGCCCACGATCTCTTACTGCCGCTTTAAAAAAAAAAGATCCGAGTTAAAACAAAAACAAAAATACATCAGAATCACACAGCTGTTGTCTTCACCCGCGCCGACGTGGGCTCTTCCTGACTGTAGGTAGAAAAAAGGGTCGATGTCCGTCGACCACGCACGTGGTGATTTAGCTTGGCGGGCTATCAGAGGAAGTCGCCTTAGAAGGCGTGGAGCCGAGGAGCTCAGCGTGTCAGCTCGCCGGATCAATCACAGCAACGCCACGCAGATCACCACCAGAGAGGCAATTCTGTCAGTGGCGGCTGGTGCTAACGGTTTTTTTGGGGGGGGGTCGCATTTACCTTGGCGCAGCAGCACACCCGACCAGAGTTATTAAGAAGGACAGCGTAAGCCTGTAGATTTTATCAGGGTTCGTAGACGGCGGATGATTGACAGTCGGGACGAGGCGTGGCGGTGGGTGTGAACATGATTGACAGCCACGAGAATTGCCCAATCACGTTAGATCAAAAAACATTAAAACAATACCAATTCGCGGCCCGATAAAAGTGGGCGTGTCTATGGCAGCACAGAACTGCGCCCCCTGGGAAATCTGGAGAAACCAATCAGACAGCAGCCTCAGGTCGCCTGCCCGCCAAAAGCCCTCAAACTTTTGGCGGGCGCCCCTCGCCCAGGAAGTATATGTATTCAGACAGGAAGTATATGTATTCAGACGGGAAGTATATGTATTCAGACGGGAAGTATATGTATTCGGACAGGAAGTATATGTATTGAGACGGGAAGTATATGTATTCAGACGGGAAGTATATGTATTCAGACAGGAAGTATATGTATTCAGACGGGAAATATATGTATTCAGACAGGAAGTATATGTATTCAGACGGGAAGTATATGTATTCAGACAGGAAGTATATGTATTCAGACGGGAAGTATCTGTATTCAGACGGGAAGTATATGTATTCAGACTGGAAGTATATGTATTCAGACAGGAAGTATATGTATTCAGACAGCAAGTATATGTATTCAGACGGGAAGTATATGTATTCAGACAGGAAGTATATGTATTCAGACAGCAAGTATATGTATTCAGACGGGAAGTATATGTATTCAGACAGGAAGTATATGTATTCAGACAGGAAGTATATGTATTCAGACGGGAAGTATATGTATCCAGACGGGAAGTATATGTATTCAGACGGGAAGTATATGTATTCAGACAGGAAGTATATGTATTCAGACGGGAAGTATATGTATTCAGACAGGAAGTATATGTATTCAGACAGGAAGTATATGTATTGAGACGGGAAGTATATGTATTCAGACAGGAAGTATATGTATTCAGACAGGAAGTATATGTATTCAGACAGGAAGTATATGTATTCAGACAGAAATCAACCAAACACCATTGGAACCAATACTTAATGGCTGCCGACAGGCGCTCACAGACTGAACAACACTTTTATTTCATAATTATACAGCTAAATTATATTGAACATGCTTAAGTAGATTTCCATCTCTTGATATTTGAAGGGGGCGGCGCCCCAGCGCCCTCTACTGGCCAGCCGCCAACATCAGATTTTTTTTAATAGAAATCCTGACACCAACTGCATGCTGGGAGATGAAGTTTGACTGCAATCTGCCGAGCCTCATGGGGCAGAGAGCTGAGAGGTTGAAAGTCTCATCCTCTTAGATTGTTTTTTTTTTTAAATCGATGCACTTATCTAATCAGCGTCTGTCTGCCTGTCTGTCTGGTTATCTATCTGTCTAGCTGTCTCTCCGTCTCATTAAAACTGCAGAAGGTTATCTGAGGACGCACATGGAGTCTGCACCTGCCACGACCACCGTAGGGGTTGTGCGGGGGGTGGGGTGGGGGGTGTTTAGGGGAGCAGGGTGATTGTATTTGTCGCATTGGGCTGAAAAGGAAAAACCAAAGCAAAGCAAACGAGGGCAGGTTGAACGCTTCACTGGGGAGAGCCGCGTCACTGTGCGGCGGGGCTTACGTCGATATCGAAGGCAGGAAGTTTTATTCACTCGCTGAGTGGGGGAGTGCTGAGCTTACAAGAAATGTGCCAGGGTGCACACACACACACATACACACACACACACACACAGAGACACACACACACACCAGGGGAGCGGGTGCTCTCAGGCGCTGCTGCGTCCTGACGTGAGTGACGGTGACAGTTACTGCTGCTGCTGACAGCGTCACCAGCAGGAAGACCATGTGCACATCCATTGATTTTCTGCCCTTGACAGGTGCGCGTGGGTTTCTAAATACAGTATGCAAACTGTATGTGTGTGGGCGTGCGCGCGCGCGCATGCGCGTGCCCATGTATGGGTCTGCGTATGCTTATGTTTGCATGTGTGTATGCGTTTGTGCATCATTTGTGTTGTTTTCTGTGAGTGTGCGTGCGTGTGTGTGTGTGTGTGTGTGTGGCTTGCACATTTTTATGTGTGCATGCGTGTCTGTATTTGTACATCATTTGTGTTGTTTTCTGTGTGTGTGTGTGTGTGTGTGTGTGTGGCTTGCACATTCTTATGTGTGCATGTGTGGTTGGTTTCTGTGTGTGTGTGTGTGTGTGTGTGTGTGTGTGCGTGTGTGTGTGTGTGTGTGTGCGTGGCTTGCACATTCTTATGTGTGCATGTGCTGTTGGTTTCTGTGTGTGTGTGTGTGTGTGTGTGTGTGTGTGTGTGTGTGTGTGTGTGTGTGTGCGTGCGTGTGTGTGTGTGTGTGCGCGTGGCTTGCACATTCTTATGTGTCTGCGTTTCTGTATTTGTACATCATTTGTGTTGTTTTCTGTGTGTGTGTGTGTGTGTGTGTGTGTGTGTGTGTGCGTGGTTTGCACATTCTTATGTGTGCATGTGTGGTTGGTTTCTGTGTGTGTGTGTGTGTGTGTGTGCGTGTGTGTGTGCGTGGCTTGCACATTCTTATGTGTGCATGTGTGTCTGTGTTTGTACATCATTTGTGTTGTTTTCTGTGTGTGTGTGCGCGTGTGTGTGCGTGCGTGTGTGTGTGTGTGTGCGTGGCTTGCACATTCTTATGTGTGCATGCGTGTCTGTATTTGTACATCATTTGTGTTGTTTTCTGTGTGTGTGTGTGTGTGTGTGTGTGTGTGTGTGTGCGTGGTTTGCACATTCTTATGTGTGCATGTGTGGTTGGTTTCTGTGTGTGTGTGTGCGTGTGTGTGCGTGTGTGTGTGTGTGGCTTGCACATTCTTATGTGTGCATGCGTGTCTGTATTTGTACATCATTTGTGTTGGTTTCTGTGTGTGTGTGCGTGTGTGTGTGTGTGTGTGTGTGTGCGTGGCTTGCACATTCTTATGTGTGCATGCGTGTCTGTATTTGTACATCATTTGTGTTGGTTTCTGTGTGTGTGTGTGTGTGTGTGTGTGTGTGTGCAACAATTAGCTGCACGTTGCATAGGCACCATTAGCACTTCCAAGCGATTGCGTTTGAAAACGCCCCCAGTGTCTCACACCGGTCATTACAACAACGGGGATGCACAAATAAACGACTGTAGTTATTACTGTAGTTTACAAGCACCTGTGCAGCTCGCCCACCCTGCTCGGCTTGTTGCGTGCTCATTATGTTGTCAGTATGAGTCAGCCTCCCTGAATATTAGCTTAAGGGGAGCATTGCCAAGGTATGGGGAGCAGGGTTTTACAGCTGCCGGGGGGGGGGGGACACTCGATCGGCGTTCCTGTGGCATTTCACACTGCGGTGAGAGCTCCCCTCGGAGAGTTGGGCCACAACATTGTGTTTTCTTATTCCCGAGTCCCGACAGAGACTGAGAGCCGTCAAACTCTGCGGGAGGACTGTCAGCCAGCGTTCCCTCCAGCGACGATGTGCTGAGTGACTGACTGTCTTGCCACAACTGACTGGTCTGCACTGAAGGAGCCAAATCCATCTGGACTCTTTTACCGTGGCGGTCACATCTTGCATTAAATTGGTGGAAGATAGGGGGCGTCCGGGTAGCATAGCGGTCTATTCCGTTGCCTACCAACACGGGGCCTCGCCGGTTCGAATCCCCGTGTTACCCCCGGCTTGGTCGGGCGTCCCTACAGACACAATTGGCCGTGTCTGCGGTTGGGAATCCGGATGTGGGTATGTGTCCTGGTCGCTGCACTAGCGCCTCCTCTGGTCGGGGCCCCTGTTTGGGGGGGGAATAGCGGGATCCTCCCACGCGGTACATCCCCCTGGTGAAACTCCTCACTGTCAGGTGAAAAGAAGCGGCTGGTGACTCCACATGTATGGGAGGAGGCATGTGGTAGTCTGCAGCCCTCCCCGGATCAGCAGAGGGGGGTGGAGCAGCGACCGGGACGCCTCGGAAGAGTGGGGTAATTGGCCGGATACAATTTGGGAGAAAAATGAAGACATAAAAGTGTTGAAGATGTCTGTGTTCCACCAAGTCTGCACGGTTTACAGTAATAATCAGCCCTGGTTCAGTAGAGATATTAAAACATTGTGGAGGAAGAAAAGTGCAGCTTTCAAATCGGGCGACAAAAATCTTCATAAGAATTTTAAGTGTGAATTTGGAAAGGCAGCAACGAAAGCTAAAATGGGGTATAGTAAAGACAAGCTAGAAACAAGCTTAACTTTAAGGACAGCAGAGGGCTATGGCAGGGCTTTCAATGAATAGCTAATTGGAAAACAAATTACACGATCCTATGCTGAACCCAACCTGCCTGATGGGTTGAGTAACTTCTGTTGCAGGTTCGATACTCGAGCAGACTCACGGCCCGGTTCTCTCGGTGCATCTGCACCTGCTACGCTGCCATTTTTACTCAGGGAGCAGGAGATGAGAAACCTGCAGAACAGTAGGACGGCAGCTGGCCCCAATCTGGTATCATCTGCCACCCTGAAACACTGTGCAAGGAACTTGCCTCTATTTTAGCAGAGATTTCTAACTGGTCCCTTGCACCGCATAAGGTCCCAGTATGTTTTAAGTCAGCTCTGGTTGTGTACGTGCCTAAGAAACCCAACACAGGCTGTCTGAAGGACTCCAGACCCGTTGCTTTGACATCTGCTATCGTGGAAATCTTTGAATGCCTGGTATGTAACCACATTTGCAGTGTTGTCCTCGAGCCTTATCGGTTTGCATATCGAGCACACAGGTCTGTTGATGATGCAGTTTCATTGTGCCTGCACTCTATTTTTCAATGCCTCGAGGCCTCTGGCACCTATGCAAGGGACCTAGAGGCCTCTGGCACCTATGCAAGGGACATAGAGGCCTCTGGCACATATGCAAGGGACATAGAGGCCCCTGGCACCTATGCAAGGGACCAAGAGGCCCCTGGCACCTATGCAAGGGACATAGAGGCCCATGGCACCTATGCAAGGGACATAGAGGCCTCTGGCACCTATGCAAGGGACCAAGAGGCCCCTGGCACCTATGCAAGGGACATAGAGGCCTCTGGCACCTATGCAAGGGACCAAGAGTCCTCTGGCACCTATGCAAGGGACCAAGAGGCCTCTGGCACCTATGCAAGGGACCTAGAGGCCTCTGGCACCTATGCAAGGGACATAGAGGCCCCTGGCACCTATGCAAGGGACCTAGAGGCCTCTGGCACCTATGCAAGGGACTTAGAGGCCTCTGGCACCTATGCAAGGGACATAGAGGCCTCTGGCACCTATGCAAGGGACCTAGAGGCCCCTGGCACCTATGCAAGGGACCTAGAGGCCTCTGGCACCTATGCAAGGGACCTAGAGGCCTCTGGCACCTATGCAAGGGACATAGAGGCCTCTGGCACCTATGCAAGGGACTTAGAGGCCCCTGGCACCTATGCAAGGGACATAGAGGCCTCTGGCACCTATGCAAGGGACCAAGAGGCCCCTGGCACCTATGCAAGGGACCTAGAGGCCCCTGGCACCTATGCAAGGGACCTAGAGGCCTCTGGCACCTATGCAAGGGTTCTGTTTGTTGATTACAGTTGCTTTTAATACTGTTCTCCCATCCCAGCTGCCTGACAAACCCTTACCTACGGGAGTTGAACATTCCCTGTGTCAACGGGTGCTTGAGTTTTCGTCGGAGAGGATGCAGGTGGTCAAACTTGACGACAAACTCTCTAAACCCTTAACCATCTGCACCACAGGGCCCCACAGGGGTGCGCAATGTGCCCACCCCTGTAGTCATTGTACACAAATGACTGCATTTCCCCCTCCCAGCCTATTGGGATGTTTAGATTTGCTGATGACGCCACAATAGAGGGTTTGAGCTCCAACAAGGATGAAACCGCCTGCAGAGGTGAGAGCTCATCTCTGGTGGACTGGTGTAATGCAAACAACCGGAAATCAAACGTTTCTGAAATCGAGAAATTAGTCGTGGACTTTCACAGCAGCCGTGGGGACCACCTACCCTTGGACACCAACAACACTGACGGGTCGACAAGTGGACAGCTGCAGATTCTGGGGAGTGACGGTCTCCTCCGCCTTGAAATGGGAGATAATGCCGCTGTTCTCTAGAAAGCACACCAGAGAGGTTTATTTTTAAGACAGCTGAAAAAATTTGGTATATCCAGGAACGTATGGTGCAGTCCCCCCCCCCTTCTCCCCAGTTGTACTTGGCCAGTTACCCCCACTCCTCCCAGCTGCCACAGTCGCTACTCCACCCCCTCTGCTGAGCCTGGGAGGGCTGCGGACGACCACATGCTTCCTCCGATACGCCAGCTGCTTCTTTTCACCTGACAGTGAAGAGTTTCGCTAGGGGGATGTAGCGCGTGGGAGAATCCCCCCTCCCCCCCCGAACAACTGACCAGAGGAGGCGCTAGTGCAGCGACCAGGACACATACCCACATCCGGCTTCCCACCCGCAGTCACGGCCAATTGTGTCTGTAGGGGCGCCCGACCGAGCCGGAGGTAACACGGGGATTCGAACCGGCGAGCCCCCGGTGTTGGTAGGCAACGGAATAGACCGCCACGCCACCCGGACGCCCGGTATGGTGCAGTTTTATAGAGCAGCAGTGGAGCGCATCCTTACCTTACCCATAACTGCGTGGTTTGGCAACGTGTCAGCTGAGGGCAGGAGACAGCAGGACAAAGTGGTGCGTACTGCGTCCAGAATTATGGGATGCAGTCTCCCGCCCCTAGTGGAAATCTGTAGGGCTAGAGTGCAAAAGAAGGGCCTTGTACTTCTAAAGGACCCCCTGTCTCCCGGCTAACAACCGCTTTAATTTCCTGCCTTCTCACAAAAGACGTGAAAGTATTAAGAGCAGAACATCCAGGTTCCAGAATAGCGCATATCCTGAGGCCATCCGCCTCCTTAACACTCTAAACTTAGCACCGCGGGCCGCTGGGTAGGTTTCAATAACTGCAATAAGGCAGGTGTTTCTATCACGCACGCATGCACTTGTAGCACTTTATCTAGCCATCGTTAGACGTTGCTGCTAATTGCCCTGCAGGTGTTTTATCCGCGGGGTTCTTTTGTGTGTTGGGGTTTATTTTATTCTACCGGTCTGTTTTATGCTTTCGTGATCATTTCTATTCCTTGGCTTGGAGTTTGTCTATTTGTCTCGGATTAATGTATCGGGTGCTTTAGAAGTGAGTGGGTTTTATGCGTCGGTCCCTGTTCTGTGTGAGCAGACTAAGACGAACTCTCCGAGTCCCCCAACCCACACGACCACATATAGGTCGTGTACCCTCTAATACGACCCAAAGGAGCGTTTCCTAAATTAGCGCCCCCTACCGACGGCAGGAGATGCGCCACAGATGCTTTTCGCCCCACAGACAGGCCAGTGAAGGCAAGTAGTCAGTGAATAGTGATACAAAACCATTTGAGGACAACAGAATCTGTACCCGGTGCGTTTTTGTGTCGTTTCGCCGTCTAGTATAGTAACTAAGATTGCTATTGGCAGCACGGCCGCTAGAGGGCACTTAACTTTCAGATCTAACGATAGGTCGTACAAACGACCTGCGGGGTCGTTTTTTGGAAGAGGACGGTCGGCGAGCTGAAAGTCGAGGAGAAACGAGAGAGAGAATGGGAGAAGTTTTCGTTGTGACGTGTCTAAAAGTGGATCTAAACGTTCGAACGTATCGCTCTCGCTCTCTCTCGCTCGCTCTCTCTCTCTCTCTCTCTCTCTCTCTCTCTCTCTCTCTCGCTCTCTGCTCCTTCAGATGAGGTTGTGTGTTACCATGACAACACGTTCTCCCTGCAGAACCATAAACATCATATAGAAGAGGGAGAAACTGGTAAATGAGGGGATGTATGGCTGTAGGGGGGATGTCCCAATATGTGAAAATAAGGCTCTCGTTGACTTTGTCGAGACCTTACGCAGGCTAATGAGGGTGGCATTGGTGACTGTGTGTGATACAAATATAGACGGATAGATAGATACAGAGAAGTGACAAATGAAAGGAAACCCCAATGTAAAGTGTGTTAGTAAGGTGTTGGGCCACCAGGAGCCTGCAGATCCTCTTCAAAGCTCCTTCTGCAAGTCTCTGAACTCTACTGGGGGGATGGACGCCATTCTTCCAAAAGACATTCCCTCAATTGGCGTTTTAATGATGCTGGTTGAGAGCGGCTGTCTAACACGTAGGTCCAAAACCTCCCTTAGGTGTTGAGAGCTGATGACTGTCATTTTCATCCTCATCAAACTATTCAGTGATGCCTCGTGTCCTGTGGACGTTGTGATCCTGGAAGAGACCACCCCCATCAGGATAGACATGTCTCATCATAGGATAAAGGCGATCACTCAGGATAACTCTGTATTGATCTGCAGTGATGCCTCCCTCTAAGGGGGCAGGTGGACCCAAACCATGCCAGGAAAATGCCCCCCACAGCATAACAGAGCCCCCTGGACCCCGTCACGGTAGGGTCAAGCATCGTGAGTAATTCGGCATAATCAGCAATTTAAAGAGGTCTGGTGAAGATCGGTGAAGGGTTAACCGGTTCCTCCTTCTTCGTACTAGCTCTTCATCTGACCCAGGAGGAAGTTTTAGATGTGGAGCCCCTCATGAACTTGGCTTCTAATTTGCTTACTCACAAACTGACTGTAGGAGTTAGGGATGTATGTGAGCTGCACGCCTGTCACTCAGTCACCAATGGCAGTTGTGGGGGTTGTGCGCGTACATGCGTGTGTATGAGTGCCTCACTGGGGCGTAGCGGTAGTAATTAATATCAAATGCACCTGCTTGTCACTCAGTTTCTATTGTATCAGAGGGGGGTGAGGAGGGTGCTGTTATTTTCTGTTGAATGCTATCCTTTATGTCCCGTTTTGTCCAGTGTTTTTGTGTGTGTCTACAATAAACAGCGATAACACAGCTAGTGACTCGCACTCCTGATTGGACATCGTGTGTTGGACAGGCTTCTCCACATCAGCCCTCTCAGAGGCGATCCGTCCATTATCCGAACTGCTTATCCTGCTCTCAGGGTCACGGGGATAATGGAGCCTATCCCAGCAGTCATTGGGTGGCAGGGGGGGAGACACCCTGGACAGGCCGCCAGTCCATCACAGGGCCTATCCCAGCAGTCATTGGGCGGCAGATGGGGAGACACTCTGGACAGGCTGCCAGTCCACAGGGTCTATCCCAGCAGTCATTGGGCGGCAGGCGGGGAGACAACCTGGACAGGCCGCCAGTCCACAGGGTCTATCCCAGCAGTCATTGGGTGGCAGGCAGGGAGACGCCCTGGACAGGCCACCAGTCCATCACAGGGCCTATCCCAGCAGTCATTGGGCGGCGGGGGGGAGACACCCTGGACAGGCCACCAGTCCATCACAGGGCCTATCCTAGCAGTCATTGGGTGGCAGGCGGGGAGACGCCCTGGACAGGCCGCCAGTCCATCACAGGGCCTATCCCAGCAGTCATTGGGCGGCAGGCGGGGAGACACCCTGGACAGGCCGCCAGTCCACAGGGTCTATCCCAGCAGTCATTGGGCGGCAGGCGGGGAGACAACCTGGACAGGCCGCCAGTCCATCACAGGGCCTATCCCAGCAGTCATTGGTTGGCAGGCGGGGAGACAACCTGGACAGGCCGCCAGTCCACAGGGTCTATCCCAGCAGTCATTGGGTGGCAGGCAGTGAGACAACCTGGACAGGCCGCCAGTCCACAGGGTCTATCCCAGCAGTCATTGGGTGGCAGGCAGTGAGACAACCTGGACAGGCTGCCAGTCCATCACAGGGCCAATCTCAGAGGCTAGTTGTTAGTTTAATAGTCGCTACACTGAAATTTAGTCTCACGTTCAGCCTGTTCCATCGATGTAGATTTGGGGGTGGACACTTGGTTGCAACCCCTGCAAAAATGATTGAGTGTCCAAGTAAAAACACTTTCCGTTGTTACATGTTAGAAGTAGAATCTGTGAGGGTGGGAATAGGCGACCTTTATCATGTATATGAGAAAAATCAGTTTCCGTCACCCTGTATCGCAATTTCTCTGTATCGAAACCTCAACTTTCCACCTCGGTGGAGCGTAAAAAAAGTTTTTTGCAATATTTAGGATCTTTTCCCCCTTGAAATTCTGGTGTTTCTATTTGTGTCCTCGTATGCGCAACTTCAAATTTTGCGTAAAAACCGGTTAAACTCTCTCCCCAATTGTACCTGGCTCATCACCCCGCTCTCCGAGCCATCCTGGTCTCTGCTCCACCCCCTCTGCTGATCCGGGGAGGGCTGCAGACTACCACATGCCTCCTCCGATACATGAGGAGTCGCCAGCCGCTTCTTTTCACCTGACAGTGAGGAGTTTCGCCAGGGGGACGTAGCGCGTGGTAGGATCACACTATTCCCCTCGAACAGGCGCCCCGACCGACCAGAGGAGGCGCTAGTGCAGCGACCAGGACACACACACCCACATCCGGCTTCCCACCCACAGACACCGCCAATTGTGTCTGTAGGGACGCCCGACCAAGCCGGAGGCAACACGGGGATTCGAACCGGGGATCCGTTGTCGGTAACGGAATAGACCGCTATGCTACCCGGACGCCCAATGCCTGGTTTTTAAGTCGCTTTTTCACCTGAGAGGGATTTGGTCGGGTGTGGTTGCTGGACTAATTCAAGTCTGGGTGTTGAGTTGGTCTGGAGTCCAAAATAACCCCCATCAAATAATTGGGAAACGAAATGCGGCCTTTATCTTTCATATTGAACATCTACACATCGGTACAAACTTAGACAGCTCTATTCCACCTGTTATAACCTTTTACATGAATACACAGACGTTAATTTGCCTCGCAACTTAAATTTAGACTTCATAAATATCCAAGGTAGAAGTGAACACTATCAGTTTCAGTTGAATAGGAAATATTAAAAACCAGTGTACTAATGTCACAAATGCATTGTTCTGTCCAGGAATGACAGTAACCAGAGTAAGGGACGATGCCCTTCGAGGTGTCCATCATCGGGAATTAATGGATAATGGGGAGACGTCGGTCGGTTGCTTCCGCAGGGTCCATAATTCCTGATTAAGGACACCTCGAAGGGCATTATCCCGCTTACACCACGGTCACTTGCCAAAGAAAAATAAAACAAGACCATTAATTTATATTTTAAAGCGTTTGGCAATCAAAATCTAAAGTTTTTCACAAGCCATAACTCGGGTTCCCTTGTAACACCTGAGGGTTTGACTAATACCTGGAACAATCATTACCATCCCATAAGGTTCTTATGGAATGGAAACGTGGTCCACTAATCCAGTATATAGGACGACCCTTAGAAATGACTCGCAGCGGGAGAGATTTCCAGTCCGCTCATACCCTTTGGCTCAGCCATGAGCCAGAAAGCTAACATTATGCTAGCAAGATCCCCAAAAAAAAATGCTGGGTATATTGGGAGAAGGATGCTGAATATGGAGCTGCCAGGGAAGAGGAGAAGAGGAAGGCCAAAGAGGAGGCTTATAGATGTGGGCGGGGAGGACATGCAGGTGGCTGGTGTGACGGAGGAAGATGCAGAGGACAGGAAGAGATGGAAACGGATGACCCCTAATGGGAGCAGCCGGAAGTAGTGGTAGTAGCGGATGCTAGCAAGATTGCTAGTAGGAGCTAGCAAGACTCAAAGTCAATAACATTGCGCATGGTTGACAAACAGTAAATATATAATTTGACGGTATGTTTAACAACAAGACTAGCTAGCTATCCAGCCCCCAAATCAATATCAGGATTTTCATGAACGGGGCGTCCGGGTGGTGTAGCGGTCCGTTGCCTACCAACACGAGGCCGTCCGGTTCGAATCCCCGTGTTGCCTCCGGCTTGGTCGGGCGTCCCCACAGACACAATCGGCCTTGTCCGCAGGTGGGAAGCCGGATGTTGGGTATGTGTCCTGGTCGCTGCACTAGCGCCTCCTCTGGTCAGTCAGGGGGGGGAATAGCGTGCTCCTCCCACGTGCTACCCCACCCCCGGTGAAACTCCTCACTGTCAGGTGAAAAGAAGCGGCTGGTGACTCCACATGTACGGGAGGAGGCGTGTGGTGGTCTGCAGCCCTCCCCGGATCAGCACCATACGGTCGACCGGCGGCTGAAGTTGAATGAATCACCCCCCCCCGGTGAAACACCTCTCACTGTCAGGTGAAAAGAAGCGGCTGGCGACTCCACATGTACGGGAGGAGGCGTGTGGTAGTCTGCAGCCCTCCCCGGATCAGCACCATACGGTCGACCGGCGGCTGAAGTTGAATGAATCACCCCCCCCCCCGGTGAAACACCTCTCACTGTCAGGTGAAAAGAAGCGGCTGGCGACTCCACATGTATGGGAGGAGGCGTGTGGTGGTCTGCAGCCCTCCCCGGATCAGCACCATACGGTCGACCGGCGGCTGAAGTTGAACGAATCACTCGTTTCGGCCAGCGCATGAATTTGGAACGGCGAACAGACGGTTTCACCGGAACTACTTAGTAGGTGTCCGTTATCAGGAATTAATGGACACCCCGCGGCCAATCAGAACCGAGGGTTCGCCCGGACCGTGGTATAAGTCTCATTAAACTTCCCCTCCGCCCTCGGGCCCTCGCGGAGAACTTCAGAAGCGCTCTCTCGGACCGTCTGGCTTTGATACTGAAACCACACGGCGCCGCAGATAATATCTCCTAACACGCTCAGAGCGGCGCGAGGGTGCCGCCTGTCTTTCGGTCGTATCTCCTCCTCTTCCTCCCCCCCCCCCTCCTCTTCCTCCCTCTTTCTCGCTCTCTTCCCCTTCCCGTCTCTCTTTTCCGGCGATAATTACAGAGCTCATAAAAGCGTTTATGGTCTCATGAATATTTAGATCTCGGAGGCAGCGTGTCAGGGGAAACCCATGCGTGGCGGGTCTGGCCTAATTATGGAAATCACGCACACGCACACGCACACACACACGCACACACACACGCACACACACAGGGGCTCAAGAGAAAGGCCGACTTTACTCAGTGAAATGATGCAAAGCCTCCTCGCAGGGAAAGGTTAATATTGGTTTACGGAGCGGCTGCGCCCTCACGGAGACATGGGCATGTCCCGGCATCATGTCCTGCACACACATGCGGTGTGTGTGTGTCTGTGTGTGTGTGTGTGTGTGCATATTCGTGTGGAATTAGTGTTGTATAGCAGGGGGACCAAGAACGGTGCAGCTGGTTATCGCCGCTCCCCACCGGTGAGGAGATGCTGATGGATACCGTCCCAGCTGGTGGAGCCAGTTGGGGGAATGGTGCACACATCTGTGTGTGTGTGTGTGTGTGTGTGTGTTTGTGTGTGTGTGTGTGTGTGAGCAAGACAGACTGAAAAATGAAAGAAAAAGAAGTGTTTGTTTGCACTAATGCGTTTTAGAGAGAGAGAGAGAGAGGTGGAGGGGTAGAAAAACAAATGGTGTGTGTGTGTGTGTGTGTGTGTGTGTGTGTGTGTGTGTGTGTGTGTGTGTGTGTGTGTGTGTGTGTGTGTGCGCACAACGGCATTTGTTGAGTCTGTCCCGAGGTCAGCGGGAGGCGGCTCAGGGGTCACAGCTGAAATCGGATGTGCCTGACGACCTCATCGGTGTTTACCCAGAATGCTGTAGGACACCTTAACTGCCCCCGGGTGGGCAGATGTTCGCCGGCGAGGGGCCCCGGCCACGCCGGAGAAGGCCTCTCTTCACGGACGGGTGCTGGTTTCGGCTGTGCAGGTGAGGCGGAGGGCGGTGTGCTCCGTGCCGCTCATCCGCAACCATCGCCTCGCGTCTCCTCCTGATGGTACACGGGCACGTGTTGCGGGGATCTGTACTGAATATCTGGCCGCTCAACATGTCCCAGTTCTTCCCTGACCCGCGTCCCCACCAGACCTGTCTCCCACTGAGCATGCGTGGGATTCCAGACAGCATCCGGATGTGGGCCACTTCAGGCAGTGATGCGGCACCGATGGCCTTCTTCTGGGCCTGGCAAAATGGATGTGAGCCTGAAGTGGCCCACGTGGTAAATGGTGAATATGGCCCAAATATGGGCCACCTTTGGCAAATATGTGGCACATGCGGCACTGCTATGGCTTGGTTCTGGCCCACATCTGGCAAACAGGAGCCGCCCAAGTGCCGTCATTCCGCGCCGTATGTGGGCCGGATGGAAGTGCCGGGTGTGGGACGGGTCCGGGCCACAGCAGTTTTGCCATCTGGGATGTTCTGGACGGGTGCATAGGACAGCATTAACCGGGTCCCCCCCGATATCAAACAACGGGGTCCGACCCTCCACGACCACCAGAGACCCGATCAACTCCATGTGAAGGCCGTGTGGGACCGACCGGGGTACATTTGGAGCTGAAATCCATAGATGAGTGTCTAATAAGTCACTTTCAGCTGATGGGTTTCCATTCATCAACTTCAGTTTCATAAAACCTGTGAGATAATTGAGGGTTGCCTTTAAATGTTTTGCACAGGGGGGGCGTGGCGGTCTATTCTGTTGCCTAGCAACACGGGGATCGCCGGTTCGAATCCCCGTGTTGCCTCCGGCTTGGTCGGGCGCCCCTACAGAACACAACTGGCCGTTTCTGTGGGTGGGAAGCCGGATGTGGGTGTGTGTCCTGGTTGCTGCACCAGCGCCTCCTCTGGTCGGCCGTCACCTGTTCCGGGGGGGGGGGAAATAGCGTGATCCTCCCACGAGCTCCGTCCCCCTGGTGAAACTCCTCACTGTCAGGTGAAAAGAAGCGGCTGGTGACTCCACATGTACGGGAGGAGGCATGTGGTAGTCTGCAGCCCTCCCCGGGTCGGCGGAGGGGGTGGAGCAGCGACCGGGGCGGCTCGGAAGAGGGGGGGTAAAATAAGACATGAATGAATAATTTATTGCGCAGTATGGAATAGATAAATAAATGGGCACCTATTCTGCCAAAAAATGGTTGTCCTGTTAATATCTGACGATGTTTAATTATTGAATGTCGTCAGATATTCACTATTGAATAAACACATCTGTTTTTGTTTTTTTAACAAATATGTGGGTTCAGCAGTTCTTGAGCTCGGCAACTCCTAAACACGTAACATTTCATGGCCATTTTGTGTCAAACGTTTACTTTCTATCCCTTCGCGCGCAACGTCAAATGTCCTGCCAGCTGCCAATGTATGACGCCCCCCCATCCTCGTGGACCCGCCCTCCACTTAGATGAAGGAACGCACACCACCCCCCCACACACACACACGTTAAAACCCCTCGTCAGCAGTAGAGAGTAGGACGGCATGTGCACGTGGAGGAGAAGGGAGTCGCGTGGAGGCAGAGACTGCAAGAAGAGAGGAGGAGTCCAACAGAGTTTCAGTGACAGGGAGAGAAAACCAATGAAGGGAGGGTGAGAGCGACGCAGAAATAGAGTGATGTGGACGGAGAGAGCGAGGAGCGTGAAGGAGGAGGAGGCGTATACCTGAGAGCGGAGGTGCTGGAAGTGGTGTCGCTGTGTTCGGACGCCGTCGCGGATGGCGAGGGAGGTGATGGAGGGACGGGAGACTGGCGAGAGGGAGAGGCGAGACCACATGTCGGGAGAGAGAGAGAGAGGTGGGGGGAGACAGACAGACAGAGAGAGAGAAGCGGACAGACAGACAGATACAGACAGAGAGAGAGGCAAACAGACAGACAGACAGAGCAAGAGAGACAGACAGACAGAGACAGACAGAGAGAGAGGCAAACAGACAGACAGAGAGACAGACAGACAGAGCAAGAGAGGCAAACAGACAGACAGACAGACAGACAGACAGAGAGAGAGGCAAACAGGCAGACAGACAGACAGAGAGCGAGACAGAGAGAGAGGCAAACAGACAGACAGACAGACAGAGCGAGAGAGGCAGACAGACAGACAGACAGACAGACAGACAGAGAGAGAGAGAGAGAGAGGCAGACAGACAGACGGACAGAGCAAGAGAGGCAGACAGACAGAGACAGACAGATAGACAGACAGAGCGAGACAGAGAGAGAGACAAAGAGACAGACAGACAGACAGAAAGAGTGAGAGAGGCAGACAGACAGACAGACAGACAGACAGAGCAAGAGAGGCAGACAGACAGAGACAGACAGAGTGAGAGAGACAGACAGACACACAGACACACAGAGACAGACAGACAGAGTGAGAGAGGCAAACAGACAGACAGACAGACAGACAGGCAGACAGGCAGGCAGACAGACAGACAGACAGACAGAGTGAGAGAGGCAAACAAACAGACAGACAGACAGACAGACAGACAGACAGACAGAGTGAGAGAGGCAAACAGACAGACAGACAGACAAAGTGAGACAGGCAAACAGACAGACAGACAGACCGACAGAGAGGCAAACAGACAGACAGACAGAGCGAGAGAGGCAAACAGACAGACAGACAGACAGAGACAGACAGACAGACAGACAGACAGACAGACAGACAGACAGACAGACGGAGAGCGAGACAGAGAGAGAGGCAAACAGACAGACAGACAGACAGACAGACAGACAGAGGGAGAGAGAGAGAGCTATGTATATAATGAGACAAGGCAGAGAGTGTTGGCTTGTGTCAGTGTGGACAGTTCATTTCTCTGGAAGCGGAGAAACTTCAGCTCTGTGAAGGAAGGAGGGAGGAAGAGGTGGATGTGAACTCAAACCTTCATCAAGACACAAAACACCACAGCTTACACCACACTATTACACACCATCCCTGTGGGTGAGCGGCCTTCTCTGGACGGGTGTGTGTGTGTGTGTGTGTGTGTGTGTGTGTGTGTGTGTCTGGAGCTAGATCAGTGTGTAAGATGTAGTATGTGTAATTGTATTTTGGTCACACGTCTTCCTCAGTGCTGTGTCCTGTCCTGCAGCAGCAGCACAGATGTGGCCACACACACCTCCTTCCTCTCAGCAGCCCCTGAAGGGAGGGAGAGGAAACCTCATGAACAGGCTGAAGGGGCTGGGGGCTGCGCTTTGTCCACCGTGAACAGAGCTGGAGTCGGATGTAAGGACTCGGCCCCGGGGGTTGTGCTGGCATTAAAGCCAGGATGCAGGACTCGAACGCAGGAATGAATGTGTGCGACATTAAAGTCCCTGACCAACGAGTTCACACAGTGATTCATAAGCCCACCACCGCCAGGTACGTCCTGTAGTTCTCCCTATGCCGGCGTTTTAAATCTGGCGTGCGGGGGCCACGGATGGGTTTTATTTATTTATTTATTTATTTATTTATTGGCCGTTATGCACATGCAATCAGCAGTTTCCGGACATTCGGCTGCTAAGTCAAACATACACGTGAAATATGCAAAAGTAAGCAACTGGCAAACATAAAGAGAAAGTACGTCGACATGATAATCGAACAACGACCCGAAGTCGGCGAAACTCAATCAGGGGCTGCAGGAAACACTTCCTGATGATACGGCAGGGTGACGCGGTGGCGCAGCGGCTAGCGCCGTCGCCGCTCCGCAGGAAGGTCCTGGGTTCGAACCCCGGGGTCGTCCGACCTTGGTGGGTCGTCCCGGGTCGTCCTCTGTGTGGAGTTTGCATGTTCTCCCCGTGTCTGCGTGGGTTTCCTCCCACTGCCCAAAGACCTGTAGGTCAGGTGAACGGGCCATACTAAATTGCCCCTAGGTGTGTGTGTGTGTGGGGGGGGGGGGCCCTGTGATGGCCCGGCGGCCTGTCCAGAGTGTCCTCCCACCTGCCGCCCAGTGACTGCTGGGATAGGCTCCAGCATCCCCGTGACCCCGAGAGCAGGATAAGCGGTCTGGATAATGGATGGAGGGAAATGTAGTAGTACCGTCTTTAGGCATAATAATCATAGAAGGTCCCGTCTTGTTATTAACTATAAAATTCTCTGTCACTCCAACACACAGATGGGGGGTGGGGGGTGGGGGGGCGGCAAAACAAAACACATAACCGTTTCAGACTCAGCGCTACGAAAGGTGCCGTTAAGATCTGGTTCAGTAAAGTCGGAAATCAATGTGCAACATGGATAGACGCGGTGTAGAGTTTCAAAATGGATTTCTCTCGTTTTATTTGAGATACAGAATTGAAATGGGCCCAACCGAGCCCCTGGTGAAACTCCTACAGACACAATTGGCCGTGTCTGCAGTTGGGAATCCGGATGTGTCGCTGCACTAGCGCCTCCTCTGGTCGGGGCCCCTGTTTGGGGGGCTGGAGGAACTGGGGGCAATAGCGTGATCCTCCCACGCGGTACGTCCCCCCGGTGAAACTCCTCACTGTCAGGTGAAAAGAAGCGGCCGGCGACTCCACATGTACGGGAGGAGGCGTGTGGTAGTCTGCAGCCCTCCCCGGATCGGCAGAGGGGGGGTGGAGCAGCGACCGGGACGGCTCGGGAGAGTGGGGTAATTGGCCGGATACAGTTGGGGAGAAAAATCCAAACAAACAAACAAACAAACAAACAAACAAACAAACAAACAAATAAACAAATTTCAGGGGGTGAAAATTGGACACAGTAAAATAAGTGAAGAAAAATAACCGTAGGAATATGCCCAGGAGGGCTATCGATTCTGTTTCCATGGCAACCAGTCATGAAATCAAGTCATTCTTTTTGCAGCCTTCCCATTGTAACTTAAAGACGTCGTGTCCGTGTAATGTTCCAAGTCCTTTGTGAAGACATTGTCAAGTCCAGTCTGTTCAGGGAAGCTTCACTGATGAATGTGACATTTTGCCAGAAATCAGGTTTATCACAAAAGCACTTTTTTTTGCAGCCAACCGTGGCGTCTGGCAGCGGGCCTTCAACGGCGCGATGATATTGTAGTCAGCCAAATTTTGGGGGTATTTTTTAATATGCGAACAGCTCTGACACACACACACACTCACACCCCGCCAGTTACCCGGTGCCTCGAGACCCACCAAAATCCAATCCAGTGGATATCAAATAGCCCTTATCTCTCTCCATACTTGGAAAACAATGAGAAGTCACATGACATGGCCTCCGCTTCTGGCCTACAACGTCCCCCTGGACCGCGCTAGCGCGCGGCATCATAGCACCTCTTCTTTACCAACTGACCGGACCAAGTCAAGCAATTCATGAGCAAAGAATAGAAATGAGGATAAAATCAACCTCCACATGCAGAATATGCCTCCAGCAAAGTCGCAACACAAGCATATGCAAAATACACCAAACCTTACGCCATGATATTGAGTCCAGTAGGCCTAATGATACATGAGCAAAGTGTGGTATCAACCAGCTGTGAAGCGCCATCACGATATGTAAAATGAAACCTCCAGCTTTGATTTGGGGTAAAATGAAATTGGGCAGCCGACCTTATTAGGCTACCTGAATATAAAGTCCATCCGTCAACCCTTCTTTGTGAAGTGGGCGATGGCAGCATCATGCAGTTTGTCCTTGGATTTAAGTTCCATCAGAAGGCCTTTTTCTATGGACATCAGTGCCAAAGCTCCCAGTCGATCCTGCCCCGTTGTGTTTCTGGTGTGCGTCCGGATGCGCCTCAGGCCTGTGAAACAGCGGTCAGCTGAAGAGGAGGATACGGGGATGGTCAACACCAGACAGGCGAGGTGATGAAGCGTAGGCGAGACAAGAGCGGGCGTTGGCCTTCCATTTCCAATCACTTGTTGCTTTTCCCCGAAAGCGCGTCTTGAGCAGGGTAACGCTAACAAGCTAGCTACAGCACCGCTGTCATCTGCTGTAGCCATCGCACCCGTCTGATACACAGACTAACGTCGGTGATGTGCGGTTCGACTGATTTAAGCCAACCGGTAGATTTGGATCGCCAATGTAAAGAGTCGGTCGATCACAGGTAATGACTCCTCAGCAACCGCACATCATTCTCTGATATGAGTTAGCCCTCGTCTGGATAGGTCTGGACTTCTAGAAGTCCTAGGGCGACATTTTTTTGTCCCGCCCACTACAGCAGCAAAATATGATTGGCGGATTCACCTGTCACTTTCTAAATAAACGCTCAAGCACAGGACTTCTAGCAGTCCTAACCAATGAGGGAGCCAGCCAGCTAAGCCTTTCTCTGCCAAGACACAACAACAACAAAATCTGGTTGGATAGCTCGATTTTCATGGTTTCAGGACAGTAACCCTTTCATTACTGAAGCAAACTTGACAGAAACTAGGGCTAAAATTGGAATTAGAAGAGAGAATTGTTATTAAATGAAAGATTTTCAATATAGCATTTAAAATGCAGATATATTGGGCCTTCTCTGAAGGCCTAGAAGTCCCTAAGGGTTCCCCTCTGCTTTTCTCAGATTCTTATCCTGAGTAGGAAAATCAAACAACATGTCTTTATAAAATAACTCAAAGTTGTCCAATAGCTTCTCTCTAATGAACATTCATATGTCTTGCTGCAGTTTTTAAATTTTTTTTCTATACCGGCAGTATCAGAAGATATGTGACCTTGTTTCTGGATGGCGAGAACAAAAATCTTTCACATATTTAGGAAGAAAGGTATGATATATATTGGTGTATTCATACATTGTGATCTGTAGCGAGAGTAGGGTGCAGGTGGAGGAGAGCCTGGAGAGGTGGAGGTATGCACTGGAGAGAAGAGGAATGAAAGTCAGTAGGAGCAAGACGGAATACCTGTGCGTGAACGAGAGGGAGGACAGTGGAATGGTCAGGATGCAAGAAGTGGAGGTGACGAAGACATATGAGTTTAAATACTTGGGGTCAACTGTCCAAAGTAACGGGGAGTGCAGGAGAGAGGTGAAGAAGAGAGTGCAGGCAGGGTGGAGTGGGTGGAGAAGAGTGTCAGGAGTGATTTGTGACAGAAGGGTACCAGCAAGAGTTAAAGGGAAGGTTTACAAGATGGTTGTGAGACCAGCTATGTTGTATGGTTTGGAGACAGTGGCACTGATGAAAAGACAGGAGGTGGAGCTGGAGGTGGCAGAGTTGAAGATGATAAGATTTTCACTGGGAGTGACGAAGAAGGACAGGATTAGGAACGAGTATACTAGAGGGACAGCTCAAGTTGGACGGTTTGGAGACAAAGCAAGAGAGGCAAGATTGAGATGGCTTGGACATGTGTGGAGGAGAGATGCTGGGTATATTGGGAGAAGGATGCTGAATATGGAGCTGCCAGGGAAGAGGAGAAGAGGAAGGCCAAAGAGGAGGTTTATGGATGTGGTGAGGGAAGACATGCAGGTGGCTGGTGTGACAGAGGAAGACGCAGAGGACAGGAAGAGAGGGAAACGGATGATCCACTGTGGCGCCCCCTAACGGGAGCAGCCAAAAGTAGTAGTAGTAGTAGAAAGAAATTGCTTAACTGGATAGCAGGAAACTTCCTTCACTTTGTTTGTGAGAAAATATCTATGAGACAATGTCCAACTTTTTCCCATGGAATATTCTGGTCAAACTGGGACCAGTAAGCTACACCATATGGAGAAGCAAACCCTCGGACACAGGTGTGGGGAGTAACTTGCAATAAGGAGATTGAACCATGGGGACAGCGGCCATCACTATGTAAAAGAAACTCGTCATATGTCATGCACCTTTTGAGTCCGGCAGCTGTCCCACCAATGAAATATCTCCATTAAACCAGTTTCCCAAGAAATATATCCCCGTGCTTGTACGAAATATTGCAGTTATTCCATATGTAGTGGAGAAAGTTGCGCTTGTAAATCTATTTGCATGCCGCTAAGGTTTGCTGATGATAGGCTTATAGTTTAAGGGGGACTTCGTTTATTTGATAATTACAGATTAACAAGAAGGGAAGATCCCCATCCTTATTGAAGACTGTTCTAGCGATAATGTCCCATGTGGATGACCTGTTAGACAAGTACTTTAACCAGTTTATGTATATTTTTTTAATTTATTTTTTTCTTCCAGTTGTACTTGGCCAATTAGCCCACTCTTCCAAGCCATCCCAGTTGCTGCTCCACCCCCTCTGCCGATCCGGGGAGGGCTGCAGGCTACCACATGCCTCCTCCCATACATGTGGAGTCACCAGCCGCTTCTTTTCACCTGACGGTGAGGAGTTTCACCGGGGGGATGTAGTGCGTGGGAGGATCACGCTATAACCCCCCCCCTGAACAGGCGCCCCAACCGACCAGGACACATACCCACATCCGGCTTCCCATCCGCAGACACAGCCAATTGTGTCTGTAGGGATGCCTGACCAAGCCGGAGGTAACATGGGGATTTGAACCAGCGATCGCTGTGTTGGTAGGCAACGAAATAGACCACTATGCTACCTGGCGTCCCTACAGACACAATTGGCCATGTCTGTGGGTGGGAAGCCGGATGTGGGTATGTGTTCTGGTCGCTGCACTAGCGCCTCCTGCCATCGGCCGGGGCGCCCGTTTGGGGGGGAGGGGGAACTGGGGGGAATGGCGTGATCCTCCCACGCGCCACGTCCTCCTGGCGAAACTCCTCACTGTCAGGTGAAAAGAAGCGGCTGGCGACTCCACGTGTATCGGAGGAGGCATGTGGTAGTCTGCAGCCCTCCCCGGATCGGCAGAGGGGGTGGAGCAGAGACCGGGACGGCTTGGGGAGAAAATCCCCCCCCCACCCCCAAAAAAAAGAATACAGGCAGTATTTGAGGACATTTTTATTCCCCACAAAATGAGTCTTATAACGTATCACCTCATCTGGCGAAATAATGGAATTGACATTTAAGCCTTAATTCTGCTGCCTATCTGGGATGATTAAGCTGGGATGGATGCCAGGGGTGTTTTATAATGCTGCCATTTGTTCTGTGTGCCGCTCTCATTAAGCTCTGTCAAGTCAAGATGAATATTGACTCAATACTCCACTAACATTTGCATTGACCGTCACTCTTCTCTCGAGAGGCGCACACTGCCTCCACGGATTAAACGCCACCTCTTTTTTTGGTTAATGCTAGCATTACCAAAACTGTGTGTTAACCGTCCCAGCTGCAGGAAGAATGAGGCTACTGTGACACATATATTCCTCGTCCTATCCATTAAACTCACATCCACTCTGCGGTCTCAACTTGAGAGGAGACTCCTCTCACGGTTACCATGTGTTAGCTTTCATCGCGCCACTTCATAGTCCCTGTAGCGGAAACCAACTCTCCACCGCACACTGGTGAGGCACGCTGCTGAGCTCCCAGACGGCCGCAAACACATGGTTATCATCATGCAGGCTGGAAGAGACAGACGGCCATTTCTGAGACTACGTCGCTCATTATCGCACGCCACATCGTCAGGCGGTGTTTCACCGAGGCCACCATCCGAGAGAGGTGGAGCACCCGTCACGGGTGTGTTTTGTCTGTGTGTGTGTGTGTGCACGCTTATGGGGTGAGTGGCACCATAGAAATAGAAAAAAAAATTTTTTTTGAGCGTGCAAGAGATAGAGTATTCTAAAATATATCCTGCAGCTGGTGAACTGGTGTTATAATTCATATACAGCGATCAGCTAAAACATTAAAACCACCTGCCTGATATTGTGTAGGCCCCCCTCGTGCCACGGAAAACAGCTGTGATGCATGGATTCCACAAGACCCCTGAAGGTGTCCTCTGGTATCTGGCACTAACACGTTAGCAGCAGATCCTTTAAATCCTGTAAGTTGTGAGGTGGGGCCTCCGTGGACCAGACTTGTTTTTCCAGCACATCCCACAGACGCTCCATCATATTGAGATCTGGGGAATTTGGAGGCCGAGGCAACACCTTGAACTCTGTCATGTTCCTCAAACCATCTCTGAACTATGTGTGCAGTGTGGCAGGGGGAATAGACCCCCTGCTGAAAGAGGCCGCTGCCATCAGGGAGTACTGTTGCCATGAAGGGGTGTAGCTGGTCTGCAAATATGTTTAGGTAGGATGTACGTAGAATATTAACAGAAAGGACTTTCCCCCCCCCCCAATAACAACAGCACGATAGGTTTTGGCTAACAGTAGTCGATCTGTATTCATCGAGGGTTAGGGGTTAATACGAATTCATTCATTCATAATTTTCTGCCATTGTCTCAGGATTTTGTTTTGGCAGATTTCTTTCGCACTTACCGGGGCCCCTTTTTGATTACATTAGTCTATCACCACAACAAATTGTGGTATAAAAGATCATTATTATAAAGAACTCACACTGATTGAAGTACCTTACCTTATCTGAACCGAGCACATTTCATTATAACAAATGTTCATTCAGCTCAGCAAATACAAATAAAGGCCTTTTCATTTATTTAAATAGTCAAATCAATTCATTTTATTTATGGAGCACATTTGCAAACATCAAAATGTTGATCAAACTGCTTTGTGGAGAGATTAAAATGATTTTAATCAAGCAAAAACACAGGAATGATCAAATAAAAACACAGGCATAAATAAGAGGTTATAAGTAAAGCAATACTCAGGGGCGATTCTAGAATCAGAGCTTTGGGGGTGCTGAGCACCCAGAGTGCTGGCCGGCCAGGCAAGATAAATTTGGGGGGGTGGATCAAACTATTTTCGAAGCATGGGGGGTGCTGTATTTTTGTTGTTAAAATATTACGTTTAAACCATATCCTGGATATGGTTTTGACATTTCTTCAGCTTATTAAACATGGACATACAGTAAAAAATAAAAAATATCTTCAATTTTAGGGGTGCTGGGGTTCGATTTAGGGGTGCTGCAGCACCCCCAAAAATGGGCTAGAAACGCCTATGGCAATACTTATATCCCAAATGCACTGTTGTGGTACCTTAGTACGTGTTTGTTGTGTTGCTGTAAAGCTCCTTGAGGCAAATTTGTAATTTATGATATTGGGCTACACAAATATAATTGGCTTGACTTGATTTGCTTGACTTTTTGGTCCGCCCCCCCCCACCCCGGAGAAAAGCGTACCATCCGGCACTGCTCAGAGATATTATGTAACCCAAGTAGTATCAGTGTGTGTGCTGTATGGCGAGAGTCGAGTAGTGTGTAGGAGAGAGATGGCGTGTGAAAGCGCGGGAGATGAAGTGAGAGAAGATTGAAAAGAGACAAGGATGTCGATCGCTCAGTCACACGACACCAGTGGCGCCCCCGGAAATCTTTCATAGGGGGGGCCAAATGGGGCCACTGAAAATCTTGGGGTGGCACACCAAAACCAAAAGCCATGACTGAATTTCGGGAATTCTATGATGCTGTTGTAGTATACTGTATAGGCTAGTGGAAAACTGTCAATATGAGAGTTAAGAAAAATATACATTATTGATTTAAATGAACAGCACCTAATGTAAAATATCAGATAGAAGCATATTATGCATAATCAGAAGCATATTCTGCATATGCGACTCGTGGCTGGGGGGGTCAGGGATAGTATCAGGGTGGCCGTGGCCACCCCTGGCCACCCCTTGGGGGCGCCACTGCACGACACGTGTCGCACACATTTGGTGAATGTGGGCGTTTAAGTGTGCGTTGACTATGAATGTTATTATGTGTGTATGTAGTGAGACACAGCGAGAGAGACTTGAGTTTCATTCATTTTCTTTCTTCATTCAGTGGCTATGGGTCGGGCAGAGAGAGGAGTTACGTGTCCAAGTCAGACAGTCTGAAGGTAATAATGATAAACACCACATTCCTGAACAGGAAACGACACAAATCCCGCATTGGCGCGATGTCCGGTACGTTGGACGAACGCGTTTCCAACCGGAAACTCGCACATGGACGGGTTTACGCATGTGCGAAAATGCGCCTACTTCCGGTCGCCGCTGTCGTTTTACGGCATTGTCGAAAAAGTGCCATCCCCTCGTCTGGTACGGATTCTTCCGCCTTCCAGCGCCGTTTGCAGGAATACCACTTTAAAAGCTGAAATTGCCTCGAGTAGAATTGAAAAACGGGCATCTTCAAATTTCGTCCTTAAAGGTAACGATAGGTAGATTTTAAAAAGGGACAAAGAAAAGTAAAAAATAAATAAATAAATAAAGCCAGGTAGCCGGAAACGCCGGGGTTACCGAACAAATAATCGTTACAAGCCGGATTAACAACGTCTGAAAGTGGAGTTTGTGATACCCGTGTTGTGACGTCAACGTGACCTTTCACCTCTCTAGAAGATGGCGGAAGGTAACGTCGTAACGGTCGACCGTAAGAAAATGAGAGTAACTGCGTTAACAAAAAAACAACTATAAGCGTTTCGCATTCTCTTCATTATCTCGCAAAAACCTGATAACAGCTTTGTGACCGTCTTTAAAACGCAAAGAGCAGCCACAACATTTGCCTAAAGGCCGGGCCGGGCAGTCGATGTCATCATTTATCGTCGTTCAGCGGTATCGTAACACAATAACATACGGGTATTTTCATATCGTGATTCACAGCTAGGTTGTCTAAAGCAGGGGTTCTCAACCTTTTTGGGGTCCTGGACCCCCCTGCGTATTTTTGATCTACCCTGAGGACCCCTCCACCTGATCTTGGGGGAGGGGGGTTGCAATTTGATAGAAACAGTAGAAACTGCATTTTAAATTGCATTATAGCATTTATTCACTCTTTGGGGCAAAAATAAGAGCTTTCAGTTGTAACTTAGATATATGTAACAAAACAGAATTCTTATGCAGTAACTTTCAGATGTATGTAACAAAACAGAATATGTATTCAGTAACTTTCAGATATATGTAACAACAGAATTTTTATGCAGTAACTTTTAACAATGCAAACGGGAGCGAGATCTCTTATTAAAATACAATAAATTACACTCGTGAAACAGATGTAATTAGAGAAAAAAGTCCTGTTACCCTTTATAGTTTAGGTAGATAAAGGTCTCAGTCAAATTTGAGTAAAATAATCCTATTTCTATAAATGTCATAGGATCTTTTTTTTAAAGATATTTTATTTTCACTGACCCCTTGCAATTACACCACGGACCACTAGGGGTCCGCGGACCCCCGGTTGAGAAACACTGGTCTAAATTAACGATAGCAAGAATCTGTGACCTAAAGTCTCTCACCAGATGAGGTCTGAAATATTTGCGGAAGTATAGGAAGTTTTGGTTTGTTGCTATACTTTACATTGCCAAGCAGTTCAACGCGATGAACCGCTGCCGGATTCTTAAGCATGGTATTTTTGCTCATGTAAACGGCTATTACGATGCATGTCGATATCATGTAAAATGTACACATGGTTATTGTGGTAATAGTTTCCTGTGTAAAGGTACAGAGCAACAGAGACCGACATGAAGAGAGGCAGCTTGTGCAGAACAAGTCAGACACACAGAGACAGACAGTCAGACACACAGAGACAGACAGACACACAGAGAGACAGACAGACACACACACAGAGAGACAGCACACAGACACTCAGAGACACAGACACACAAAGAGACAGACAGTCAGACACACAGAGACAGACAGACACAAAGAGAGACAGACAGACACAGACACACACGGACAGACAGACACACAGACAGGCACACAGAGACAGACAGACAGACAGTCAGAGAGACACACAGACAGACAAACAGACGGACAGGCACACAGAGACAGACTGACACACAGACAGGCACACAGAGACAGACAGACGGACACACAGACAGAGACACAGACAGACAGACAGACAGACACACAGTCAGAGAGACAGACACAGACAGGCACACAGTCAGAGAGACAGACAGACAGAGAGACCGGCCACTAGTCGGGTGTTCAGAGAGAGATATGTTTGCCAGGCAGATGTTCCCAGCCTGCTACATGACCCAACTCAGGTGGGAAAACAACAGGTGTTTTTTAACCGAAGGCCCAGCAGAGCCAGTGTGTGACACAGTTCCTTCTTGGTAGAAGGTAAGTGCACTGTGAATAGAAAACCATCAGGCTGAGGCTTTCTCAGCCTGCGGGCGAATCTGTCTGGAACACATCTGGCTGCTCTACTCCATTCAGTCAAACACACAGGAAATGGTGATAAAACTCAAGTGTCTGTACACACGTATATGCACAGCCATGTGTGTGTTCTCTTGTGTGTGTGCATTTAAATGTGTCTGTTTGTAGGTGAGGAATGTGTGAATCTGTAGATAGCCAAGTTTGTGCGGATTTTAATGTGTTTTTTTGTTTGTTGAGTCTGTGGTTGCTGTTGTGTTTGATGTGCCTAACTCTGATCTCTTCCTCACATTTACTGAGGGACAGCGATGCTGTACAAACACAGTTTCCACAGGTTTTGATGGATTTAAACAGTATCAGAATTGTTAGTACATCCTACATACGAGTAGCAGTAAATACTACATATTACTGGAGAATGCTATCCAGTACATAGATTGCAGTACACACTGCATACTCCGTATACTTGGTGGACTTGCATCCAAGAGGAAGTGACCCTGTTGCGATGTCTGGAGGTGTGGGAAGATGGCGGCTCGAACACGTTTGCGGCGGCCTCACCCAATACCGACTATGCAGTGTCTTTGTCCACGTTTACGTCTAAGTTTGTGTCATCGTGTGAGCTTTTTACTTTGCTCGTCGTTTTTTTCCCCTTTCGTTTAATGGCTGTGAGAGCTGGCGTTGGATCGGCTGAGAGAACTTGGTCTGCTGCGTCCTGTGGGCCCAGGGACCACAGCCCTGCCCGGAGATGCACCCCAGAGGAAACACCAAGGCGGTCTGGCGGCAGCCTCACCTAGCGTTGACTGTGCAGTGTTTTTGTCTGCGTCTGCGTTTGTGTCGTCGTGTGGAGTGCGGGGAGGTGTGTCGAAGGTGTCTGGCTGGGAGAGCTAGTGTTGGATCAGCTGAGGGAGCCTGGTCTGCTGCATCCTGTGGGCCCAAGGACCATGGCCCTGCCCGGAGCTGTGCCTGAAGAGGAAACACTGAGGGCGGTCTGACGGGACGCTGAAGTGGCACAGGCTAAGCTAACTGCTAGCCCATGCAGACCGGCAGTTCTGACAGTCATCCGGGCTGGAGTTTGTTCTCTGGACAGAGGATTTTTTTGGACTGTGTTGAACTGAGTGGACTGTGTTGTTCAGTCTTCTGTGGAAACCGTGAAGACGCAAAGAATTATGGGACAGTTTCGATACACAAACTCCATGCTAAATTTCTTAAGCTATTAATATGCATACACACATACTAAGTATAGTTCACGTACTAAATTTGCGTACTTAAATTGCACATACTATCCAGCCATCCATTATCCAAGCTGCTTATCCCAATTGGGGTTGCAGGGATCCTGGAGCCTACAGTCCATCCGGAAAGTATTCACACCCCTTCACTTTCCCCACATTTGTTATGTTACAGCCTTATTCCAAAATGGATTAAATTCCTTTTTTTTCTCATCAATCTACACACAATACCCCATAAGGACAAAGCGAAAAAGGTTTTGTAGAAATTTTTGCAAATTTATTAGAAATAAAAAACTGAAATATTGCATGTACATAAGTAGTCACACCCTTTACTCAGTACTGGGTTGAGGCACCCTTGGCAGCGATTACAGCCTCAAGTCTTCTTGGGTATGAAGCTACAAGCTTGGCACACCTATATTTGGGGTATTTCTCCCATTCTCCCCTGCAGATCCTCTCGAGCTCTGTAAGGTTAGATGGGGAGCGTCGCTGCACAGCTATTTTCAGGTCTTTCCAGAGATGTTCAATGGGGTTCAAGTCTGGGATCTGGCTGGGCCACTCAAGGACATTCACAGACTTGTCCCGAAGCCACTCCTTTGTTGTCTTGGCTGTGTGCTTAGGGTCGTTGTCGTGTTGAAAGGTAAACCTTCACCCCAGTCTGAGGTCCTGAGCGCTCTGGAGCAGGTTTTCATCAAGGATCTCTCTGTACTTTGCTCCATTCATCTTTCCCTTGATCCTGACTAGTCTCCCAGTTCCTGCCGCTGAAAAACATCCCCACAGCATGATGCTGCCACCACCATGCTTCACTGTAGGGATGGTATTAGCAAGGTGATGAGAGGTGCCTGGTTTCCTCCAGACGTGACGTTTGGCATTCAGGCCAAAGAGTTCAATCTTGGTTTCATCAGACCAGAGAATCTTGTTTCTCATGATCTGAGAGTCCTTTAGGTGCTTTCTGGCAAACTCCAAGCGGGCTGTCATGTGCCTTTTACTGAGCAGAGGCTTCCGTCTGGTCACTCTACAATAAAGGCCTGATTGGTGGAGTGCTGCAGAGATGGTTGTCCTTCTGGAAGGTTCTCCCATCTCCACAGAGGAACTGTATTAGCGCCTGTTTTTATTTATTCTCTTGTTTCTTCACTTTATTGTAGAACACTTTGAGCTACACCCCCTGTATGAAAGGTGCTAAGGAAGTTTTATTATTATTTGCATACTATTAGTACGTAGTATGTACAGTTCAGACACAGCGTCCGTCTGTGAATAATATCCAGAAATTCTCAAATATTCTGAGAATGTGAAACATTTTCTACATTGAGTTTGCTTTAAGGTTGAAATTAGTGTGTTAATAAATTCAGTAGTGCGAGGTCGTGTAAAAGTTGTGCGTGGGATGTTGAAGTCGTGTCGCACAGCAGCACTTTTGACTAAACTGCTTACTGCAGCAAACCTGCAGCGGTTTGGGGGAAAAAAGCTGCCTTGAGTCCTTCTTCTGAAGGATACGAGACGTATTGGGGGACTCAACCCTCCCGTTGTGATGGGCTCACGTGGACCCATTTTCATTTGTCAGTATTCACGAGACGGGTGATGAATTATTATGAAAGATATCCCTGTCGTTGTCTTAATGAGTGTGGTGGACATGTTGAGGAAAAGAAATGGAGACTGAAAAAGACAAAAGGTGGAAGAAAAGAGGTGAAAAAAATTGCACACACAGTTCTTTCCATTTTATTCTTTTCCACGTGTTTGTGAAACATTTCCATGCTGCAGAGTAACATTTACTATTCATCTTTTGTCGTCCAGTTGTTTGTATTGTTTTCATGGAGAAGTAGTATTTTTATGTTTATGTGTCGTCTGCAAGTTGTATTGATTACGATGAAGGCAAGTGGGGAATTACTATATTTAGCTGTGAAAAAAACCATGAAACTAGATATTTATGTGGCAAATTACTGATTCATGTTTTATGTGTTCAGCTTTATTTTACATTGTTACAACAAACTAACCCATAGAAGCCAGGGGACATGTAGCATAGACTGCAATAGTACATGAGGACCTGATTGAGTACCACTGGTGTACAGACTAATGCATAGGTACTCTGATCTATTAGTATCCAATTCAATAACAGTCACTCTCTCTCTCTCTCACTCTCGCTCTCTATCATTCTCATCTCACTTGCCTCCACTCTAATCTTCTCTCTCTCTCTCTCTCTCTCTCTCTCTCTCTCTCTCTCTCTCTCTCTCTCTCTCTCTCTCTCTCCCTCCCTCCCTTAAACTCTTCCTCTCTCTTCTTCTCTCTCCTCCTCTCTCTCTCTTATGTCCGGTGATGTCATTGGTGGACAGTCCGTGAATGTGAATACTTCCTGGTGATGCTGACCCCTCTCTGCCCTCATCAGTGTCACCCCCTGGCCCCATTCAGGTTTGTTTTGCTTATAATAGAGGTGTGAAGTCCAAGATGAGGGCCTTGTTTCAGGACCACGTGGTTTCTAGTCCTGCAGCAACATTTCACTGGAGCAATTTTCTTTATAACATTGATTGGTAAAAAGTTTGGTCCTCACCACTAAAGTTCCCTCTAACAAATGAGGTAGAAGAAGCTTCACTGAAGTTGATGCACAGGTTCTGTCCAGTGACACATGTCTGACAGGAGTTAAAGAGACACACAGATGTATGTGTGTTGCTCTTGCTGTGAATTACATCCTGAAACGTGCTCCCATTTGCTTTGGTCTTGTAATTTTACACGTGCTTGACAACATTTTCTCAGATTTTGCTTTTTACTATACACATGTGGTTGCTATGATTACAGCGACAAAGACAATTTATTTTTCTTTATTAATCTAATTTTACTTCTTGCCAAATTTCACATTCACAAATTTAAGTTAAGTTTACAAACAAACAGTTGCCCACCGGGGACCGGGGTTCGCGCCCCGGTCTCGTCAGATCCGACTATGGCCGGACTCGATGAAGCAGCAATAATTGGCAGCGCTGTCCGTCTTCGGGAGGGGGGGGGGCGGAGTCGGCTTGTGTTCGTCACATGAATGCGTTTCTGAGTGTAGGGGGAAAGCAGGGGTTCGGCCTGGAGTCGCCTTGTCACGAAAGTGACGAGGCGTCTCCAAAAAATACTTCCTGGTTTGCTGATAAACTGCATTGTGTAAGACAACGTGGATGTCAACTGCCACGTGCATGTACAGAAGGGGGTAGTTTGTGACCAGCCAAGGGGGCGTTTCATCCAGGCACATTTGCACTATAGCTCGCACGCTGCATTTTAAAGCTGTACATTTGCACATTAAGGAGACATTTGTACACGAGATGTCTTGATGATTTATTGAACGTTTAAGCGTTTTGCATGTGGTTGTGTGTCTTCCGGACGCCGCTGCAGCTACTCCGTGTTTGGTTGAAATTATATGATCGCTGTTGGGTTAACTAGTGTGAAAAAGTGTTTTCTGTGCAGGTTATTGTGGGCGCAGTGGAAGTGCAGTTGGGTAATGTTAATGTATGTGGTGGTGCGCTCACTTGCCTGTCATTCCTTGTGTTCTCTCTAGTGTGTTCGGGCAAATGCATCCCCGGGGGTATGAACACTTATTTGAAAGGTTCCGGGAAGGACTGCAGGATGGGAGGGAGGACATGGGGGGAATTGTACGGTGATGAGTCATCAGGGCCTTCTCTGCTGGCCTGTCCAAATCTATTACCGCTACTATTCTCAGCTGCTCCCGTTAGGGGTCGCCACAGTGAATCATCATCCATTTCCATCTCTTCCCTGTTTGGCCCTGTCCAAATCAAAATCATAATTTTTTTTAGGACCCCCCCCCCCTTCTCCCCAATTGTGTCTGGCCAGTTACCCCACTCTTCCGAGCTGTCCCGGTCGCTGCTCCACCCCCTCTGCTGATCCAGGGAGGGCTGCAGACTACCACATGCCTCCTCCGATACATGTGGAGTCACCAGCCGCTTCTTCTCACCTGACAGTGAGGAGTTTCACCAGGGGGACGTAGCGCGTGGGAGGATCACGCTATTCCCCTCCCCCCAGTTCCCCCTCCCCCCTGAACAGGCGGCCCGACCGACCAGAGGAGGTGCTAGTGCAGCGACCAGGACACATACCCACATCTGGCTTCCCACCAGCAGACACGGCCAATTGTGTCTGTAGTGACGCCCGACCAAGCCGGAGGTAACACGGGGATTCGAACCGCCGATCCCCGTGTTGGTAGGCAACAGAACAGACTGCTACGCCACCCGGACGCCCCATAATTTGTTTTTAATAGTTAAATTGAAGTGTGCCTGAAATGTGTCTGAATTCAATTGTTTGTTTTCTCCTGGATTTCCTACGTCATCTCAGCGCATCACAGTTTCTTGGACCAGCACTCGTGGTATTGCTAGCCTTTCCTGGAAACCCCAAGCTGTAAACTGATTACAACTTTGAGTGACCGTATCATCAGCCGTTCAAATGTTGATGTGTGTTGACAGAACGTCCCAGGGCCCTGCGATGTATCGCTGCTAGCCCCGGTGTCCTTGTCAACTTTGAGATTGAGCCTTTGGTGAGTTGTGAGTGAACTAAGCGCAATGGCCGCCGCATTCACAGCTTCTGACGAGCTTGTTGCCAATCTACTTCATGTTATTTGTGAATCTGGTAGGATTGTCTGCATTTTTTTTGTACACGTTTTCCCCAAACGGACTAAATTACTAGATGAATTTTGCGATAGAAGGCTGCCACGAGTCTCTCAAGTGAAGTGGAACTTCAACTCCGGGTCGGTGTGCACATTTCTCTTATTGAATTGAAGGCGGCGCACTGATATATTGTGGCTATACTTTATCGAATTGTCGAAGTTGCACAAGTGACCGGTGAACACTACATCAACTGGACGGCACGGTGGCCCACTGTTGCCTCACAGGAAGAAGGTCCTGGGTTCGAACCCCAGGCCATCCCAGGTCCTTTCTGTATGGAGTTTGTGTTCTCCCCGTGTCTGTGTGGGTTTCCCCCGGGCACTCCTCCCACCATCAAAAAAACATGTAATTTAGGGTTGATACTCCTGTCTGTGCCCCTGAGCAAGGCAATAGGAAGAAATAACGGGGGTTGGTCCCTGGGCGCTGCACAGCAGCTGCCCACTACTCCCAGCTACACAGCTCGGATGTCATTTCATATATGAAAATGACAAAGTTTATTCCACTCTAGTCTTGTTTTGTGAGAACTCGTTGTCTCCACCAGGCAGTATGCATTTGGTCGTGTGTTGGTATCTGTCTGTGGCTAATCTCACAAACTACTGGAGCTGTCAGTCTAAATTATTTTGTGCACAGTTAACGACTGTATGATAAAGAACCTCTCGTGGTTGCAGTGACTAAAAACCATTGGAAAACGTCTCTTCTCACGATTGCCGCTCCCTCTCTTCCTTCACTCTCTAGCTCGCTCGACCAACCCCACTTGCTGTCGCTGCACGAACGCACGCGGTTTATTCAGATCGGGCAGCGGCGGTGCCCATTATGTGTTCGGGTATGAGTGTTGAAAGTAAACGGGACGTCGATAGTTTTTGGCAAATCAGCAAATCCTCCACTGCTGATCTCCGCACGGCAGAACCGGAGGAACACTGGATGAACCAACAGTAATTCACTTTATTTCCCTCACCGCCACGTTTGTTTAACCGACACCACGAGGGGGGATTAGACAGGGACGTGCCATAGACTCCAATGTTAAAACTCCACTATAAAAATACATGTCAGGAGTAGGATTAATCACCGTCACAGCTGGAAATCATCTCGGTAGCCACAATAAAACCTGTCCCCTGGCTGAGCTCTGGGTTTTTGTTACCATTTTGTTATTGCTTTAGAAGGAATGAAAGTCATTCGCTTACATCCACTTGATATCATGAAAACCGTGACAGTTAAACACATCTCAAGTCTTGTAATAAGGGTCCTTCTCTCAGTCGGTGAAAAGAGGGGTGTTTTGTCACCAAGTCGGAGCACCGGAGAAGGGGAGCTATGCCTGGTGGAGAGCTGTACTCTTCTCGTTGTTTTTGTGCCATGTGGTGTGTGTGTCTGCAATCTGGTTGCTGACTGACACAAAGGAAGATCTGATGGTGATGCTGCAAAAGCTGCTATAATGCACAGTGGTGTGTGTTGTGGTTGTTGAAGATCAGCTGTCTTGTTGGTGTTGGTCCAGTAGTGCATGATCGTGTATTTCGTATGTGGCTGTGCTGGTTGTATCGGCACCCATATGAGAAATGTGTGTGTGTGTATGTGTGTGTGTGTGTGTGGGGGCAGTTTATTACTGAAGGCCCTGACTGAAACTCCACAGTACACTACTGGAGTTGTGTGTGGGTTTTTAGGTGTTTAGTTGTGGTTTTAGGTTTATATTGGCTACTACTACTACTACTACTTCTTTCGGCTGCTCCCGTTAGGGGGCGCCACAGCGGATCATCCGTTTCCATTTCTTCCTGTCCTCTGCATCTTCCTCTGTCACACCAGCCACCCGCATGTCCTCTCTCACCACATCCATAAACCTCCTCTTGGCCCCCCTCTTTCCCTCTTCCCTGGCAGCTCCATATTCAGCATCCTCCTCCCAATATACCCAGCATCTCTCCTCCACACATGTCCAATCCATCTCAATCTTGTCTCTCTTGCTTTGTCTCCAAACTGTCCAACCTGAGCTGTCCCTCTAATATACTCGTTCCTAATCCTGTCCTTCTTTGTTACTCCCAGTGAAAATCTTCAACTCTACCACCTCCAGCTCCACCTCCTGTCTTTTCATCAGTGCCAGTCTCCAAACCATATAACATAGCTGGTCTCACAACCATCTTGTAAACCTTCCCTTTAACTCTTGCTGGTACCCTTCTGTCCCAAATCACTCCTGACACTCTTTTCCACCCACTCCACCCTGCCTGCACTCTCTTCTTCACCTCTCTCCTGCACTCCCCGTTACGTTGAACAGGTGACCCCAAGTATTTAAACTCATACGCCTTCATCACCTCTACCCCTTGCATCCTCACCATTCCACTGTCCTCCCTCTCATTCACGCATATGTATTCCATCTTGCTCCTACTGACTTTCATTCCTCTTCTCTCCAGTATATACCTCCACCTCTCCAGGCTCTCCTCAACCTGCACCCTACTCTCACTATAGATCACAGTGTCATCCGCAAACATCATCGTCCGTGGAGACTCCTGCCTGATCTCGTCCATCAACCTGTCCATCACCATTGCAAACAAGAAAGGGCTCGGAGCCGATCCTTGATGTAACCCCACCTCCACCTTGAACCCATCTGTCATTCCAACCGCACACCTCACACTGCCCTCATACATATCCTGCACCACTCCTACATACTTTTCTGCCACTCCCGACTTCCTCAGGTTTATATTGTATTGATGTAAAATTAATTAAGTTTGTTTGGTGTTCGTATAAATATTTATTGTGTATTTAAGACATGGAGTAATGTTACATGGTTAAAAAGCCATTTTGTAAAATGGAAACCTCCCTGCCTGTTGCGGCATCAGTAATTAAGGCTTATCTGTAGCAGAGCTTAAAACGCTGCCTGGTTTCCATTTTGTCTGGGCTGTGGGTGGAGGCCACACATGCGCCACAGCCACCGATGTTTTCGTTTCTACATGTAAAATTTTATGGGGTGAATAAATCACCAAACGGCTGGTCTGCGTCGTACTTTGCCTCCGCTGTACTTCGCCTCCGCCTTCATCACCAAAATCCAGCTGCTCAGTGATCATTGTTCACAGTACAGCTGTATAAGACAATGCAAGTAACAACGCTAGATGCAGCTATGTGATGTTATACTGGCATCTGCATGGTCATATACAATGCAGCCTACTGGCAAACCGGAAAGTAAGTTTTCACATCCATGGACTGACATCAGCGGCAGAGTGTGTATCAGACACACACACACAAGATTGCTCAGTGTTATGGCTGCTAATGGAGTGTCATTTGTACAACACATATATGTGTGTGTGTGTGTGTGTGTACATATATATATATATATATAGTATAGTAGTAAATAGTAGCAAATTCAGGGGGCAGCCGGGACGTGAATCCGGGTCGCCCACACTACGGGCGACTGCGCTAACCAGTCAAAGAGTCTGACCCTTTACTGCTAGCCCATTGGCTAACGGGTCGGACCCTTTAGTTGACTGGTTAATGTAGTCGCCCGTGGTGCAGGCGACCCGGGTTCACGTCCCGGCTGCCCCCTGAATTCACTACAGTACATATATTTATATATATATGTGTGTGTGTGTGTGTGTGTGTGTGTGTATGTATATATATATCGGAGGCGGACACCCCGGCTTCAGAAAGTAAAAGTCCGGCCATGTATTTGTTCTAGCCATTCACTAAACGACGTTATTTCACTCTACCTGGCTGAAGAGTTGTGCTAATTAAATTCAGCTGGTGTAGTGTATGGGTGGAACAAATACGTGGCAGGACTTTTACTTTCTGAAGCCGGGTTGTCCACCTCTGAGATATATATATATAGAGAGAGAATGGTGAAATATGATGAAAATCCGATTCTTTCCCTTTCACAGTTTGCCAGCAGAATAGGAGGGTTACATAAGAAAAGCGCCGGCAGTATTGGTGGGGGAAATGTATTTTTAAGAAACGCGTACTTTTATATAGCTGAAACTTCCCTCCTATGTAGGAGCGGGTTCCTCTGGGAAATACCATTTTGAGTGTCTCTGCAAGGTTGGAGGAACACAGAGAATGATGGAAAGATGGAAGGAGGACAGAGGGAGTGGGGGAGATATAGTAACGATGGAATACATGATAAGAGGCTTATTATTCTGGTCCTATATTTGGCTCATATACACCCTCTCTCCCCGCCCCTTCCTCCCCATATCCTCCTCCTCCTCTAATTCTTGCCTCTGCAAGGAGAAATGCATCCTCGGTGTGCGTCAAATGTGTGTTTGTGTGTGTGTGTGTGTGTGTGTGTGTGTGTGTGTGTGAGAGCACTTCTCTGATTATACGGCGGTTTGGATGGGACGGGCTGATAGAAAGCTGAAGCCTTTTGTTTTCACACAGCGGTTTGACCTTTCCCCCCTCCCAGAGACAGATATCTGATCCAACGCGTGAGCTCGTCCAGGTGAGCTGTATTGGATCGTTCTCTAGACGCCATTTGTTGTTTGTTGTCGCGGACGCCTTTGACTGGTCATTGGACAGAAGTTTGAGTGTAACTTAACTTGTCAGGGTGAGATTGCGGCGCATCACTCAATGCACTGTGCATTGCCTCTCTGGTGTTCCCCGACCGCTGGATTATATGTCTGAAGAGACAGGTGGAGAGAAGGAGCAAAAATGATAAGACAACAAGAGAAAAAAAGCAGAGCGGATGCAGGCAAAAGGCGAGAAAGACAGAAAAAGAGAGAAAGCGAGATAAAGTGGAGTTATGAGGTTGGAACCCACAGAAACCAGCTGATCTCCATCTCCACGCCTCCCCATTATTCAACAGGAAATAGAGCGGTTTTAAGATGCTAACTCCCCCCCCCCCCATTTTCTCCCCAATTTCATCCTGCCAATTACCCCACTTTTTCAAGCCATCCCAGATGCTGTCGCAACTCCTCTGCTGATCCAGGGTGGGCTGCAGACTACCACATGCCTCCTCCGATACATGTGGGGTCACCAGCCGCTTCTTTTAACCTGACAGTGAGGAGTTTCACCAGGGGGACGTAGCGCATGAGAGGATCACACTATTCCCCCCAGTCCCCCCACTGAACAGGCGCCCCGACTGACCAGAGGAGGCGCTAGTGCAGCCACCAGGACACATGCCCACATCTGGCTTCCCACCCGCAGACACGGCCAAATGTGTCTGTAGGGACGCCCGACCTAGGCGGAGGTAACACGAGGATTTGAACCGGCGATCCCAGTGTTGGTAATAATTTAATAATAATTTTAATAATAATAATTTTATTTATATAGCACCTTTCTGAAACAATGTTACAAAGTGCTTCACAAAAAAACCAAAACAAAAACAAAAAACAGATAAAACCAGACAAGGCAGGAATAAGAGTAAGATCAAATAAGAGTAAAAATAAAAACAGTAAAAGTAAAAAAAAATATCAAACATCTGTAAAAGCTTTCATAAAAAGAAAAGTTTTAAGACGAGATTTAAAAGAGGCTAAAGACTTAGTTCGTCTTAACTCAGCAGGAAGAGAGTTCTATAGTGTGGGGGCTCTAACAGCAAAAGCCCGATCACCCTTTGTAACCAACCCAGACCTGGGAATAACTAGCAGGGCTCCATCTGCAGACCTTAATGGTCGAGGGGGGACATACCGAGTCAATAAATCACAAATGTATAAAGGAGCAATACCATTTAAAGCCTTAAAAGTGAGCAGTAAAATTTTAAAATCAATTCGAAATATAACAGGGAGCCAGTGTAGGGAGGCAAGCACAGGAATAATATGGTCATGCCTCCTTGTCCCTGTAATGAGCCGAGCAGCGGCATTTTGTACCAACTGCAGACGGTGGAGTGAGCCCTTGCTGATACCAGAATAAAGTGCATTACAGTAGTCCAGTCGAGAAAAGATAAAAGCGTGTATAACTTTTTGCAAATCGGCCATTGATAAAAACGACCTAATTTTGGAGATTAGCTTGATTTGAAAAAAGCATGACTGAACAACATGTTTAATTTGATTGTCAAAACTGAGGTTAGCATCAATATTACCCCAAGATTCCTAGCAGCCTGTTTAAGACTACCTGACAGACCACCAAGATTAGTAGCAAAGGGACTGATGGAATTTTCGGGACCAAACAGAATGACCACAGACTTATTAAATTTAAGAACATTTTTGGACATCCAGGATTTAATGTCGGTGAGGCAAGCTGTGGATCAGTGGGTTTTAGTCGCACGTAGTTTTAGTGTCATCAGCATAAAAATGGTAGAGTACATAGTGATTTTGAATGACCTGGCCAAGGGGCAGCATGTATAAGAGAAGAGAAGTGGGCCAAGAACTGAGCCTTGAGGGACACCACAACTCAACTGAGCCACTGAGGAGGTAGAGTTACCGACAACAACAGAAAAAGTTCTGTTGGTGAGGTAAGAGTGTAATAAGTTAAGAGCCGAGCCCTTGATGCCAACCCAAGTCTCTAAGCGATGTGGGAGGATGTTGTGATCAAAATGCGTCAAAGGCAGCACTTAAGTCCAAACGAACTAAAATTGAGCAGTCAACTCTGTCTGTTTTTCAGCAGTAGATCATTAGTGACCTTAACTAGAGCTGTCTCAGTACTATGAAGCGCTCTAAAACCAGACTAGAAACCATTAAAAACAATATTTGTGTTCATAAAAGAAATCAACTGAGGAGAAATTACTCTCTCCAGAACCTTAGATAAAAAAGACAGTTTGGAGATTGGCCTGTAGTTACTTAGGGACAGGGGGTCTAAATTAGGTTTCTTCAGCAATGGATGAATGATGGCATGCTTAAAACTGTCTGGAAAAGAACGGGAGGCCAGAGAATTATTAAGAATTTGAAGAATAATGGGGCTGATAGTGGAAAATAGCTCCTTGAGTAGCTTAGTGGGAATGATGTCTAGGATGCAGGAGGAGGAGCTCATATTGGAGACTGTAGTCTCCAACACTGAAATTGTAATTGGTTGAAATTGGGTGAAAGAGGCAGAATTAACGTGGGGAATGGAACGAAAAGAGCCTGGCTGGATTTGGGACATAATATTCTCCCCCTTGTTTACCAAATGAATTGAGAAATGTTTCGGACAACTCAACATCAGGTTCAAAAAGAGAAGTGGAGCGACTATTAATGACAGAATCAATTACCCCGAAGAGAACAATGGAATAGACCGCTACGCTACCCGGACTCCCCCATACTTCCAAATGTTTGAAGTCTATTTCTATTTCATATTCACCGTTCATTCAGCTCATTGGTAGGTTTCATTTTCACAGTCATTCATCCTTTTCTTCACACCGGACACACAAACCCACAATCCTCATTCAGTGTAAAAAAAAGAAAATAAAAAAAGATTCAGCTAAGGCTAACATGATGCTACAGCAGTCTATCATAGTGAATTCAGGTAGTCATTTTGAAACTTGACAGTTTCTATTGTTTGTTATTATTATTTATTAGTTTATTTATTGTTATTTTTATTCATTATTTTATTCATTATTATTGGCGGCACGGTGGCGCAGTGGTTAGTGCGGTCGCCTCACAGCAAGAAGGTTCTGGGTTCGAGTCCCAGGGTAGTTCAACCTTGGGGGTTGTCTGGGGTCATCCTCTGTGTGGAGTTTGCATGTTCTACCCGTGTCTGCATGGGTTTCCTCCTACAGTCTAAAGACATGTAGGTCAGGTGAATCAGCTGTACTAAATTGTCCCTATGTGTGTTTGTGTGTGAGCACTTCTCTGATTATACGGCGGTTTGGATGGGACTGGCTGATGGAGAGCTGAAGCCTTTTGTATTCGCACGGCGGTTTGGCCTTTCCCCCCCTGTCAGAGACAGATATCTGATCCAACGCGTGAGCTCGTCCAGGTGAGCTGTATTGGATCGTTCTCTAGACGCCGTTTGTTGTCGCTGATGCCTTTGACTGGTCATTGGACAGAAGTTTGGGTGTAACTTAATTTGACAGGGTGAGATTGCGGTGCATCACTCAGTGCACTGTGCAGTGTCTCTCTGGTGTCCCCCGAGCGCTGGATTATTGGTCTGAAGAGACAGGTGGAGAGAAGGAGCAAAATGATAGACAACAAGAGAAAAAAAGCAGAGCGGATGCAGGCAAAAGGCGAGAAAGCGAGAGAAAGAGGAGTTATGAGGTTGGCACCCACAGAAACCAGCTGATCTCCATCTCCACGCCTCCCCATTATTCAACAGGAAATAGAGCGGTTTTAAGATGCTAACCCCCCCCCCTTTTTTTTCTCCCCAGTTGTATCCAGCCAATTACCCCACTCTTCCAAGCCGTCCGGGTCGCTGCTGCACCTCCTCTGCTGACCCGGGGAGGGCTGCAGACTACCACATGCCTCCTCCGATACATGTGGGGTTGCCAGCCGCTTCTTTTAACCTGACAGTGAGGAGTTTCACCAGGGGGACGTAGCACGTGGGAGGATCACGTTATTCCGCCCAGCCCCCCGAACAGGCGCCCCGACCGATCAGAGGAGGCACTAGTGCAGCGACCAAGACACATACCCACATCTAGCTTCCCACCCGCAGACAGTTGTGTCTGTAGAGACGCCCAACCAAGCCGGAGGTAACTCGAGGATTCGAACCGGCGATCCCCATGTTGGTAGGCAACAGAATAGACCGCTACGCTACCCGGACGCCCCCATACTAACGAATGCTTGAAGTCTATTTCTATCTCATTTTCACCATTCATGCAGCACATTGGTAGGTTTCATTGTCACAGTCACTCATCCTTTTCTTCACACCGGGCACACAAACCCACAATCCTCATTCAGTGTGAAAAAAGCGATTCAGCCAAGTCTAACATGATGCTACAGCAGTCTGTCACAGTGAATTCAAGTAGTCATTTTAAAACTTGACAGTTTCTATTGTTATTTATTTATTTATTATTATATATTGTTATTTCTATTGTTAAAGCTTAAGTGTTTGTTTTGTGGTGCCGCAGCAAAGTCACTCCTGCTTGTCATCACTCGTCGGCTGTTACAGGTGGTAACGCGACAGGAAACTGCCGTAACCGACCATAAAAAACAACAGTAAAGTTTTAAAATGATCACTGAATTCACCGTGATAGATTAGCTGTCCAACAGAAACGTTACCGTAGCGTCATCACACTTTAAACCTGTTTCCTGTTGGAGTAGGAAGGTGTTTGCCGCTGCACCAGTGTTCATCCTCCCCTGTCAGAAGCTTCATCAGTGGCGTATGGGGAGTGTCTCCAGCCATGCTAAAGATGCTAGCTAGGATATTATAATCTGACTTCATGGACCATGTGGTTAAAATAACTATTTGTTCATGGAGAAAAATCCCGGATTTCAGCTTTAATACGTCTTTATACATGTGTGGAACCGACCGTAAGCCCCCCGTAAGACACGTCTCTTTATGAAGCTATCTGATAGAGACCTCCCTGTTGGCACCGTGTCCACCAGGCGCAGGCGGGCCTACCATCATCTGGACAAACAAGACCAAGAGGAAGCATCGGCGAATACTATGGATTCAATCTCCGCTGTCCTCTACCCTTCTGGGAAATTTACGTCACCGTCTGGGTCATTTGCCTCTCATCCTGGCCCAGAAGGGACTCGGCGTGCCTTGTTCACTCAGACTTCAACATGATCGGGGATCGAACCTGTGGCAGTCTCTCCAGTGTCTTAACACTGCCATCGCAAATTCATCCTCTTTCCTGTAAAGTCTCGCTGGTGTCATTTCTCTCTTAACTTGTGGGTTCTGTGTGTACATACGCCGCCGAGCGGATCATTAAAGGAGCGTGCCCTATGGCGTGGTTTCATACGCCGCGGTGACGATACGTCTCCCCGCAGGCAGCAAACACTGCGAATTCAATCAAATATGTGCCAGTGAAGCAAGTCAGCCCCCTCACATCATTATTGTGTCATTAGCATTACTGGTGGAAATTTCCGGAAATGCGTTAATATGCACCGCAATTCAACTTTTTAGTTAACGGCAGAATGCATGCGATACACAGCGGGCAATCTCTCGTTTTCATAGTTCATGATTTTGCTTTGCTGCATGATGTATGTGCACACTTGACTTTATACTTGTCTGTCAGATTATGTTCAGTATAGCCGGCCCTTTGTAATCCCTCAGCATCCCGTCTTCATCCAGACTCCCATAGTCCAAGCTTCACAGTCCCTCCGTTTCATGGACTTTCATTTGTTTCTTCCAAATTCATTCATGTGTATTTCTTATCAAACTGTCCCTCAGGGCGTCTGGGTGGCGTGGTGGTCTATTCTGTTGCCTACCAACACAGGGATCGCCGGTTCGAATCTTCGTGTTACCTCCAGCTTGGTCGGGCGTCCCTACAGACACAATTGGCTGTGGCTGCGGGTGGGAAGCCGGATGTGGGTATGTGTCCTGGTCGCTGTACTAGCACCTCCTCTGGTCGGTCGGGGCGCCTGTTCAGGGGGGAGGGGGAACTGGGGGGAATAGCGTGATCCTCCCAAGTGCTACGTCCCCCTGGTGAAACTCCTCACTGTCAGGTGAAAAGAAGCGGCTGGCGACTCCACATGTATCGGAGGAGGCACGTGGTAGTCTGCAGCCCTCCCTGGATCGGTACAGGGGGTGGAGCAGCGACCAGGAGGGCTAGGAAGAGTGGGGTAGTTGGCCGGATACAATTGGGGGAGAAAAAGGGAGGAAACCCCCCCCCCCCAAAAAAAAGGACATGCTTATTAGATACAAACCAGCAGGAACTCTCAGGTCCACAGGAAGTGGTCTTTTAACCACCCCTTGTACTTTCTCTACAGCAGGGGGAGCTGCCTTTTGTATTTACGCCCCAAGTAGATGGAACGCCCTGCCTGAGGACCTGAGAGAGGCCCCCCCACACTGGACACCTTTAAAACCAGGTTTAAAACCTTACTTTTCACAACAGCCTGTGGCTACATTCTTGGTGTGCGTGTGTGTGTGTGTGTGTGTGTGTGTGTGTTTTGTACATTTTGATATTTGTATTTTTTGCACCGATTCCTGTACAGCTGCACTAACGCCAGTTGATGTGCATATTTATTTTCTGCAATTGAACTTTTATGATTGCGCTGTGGTTGTATTGCCACTACATAAAGCACGTTGTGTTGCCGTGTGTGTGACATGTGCTTAATAAATTAAGTTTGACTTGACTTTACGCTTGCCCGCCCTGTTTCCCGTTCCCCATCTCTCCCCGTATTTTCAGTTGGCATTATTCATACGCGGCGTGTCGGATTTCCATTGCATTGTACTTCTGCAGGCATATTTGAGTCGTCCAGTCATTCCCGTTAGTTCGGTTCCCGGTAAGATAAATCCACTTCTTTACATATTTACTGTCGCCCGTGTTGCTCGGCTACCGTACGCTACCTCCATAACTTGGCTTTGGTGTCGGCGATCTATCCAGCAAATCATATTCCTTGTGCGTTCTGATTTCGATTAAACTGTCGGGGGCGAAATGATAATCTTCAGCATGACGACGAGAGTCTTCATTTTTTTACAAAACAGGTCCTCGTGCAGAGTTACAGCAGACTTTACCTTTAAATCACGACATAAATACTTAACAGGCCCGTGTCGCTGCTGCAGGCACAGCTTCTGAAAGGAAAGACTTGTTCAGCTGTATTTTATGGTGATGCCGGTAATTGCGTTGCTGTGGGTGTCCACTTCCAGTCTGTTTGAAATTCAGTAGAGTCACCAGCGCCGCCGGTAAAAGGTCCCCTAAAGGGTTTGTCGGCCACGGCGACTTTTCCGCTTCTCCAGACTTGCGGATACCCGCCATGCCGTCCCTCGCACGAGTAAGCTCCTGTGAACGATCCGTCTCGGTCAGCAAGAATTTGAAAATGAGCGCGGGTTCACAGACTCGCACCCAAGGGCGGGGCGGGGGGCGCTGGGTCGCCCCCCCTCTGATTAGAGGGCGTTAACATTCTTTTTTTTCCCCCTTAATTTCATGATGTTGGTCCTGTGATGGTCTGGCGGCCTGTCCAGGGTGTCTCCCCGCCTGCCGCCCAGTGACTGCTGGGATAGGCTCCAGCATCCCCGCGACCCTGAGAGCAGGATAAGCGGTTCGGGTCATGGATGGACGGATGATGTGGACAAGTCCCAACCGCTCGACTCTAATGCTGAATTCCATTCAAAGTCCGAGGTCGGAAATTCCCAGTTAAAATTCCCAATTTCTCCAGGCGTTCTAGGTGCACGACACCAGAAGTAAACAAAAAACATGGCTGACTGTAACAAACTGGTGTTTTATTTTTGGCAAGTATTTATACAACTGAATTGTCAGCAATGCGAGCTCCTTGCATATATAAACGACACAGAGGAATAACTTTTGTGCAGAGAACTTTCAGAGGTTGTTTACCGCAGCTACCTCATAACATCCATCCATCCGTTATCCAAACCGCTTATCCTGCTCTCAGGGTCGCGGGGATGCTGGAGCCTATCCCAGCAGTCATTGGGCGGCAGGTGGGGAGACACCCTGGACAGGCCGCCAGGCCATCACACAGGGCCAACATACACACACACACACACACACACATTCACATCTCGGGACAATTTAGTACGGCCGACTCATCTGACCTGCATGTCTTTGGACCGTGGGAGGAAACCGGAGCACCCGGAGGAAACCCACGCAGACACGGGGAGAACATGCAAACTCCACACAGAGGACGACCCGGGACGACCCTCAAGGTTGGACTACCCCGGGGCTCGAACCCAGGATCTTCTTGCTGTGAGGCGATAGCGCTAACCACTGCGCCACTGTT
>JAJHIY020000303.1:55000-62500 GCA_022114975.2 Lampris megalopsis
ACACAGAGGGACAGGAGGAGGAGGTGGAGGAGAAAAGGGGAAAGACAGAAGAGAATGGAGAGAGAGAAAGGGGGGACAGGAGGCGGAGGACAAAAGGAGAAAGAGAAAACAGAGAGAGAGACAGCTGCAGAGAGAGGGACAGGAGGTGGAGGACAAAAGGAGAAAGACAGAAGAAAACAGAGAGAGAGACAGAGCGAGACAGAGGCAGAGAGAGGGGCAGGAGGTGGAGGACAAAAGGAGAAAGAGAGAACAGAGAGAGAGACAGAGCGAGACAGAGGCAGAGAGAGGGGCAGGAGGTGGAGGACAAAAGGAGAAAGACAGAAGAAAACAGAGAGAGGGAAAGAGAAGGCTGTTAAGGTATCAGTAGTATATTTAAAATGAGGCAGAACAAAACAACATGTTTCAAACAAGAGACGCAGAGAATGTGTCGTGTTCAGTGTGATGCAAACAGCCCCACCAGTCTACCAGTCCACCAGTTCACCAGTCCACCAGCTCTGCAGCCCATCAGTTCACCAGACCACCAGTACCGAGCCATGCACGCTGTAGCAGACGTGCACGCACGCAGCCTGTGAGCCTTGAACGACCGTATGTTCAGCCAAACGGTGGTGGACACTATAGTCATTGTGCGTCATAGTTTGTTTGGTTTGGTGAATGATGTTAGTGTTCATGTGAAACAGAAACCAGCGATGTAATGTTTGGTCACATTAAGCTGTTACTTATTCACAAGGGCGTAGGTTTGATTTCAACATTGGTAGGGACAAATGTCCCCCATCACCAGTTGCAGTTTCACAGTCTAAGAAGGCTAACCTGTTATTTTTCACATCCCCCCCTGGTGAACTTGACGTGGTTGTCCACAGAGTGAATGTGGTCAGTGAAATGTGGCACATACTGAGATTTCATTTATTAAACCTTATTTATTTTATCTGTTCTTCGTCGTCTTCTATTTATTTTATTTTTTTATTGGCGGTTGGCATCTGAAATGTTGTATTAATGCCACTAATTGAAACCGAAGAACTTCCCAGTGCTGATTATTTAAATTGTACCCCAACAGTGATCCCATTCACGACATTGTCCATTCTATAACCCAGACCCAGTCTGACTTGATGCAAATCTCCCCCCCCCCCCAGTGCAACATCTAGGTCTTCTTCAGATACGTCAAAAACATTCAGATATCTCCTGGCAGCGTCCAGCACTATCTTGATTCTTTCTGACTTCCCTTTTATTTCAGCAGCGCAATTTATGACCATGGCAATGAATGCCAAAAACCTTCCCTTGTCCATGCAGATATTCTGGTCGGCTCCTTTCTTTTTCTACTCCGGTTCTTTTTGCACTCCCACCTTCTCTTCGTTTCGCTTCATTCTCTTAGCAGCTTCAGCATGTGACAATCCCATTTCTCTTCTCCTGTTATTTACTTGCTCCCCCTTAATTCTTGTTGCACACTGTTCTGACCCTGTATCAGGATTTCCCTTGGAGTGCAGGCACTTTGCTTGCGCTTTCTCAACTTTACAATCTTCAACATTGCAGTTGTCCTTCCCGCATCTCCCACATCTTCTGATTCCATTACGAACTGCTGCAACATGTCCATATTCTTGTACAACAAAAGCATAAGGTGACTCACATAATCAAGGGACACTCTTTCTGGCAATTCCCCCTCAAAAGTCGAACACAGAATTACTGTCCTCCTTCTCTCCTTCCCGGAATCTAGTCATTCGTCTTTCCTCACACACACCTGCAACATCCTGAGATGACTCAGCCTTTACTCACAGTGGCACGCCACTTATCACCCCCTTCTTCTTTGCTTTTAATCCGAGTGGGAACCGAAACACACAGAGGAAACAACTTGATGCATGCTCAATAATCCAGGTAAGAACATCGCAGCAGTTTGAATCAGTTCATCTGGACACGACGTTTATCGAGAGAAACATTTCATCACTCTACATGACCTCCTCAGTCTAAACCGAATCTCCATCCTTATAAACAATACAATGGCATAACGAATGAAACCAACGATCAGTTTCATATGCAAACAGGCGTGACCATTAACTAGAGTTACAATGGCCATGTGTACTATTCACAGCGGATTGAGGAATGGTTGCAACCACGGCATTGTAAGATGGCGGCCGATGTACTCTTACTCACTCTGTACTCTTACCGGAACTATGCCGCTGTATTGTTTATAAGGGTGGGGGATACCTGCAGTCAGTTAGACTGAACCGAAACTATGCCGCTGTATTGTTTATAAGGGTGGGGATACCTGCAGTCAGTTAGACTGAAGAGGTCACGTAGATGAGTGATGAAACGTTTCCGTCAGCATCAGAATTTGATCGAGTCAAATTGGGTTGATGGCTCACCTTACTGGATAGGTGTTGGCTTTTGTATTAACGGGTGTTCTTGGATTGGCCTTCTAAATCTATTCAGCGTTTTATTAAAGCTTTGTGAATTTCTATAGTCACATTCAGCCTGTTATGTCTGTGAAAGCAGAGGTTAATACAGTAAGAGCAACATCAATAGATTTCCTGAGTAAGGGAACATTCCTTAAGGTGCGTTATGAAGTTCCATTAAGTAAACTGATTGGTATTTGACTTGAGTTATAAAAACAGAAGAAAAAAAGAGAACAAAGTCATTTTTTTTTCTTTTTACCTTTCAAATGTGACTGCTGAGTTTGTGTCTTGTTTCACCTTTGCTGCTGGTACCCATTTCCCCCCCGCGAGCAAACTAGAACTTCTGAGAGACTGCTCCACATTGAAATTGATTATTCTTCTCTTACTTGTAGTATAGCGAGGATTGATAAGAACTGGTTGTCATCCAGATTTCTGTGCTCAGTACCATAGCTAGGGGTGCTGGTTGGTACAGAAACTTGGCTCCTTGATAAGGGAGGAACGCTGGCTTGAACGGGGTGTCAAAGAGGCCATCTACGTGAAGAGGGAACGACCATCGCTGAACCGGGGGCTGGGGGGGGGGGGAGTACATCTGTCACCATCTTACAATGCTGTGATTGCAACCATTCCCAAATCCCCTCTGGATAGTGCACATGGCCATTGTAAATCTAGTTAATGGTCACGGTAATCTGCATATGAAACCGATCGTTGGTTTCCGTCGTTATGCCACTGTATTGTTCATAAGGGTGGGGACACCTGCAGTCAGTTGAGACTGAAGAGGTCACTTACGATGTTTCTCCCAATAAACGTCGTGTCTAGATGAACTGATTCAACTTTCTGTGATCAGACAGAGACACCTTCTAAATACCGTGATCTTCAGGGCCCCGTCTCTCCGACACTTTTATATACTACAGTCAGGGGTAACCATCCCACTTCTAGTTATCCTGATCCATCGTACATCTCTCAAGTTTTTCCCCTGCAAACTTTCCGACCTCATGTGGGTCCTTCAAAATCCCCTCTTCACTTGTCACGGCTATCATCCCAACAAGATACGTCTCCACTGTTCTCAGTGACTGACTAGAATCGCTTGAGCAATCTGATGTATTCCTCGATCCTTTTCTTATTTTCAAACTCTCTTGTGTCCTCATTTTCATTTCCAATTTTTCTCTCCGACCCCCGACACCCTTTCCGCGTCCCATCGGCTGATCACACTGACCGTTCGCCATCCGTGACTGATACGCCGCGTCTAACGCCTGACAGCAGCTTGACAGCGGCGTTAGTCCCACCCATGGCGCTGATTAGGTAATCACTTTTTCGACCGAGAAACCGCTGTTTCATGTCCCGATACCGGACCAGGAGAATCAGTCAACTCAGATCTGTGTCTCTGGAAGTCCGTGTTTAATCAGAATGTCCTCATCATGGATGATTATATGTATAAACTGTGTGAAGGTGTTAGGGAACTCCCCGGGATGTCCTGTGTAAATGCTTTGACCTCATGTCGGTTCAGCACACGGCCAGTAAGACTGGGAGCGCTGGGATGGCAGCTCGTTACATCAAGTGTTTTTTTTAAAGGAAACCGTGGGTCTGATTCATACCGGCTGCCTTCTCAGTCACTTTCCACCATCTGCTCTGCGGAAGCTGATTTTGGCTTCACGTGTTTGGTCTCTTCTGTATTGAAGACTGACACCGGTGGAGTTTCTCAGCAGCGAGCCTATGTGACGTCACGCATCGCTCTTCCAGCAGACGGCACGGCGCCTCCTAGTGGTGTCACTGTCTGGAGCGACAGTGGCTCAGGAGGTAGAGCAGGTCATCTGGCAGGTAACTGGAGGGCTGCTGGTTCCTCCTTGCAAAAATGTTGAGGTGTCTTTGAGCTAGACACCCAACCCCTAACTGCTCTTGACGAGCTGGTTATTACCTTGCGTGGTTCAACAACGCCAATCGGCGTGTGTATGTGCGTTTCATTGATCCATTGATTGTAAAGCGATTTGAATGGCTGTTGCAGCTAGGAAAGCGCTACATAAATGCAATCCATTTACCATTTACCATGACAACAGACGTGCAGGAACACTCACTACTCTATCACGAATGGACAAAACATGACTGGAAGTTAAACTTTAGTTATTACTTTTCTTACTATTTTCTTCTCCATATTAAAAACAACCAACCCATGCGTGTATTTTTTTTCTTTTCTTTTTCCCCCTGCAGTTGTATCTGGCCAAGTACCCCACTCTCCCGAGCCGTCCCGGTAGCTGCTCCACCTCCTCTGCCGATCCGGGGAGGGCTGCAGACTACCACATGCCTCCTCCGATACATGTGGAGTCGCCAGCCGCTTCTTCTCACTTGACAGTGAGGAGTTTCGCCAGGGGGACGTAGTGCGTGGGAGGATCACGCTATTCCCCCCAGTTCCCCCTCCCCCCGAACATGCGCCCCGACCGACCAGAGGAGGCGCTAGTGGAGTGACCAGGACACATACCCGCATCTGGCTTTCCACCCCAGACACGGCTAATTGTGTCGTAGGGACGCCATGCTACCCAGAAAACCACATGCATGTATTTTCACTACGTTTACTATCCTTTATATTCAGTGGCATGGTGGCGCAGTGATTAGCACGGTCCTGGGTTTGAGCCCCGGGGTAGTCCGACCTTGGGGGTCGTCCCAGGTCGTACTCTGTGTGGAGTTTGCATGTTCTCCCCGTGTCTGTGTGGGTTTCCTCCGGGTGCTCCGGTTTCCTGCCACAGTCCAAAGACATGTAGGTCAGGTGAATCGGCCGTACTAAATTGTCCCATGGTGGGAATGTGTGTCGGCCGTGTGTTGGCCTGGCGACCTGTCCAGGGTGTCTCCCTGCCTGCCGCCCAATGACTGCTGGGATAGGCTCCCGCGACTCTGAGAGCAGGTTAAGTGGTTCGGATAAAGGATGGATATATTCATTTTGTGGTGTAACAACTAACGACCCAAGTATATTTCTAAATCAGAGACAAATGTGCCGAATTTAAAAAAAAAAAAAATCCCACAACTTGAGTTTATATTGGGTACATATGGGGGTAACTCGGCAGACAAGTACAAATGGGAGGCACCGAGACTGTTTGTGATCATTAAAAAGCACAACTAAACAGCTCCAGTGCCGAAGCAGCAGTCTCTTAACAGCTGAGAAAGGTGGGAAAGCAAATGTGCGTGAAAGGCGATCGCGCAACAGCAGCTGGCACAAGACGCCGTCCCCAGACCTGTGGTCCTGGTGAAGGTTGTCGGAGGTATTGTCTCGGCGGGGACGTACGTGGCGACTTGTGATTGTGTGCTTTGAGGAACCGCTGAACTGGCCAGCGATGGTGAGCAGAGCTTCTTCACACAGGGACCTGGTGTGTACAGGGTACACCATGACTCATGAAGACAAACCTGCTCTTTCACTGGAACCATAGAAGAACATGTGCTTTTAGTGAGCAGCGAGAGAGAGACCCAGAGAGAGAGACAGACAGACAGATGGAGAGAGACACAGACAAAGAGAGAGAGAGAGAGAGAGAGAGAGACTGGTGTGTACAGGGTATACCATGACTCATGAAGACAAACCTGCTCTTTCACTGGAACCATAGAAGAACATGTGCTTTTAGTGAGCAGTGAGAGAGAGACACAGAGAGAGAGACAGACAGACAGATGGAGAGAGACACAGACAAAGAGAGAGAGAGAGAGACTGGCGTTTACAGGGTATACCATGACTCATGAAGACAAACCTGCTCTTTCACTGGAACCATAGAAGAACATGTGCTTTTAGTGAGCAGCGAGAGAGAGAGAGAGAGAGAGACAGCCAGACAGACAGACAGACAGACAGACAGACAGAGAGAGCAAGAAAGAAAGAGAGAGAGACTCTGGTGTGTACAGGGTACACCATGACTCATGAAGACAAACCTGCTCTTTCACTGGAACCATAGAAGAACATGGGCTTTTAGTGAGCAGCGAGAGAGAGACCCAGAGAGAGAGAGAGACAGACAGACAGACAGAGAGAGAGAGAGCAAGAAAGCGACAGAGAGACAGAGAATTTGTATTTTAAACAACTCTTTATTTTACATAAATCAAAAAAGAGACAGAGAGAGAGAGAGCAAGAAAGAGAGACAGACAGACAGAGAGAACGAGAGGGAGAGAGAGACAGACAGACAGACAAAGTGAGAGAGGGAGAGACAGACAGCGAGAAAGAGAGAGACAGACAGACAGACAGAGAGAACGAGAGACAGACAGACAGACAAAGCGAGAGGGAGAGAGAGACAGACAGACAGACAGAGCGAGAAAGAGACAGACAGACAGACAAAGCGAGAGGGAGAGAGAGAGAGACAGACAGACAGAGCGAGAAAGAGAGACAGACAGACAGACAAAGCGAGAGGGAGAGAGACAGACAGACAGACAGAGCGAGAAAGAGAGACAGACAGACAGACAAAGCGAGAGGGAGAGAGAGACAGACAGACAGAGCAAGAAAGAGACAGACAGACAGATAAAGCGAGAGGGAGAGAGAGACAGACAGACAGACAGACAGAGCGAGAAAGAGAGACAGACAGACAGACAAAGCGAGAGGGAGAGAGAGACAGACAGACAGACAGAGCGAGAAAGAGAGACAGACAGACAGACAAAGCGAGAGGGAGAGAGAGACAGACAGACAGACAGACAGAGCGAGAAAGAGAGACAGACAGACAGACAAAGCGAGAGGGAGAGAGAGACAGACAGACAGAGCGAGAAAGAGACAGACAGACAGATAAAGCGAGAGGGAGAGAGAGACAGACAGATAGACAAAGCGAGAGGGAGAGAGAGACAGACAGACAGAGCGAGAAAGAGAGACAGACAGACAGACAGAGAGGGAGACAGACAAAGAAGAGACCTATTGAACACTAGCGGGGTTTTTTGTATCACATATACACACATATGCGGAAACTATTGAGGCACTACAAACAACAACACACCACCTTGAGAGAGAGAGAGACACACACACACACACACACACAGAATGAAAGGAATAGAACATTCTTTGTCCTTCTGCAGCCTCCATTTGCGGTCATTGATTCTGAAGCCAGCCTTGATCAATGCCAATGTATTGTACTCTGATAGCCAGGTACTGAACCGACTTGTGTGTGTGTGTGTGTGTGTG
>JAJHIY020000303.1:67500-140000 GCA_022114975.2 Lampris megalopsis
TCATCTATCCATCTATCTATCTATCTATCTATCATCCATTCATCTATCTATCTATCTATCTATCTATCTATCTATCTATCTATCTATCTATCTATCTATCATCCATTCATCTATCTATCTATCTATCTATCTATCTATCTATCTATCTATCTATCTATCTATCTATCTATCTATATCATCCATTCATCCATCATCTATCTATCTATCCATCTATCTATCTGTCTATCAGCCATTCATCCATCATCTATCTATCTATCTATCTATCTATCTATCTATCTATCTATCTATCTATCTATCTATCTATCTATCTATCTATCTATCTATCTATGTTTCATCCATCATCCATCTATCTATCTATCTATCTATCTATCTATCTATCTATCTATCTATCTATCTATCTATCTATCTATCTATCTATGTTTCATCCATCATCCATCTATCTATCTATCTATCTATCTATCTATCTATCTATCTATCTATCTATCTATCTATCTATCTATCTATCTATCTATCTATCTATCATCCATTCATCCATCATCTATCTATCTATCCATCTATCTATCTGTCTATCAGCCATTCATCCATCTATCTATCTATCTATCTATCTATCTATCTATCTATCTATCTATCTATCTATCTATCTATCTATCTATCTATCTATCTATCTATCTATCTATCATCCATTCATCTATCTATCTATGTATCTATCTATCTAACTGTCTGTCTGTCTGTCTGTCTATCTCACGTGTGCTGAACATCAGGTGTATCAGAGAGAATGCCGCCTAAAGTCAGAAAGCCAAACCTCACCTTCGCAACAACAAAACCCTGTACAACATCCAAACGGGGCCTCAGATTCCTCGCCAGATTTGTGGCTCCAGCCTAAACCACCTCCTCCTCCTCCAGCCTAAACCACCTCCTCCTCCTCCAGCCTAAACCACCACCTCCTCCTCCAGCGTAAACCTCCTCCTCCTCCATACCTCCATGTATGTTATCTTAAGCCTGCAGTGACTACTTGCATTCAAAACCAGTGACCTACATCTGCTACCCCTCTCTGGAATTACGTGTGTGTGTGTGTGTGTGTGTGTGTGTGTGTGTGTGTGTGTGCGTGCGTGCGTGCGTGCGTGTGTGTATGTGCGAAGGGGTAAAAAGGTAAAAGGGGTTAGCGGCGCGTCTGCCCCAGTTGATCCGTAGCCGGTTTGAGTGTTTGCACAGAGCTGCACACTTCCCCTTTTATAACCCGCTGTGTGAATGGCGCCGATTGACAGTTGTGTTTATTTTTTTGGTCACGTGTGTGTGTGTATGGGTTGTGTGTGTGTGTGTGTGTGTGTGTGTGTGTGAGTGCGTGTCGTCGTGTCGGGGCTGTGATTGCTCACATTAGACAGTCTGTATGTGCAGTGTAAGGGTTTGTCAGGAAACAGCCATGTATGAATTATTAGTACGTTCAACATACTTAAAAGTGTGTAGTGTGTACTGCATGTATTATTCAGTGTGTAGAAGAATGCAGCACGCACCGCGTTGTCGCGTTACATTTAGCGGACTCAGACCCACGAGGAAGTGGCCCTCCGTAACGGCAGCAGAAGAACTTTGTTGCTTTCGAAAGGGAGGCGCTTTGTGACGGGCCGGCCGCGACAAAGAGGCAGAGGAGGTGCAGAGAAGAGGTTCTGCCCTCCGTGGAGGCCTCCCGGTTTATGGAGCAGGAAGTCTGCTTGGGGAAGTGAGGTGGACCCCTGTCCTGTATAGGTGAAAGTAGGGGAGTGTGTCCGTGTCTTTGGACTGTGGGAGGAAACCGGAGCCCCCGGAGGAAACCCACACAGACACAGGGAGAACATGCAAACTCCACACAGAGGACGACCCGGGACGACCCCCCAAAGTTGGACTACCCCGGGGCTCGAACCCAGGACCTTCTTGCTGTGAGGCGACCGCGCTAACCACTGCGCCACCGTGCTGCCCCCTCCCCATTGTATTTATATTGTAACAAATTCAGGGGGGCAACCGGGAACTGCCGCCACAGCCGGGAGTCGATCCCGGGTCTCCCGCATCACGGGCAACTGCACTAACCGGTCAACTAAAGGGTCCAACCCGTTAGCCAAAGGCTAGCCATCCATGGCCGTTACACTACCCTGCTCCTTCGGGAGGCGCGTCCCCGTGCTTCAGCACACCAGCTCCCTCGCGCCTCTGGGCGCACGCGCTCCCGACGGCCTCACGGTCTCACCCTCCCACTTCTGACACCAATGTAGCGAATTCACCCAGATAGCAAAACTGCTGTGGCCCGGACCCGCCCCACACCTGACACTTCATCCGGCCCACATACCGCGTGGAATCACGGCACTCGGGCGGTCCGCTCCTGTTTGCCAGATCTGGGACAGAACCAAGCCATAGCAGTGCCGCATGTGCCACATATTTGCCAAAGGTGGCCCATATTTGTGTTGTGATATTTGGGCCATATTCACCATTTACCACACGGGCCACTTCAGGGTCACATCCAGATCACATGTTGCCGAGAGCACCGCAACTTCGCCAAAAAAGGCCCCCATCTGATTTGGCATATTTGGACCATGTTAGCTATTATACATGTGGGCCACTTCAGGCTCACATCCATTTTGTCAGAGCCAGAGGAAGGCCACCAGTGCCGCATCACTGCCTGAAGTGGCCCACATCCGGATGCTGTCTGGGCAGTGGCAGCTGGGAAGCGAAGCCGGGTCGCCCACACCACAGGCGACTAAAGGGTCCGATCCGTTAGCCAATGGCTAGCGAGTGTACACATCCGTGGTCGTTACAATATGTTGTACAGATCGGTGTGTCCATGTTTGTGTGTTCCTAGTAGGTCAAATACCAGTCGTACAGCGCAGAAGGAGAACCGTAAAGTGGTCGCTCGTAAGAACAGCGTGTGTGTGTGTGTGCGTGAGTGCGTGTGTGTGCGTGCGTGTGATATTCTTAACGCTCCCTTCATTTCCCCTGCAGCTGTGAAACGGCTCGGCACCGACTAATAGATGTAGTCATCATGTGACGTCACAGCCCGGTTATGAAGCAGTGCACAGATGTCGGTGGATATTGGCAGGAAAGAACGGCGAGGACGAGGATACGGGATACGGGATAAGTCAAAAACCACAGACCCGACCACCATTGTGTCCTTACTTGCGTAAACGCCTTTGTGTGTCGGCTGTGACTCGCTCCTACCTGCGCTCGACACACGTCCGCCATCCTGTTGCGTGTCAGTGTTATCTGTAATAACGTTGCGTCTCCCACCCACCACCTCCTGATGATCCGAGACGCACGCTAAACGCCACGTGCCATGTGCTGTTGGCTGTGTGAGTACTATGTAGCAACTGTGCTACTTGCTACTACTTCCTGTAGTGCTACTGCGATATGGTTACTTTGTAGCAGTGTCAGAGGCCAGCTGGCAACACTGTCCGTGGAAGTTGCTTTGGAAGAGAAGTGTCTACTAAATATGTAAATGAGTTTTCATCAGCATATGTGGCGATGCTGCGCGCGTGTGTGTGCGCGCGCGTGCGATAGTGGGGGGGGAAGGGGTGAGGTGAGGTGGGTGTGTTTCTTTTAGCCGCCGGTAACTCCGCTTGATGAGATCAGAAGGTTTCGACTCTCTCTCTCTCCCCCCCTCCTCTCTCTCTCTCCCCCCTCCTCTCTCTCTCTCTCTCTCTCTCTCCCCTCCTCTCTCTCTCTCTCTCTCTCTCCCCTCCTCTCTCTCTCTCTCTCTCCCCTCCTCTCTCTCTCTCTCTCCCCTCCTCTCTCTCTCTCCCCCCTCCTCTCTCTCTCTCTCTCTCTCTCTCTCTCTCTTCCCCCCTCCTCTCTCTCTCTCCCCCCCTCCTCTCTCTCTCTCTCTCTCTTCTCCCCCTCTCCTCTCTCTCTCTCTCTCTCTCTCTCTTCCCCTCCCCTCTCCCCCCCCCTCTCTCTCCCCCCCCCTCTCTAATTCTCTCTTGCTTGATCGCCCACTCGCTTGGGAGTGAAACTAAGTGTGGACTGGGCTGTAGGTTGGAAACACATGTAGAGGCGAAGTGTGTGTGTGTGTGTGTGTGTGTGTGTGTGTGTGTGTCTGGGTGGGGGTGGGGGGTAGAAGCAGACCGATAAGCTCCGGGGAGGGAAAGAGGGAGGAGAACCAGGGAGGAGGAGGAGGAGAGAAGAAAGGAGGAAAAGAGGGAAGCTTTTCCCTCAGAAGGAATCGTGCCGGCTCACCGTTTTCTCGTCCACCTCCTCTCCTGGCTTCGGGGGGGTTTCGGTCCTCCTCCGGCGCGGTTCGGGGAAGTTTCGGCTCGGCGCGGACGTGTTTGAGGTGAACATGGAGCGAGGCTGAGAGGAGAAACCCCGCACGTTCACCGTAAGAACCGCGTGTCCATGTGTGGCAGAGGCGCGTGTGTGTGTGTGCGTGCGTGCGTGCGCGTCCGTTTGGAAGCGTGCTTTTGGAAGTGTGTGATTTTTATAAGTGCGCGTGTTTACAAGCGCGTGTTTGTGTTTATAGGCGTGTGTTTATAAGCGTTTTTTTCTAGGCGCGCGCGCGCGCGTTTATTGGCGGTTAGCGCCGCGAGACGGTCCGGCGGCTGCTCTCCGTGGTGTTGGTTTGTCTCGTGTGCGCGGGGCAGAATCACTCCCGTTTTTCCCCAAAGGGAACTTCGTACCATCTGTGACGTCATAGTTGGCTTTTTGATTTAACGACCCCGGACCAGACGGACACCTTTCCTCTCCGTCTCTCGCTTGTCGTTTCTAATTCTCCTAATGGTCTCAAGGCTCCAGCTGGGATAGTCCTGTGTGTGTGTGTGTGTGTGTGTGTGTGTGTCCGTGTGTGTGTCCGTGTGTGTGTGTGGGGGGGGTAATAGGGGAGTTCTCAGTTAAGCCATCTCAGGATTCCCCTGCTCACATAATAGAATGGATGTTACTTTCTATTTTTAACAGCCGCACCGTTAATCTCACACCCTGTGCGTGCGCGTGCGTGTGCGCGTGCGCGTGTAAAGGGGGTAGCGGTGACGCGTGGTCCATCCTGGAATAGAGAGATAGTGGCTTTCCTTTCTTGCGACTTTATCCTTTTGTTTTGTCAGCTGCAGCGCTCCTTCCCCCCCACTCCTCCTCCCCCTCTATCTTGTTCGTGTTACGTTGTTTGGGTTGTTTTTTTGGTGGGCCCCCCCCCGCACACACACACACACACACACACACACACACACACATTTGACTTCTCTCAGTTCCATCCAGTCTCCCGCTCCGTGTCTTTCGGTAAGCTCTTAGTCACCGCACCGCTTTTGTTTGCCGTCTCCCATCACCTCGTCTTTTCTTTCTTTTTCTTTCGTTCTTTCTCTTTTTCTTTCAGTTTCTTTCTGGCTGCAAGTCCAGAACAGTAGAGAGACACGAACCCCCCACCCCACCCGCCCACACCCTCCCTCCCTTGTCTGGCTTGTGTGTGACTGTTAGAGGAGAGGACCACACAGATACAGAGTTGGACAGGCGGACATTCAGACACAGATAGCACACACACATGCACACTAACACACACATCCACACTAACACACACATCCACACTAACACACTCATCCACACTAACACACATAAACACTAACGCACATACACACTAACACACACATCCACACTAACACACACATCCACACTAACACACATCCACACTAACACACATACACACTAACACACATAAACACTAACACACATATCCACACTAACACACATACACACTAACACACACATCCACACTAAACACACGTACACACTAACACATACATCCACACTAACACACATCCACACTAACACACATACACACTAACACACATCCACACTAACACACATACACACTAACACACACATCCACACTAACACACTAGCACACACATCCACACTAACACACACATCCACACTAACACACATACACACTAACACACATACACACTAACACACACATCCACACTAACACACATACACACTAACACACATCCACACTAACACACACATCCACACTAACACACACATCCACACTAACACACACATCCACACTAACACACATATCCACACTAACACACACATCCACACTAACACACACATCCACACTAACACACATCCACACTAACACACATCCACACTAACACACACATCCACACTAACACACATCCACACTAACACACATACACACTAACACACATCCACACTAACACACACATCCACACTAACACACATCCACACTAACACACATCCACACTAACACACACATACACACTAACACACATACACACTAACACACATATCCACACTAACACACACACACACACACGCACACATACACACACGCACACATACACACACATACACACACACACGCGCACACACGGCACAGCAGACAGAAACTTAAAACGCCGTCCAGTTCCACACCGAACAGAGACAGACGGCCCACGTGACGCTGGCGGCTCCTTCCTCGCTGCAGGAGTTGAGGAGCGGGACCGAGCGGGACCGAGCGGTCCGAACGCTGTTCTGGGAAGCTCCGTCGCCGTCTGGAGGGACAAAAAGCCCTGCAGGAAGCACGGGTGTAAAGTGCAACTGATTTTCCCAGGCCTGCTACTGTGTGTGTGTGTGTGTGTGTGTGTGTGTGTGTGTGTGTGTGTGTGTGTGTGTGTGTGTCTAATGTGTTTCCTCAGATTTTGGTTGGGTTTCATTACTGCTGGAGGCCCGCGGGTATCAGTCTGCCATCTAAATCTACTGCTGCCCCTGAGAGCTTTATGGATGGATCACACCAACCAAGGCTCTCTCTCCCTCTCTCTCTCTCTCTCTCTCTCTCTCTTTAGCGTTGCATATTTGTGTGTGCGTGTGCACGTAAGCGGGGATGAATGGGTCTGCGTGGGTGCCGGTGAAAGGAGCGCTCGATTACCGAGGCCCTGACGGTATTCCCCGGAGGAAGGGCGCTGTGTTAACAGCAGGCGCGGAGGGAAATACGGAGAAACCAGGAGCGGACGCCAACGTGCGCACGAGCTTAAGTAGCTCAGTCGGACCGTATTCTGTCGACCGGCGGAGAACCGAGATACGAGCCGGATTTCACCGGGGGGGCCGTGACCGTCAACCCATCCGTGAAGGGCTTTCATTTGAAATCCACACTGTATTTATGTGTGTGTGTGTGTGTGTGTGTGGTGTGTGTACTCATTTGCATGCACGCTTAGCCCACATTGATCACCAGACTTGTCGGTGGTGGATTTCACATCACTTTGAGCCGGCCCATAACGTGTCAGCTCTGCTCGAAGCTCCAACCTTGGCTGAGAATGAAATGGAGAGAGAGAGAAGATGAAGGGGGAGGGTGGGTGAATCAAAAGACATCAAAAAAAGAAGAAGAAGAAGACGAACAGATGTGAAGAGCGAGAGCAGAGCCCTCTGACGTGGGGTCAGAGAGCTGGGTGAATCTGGCCGGGAAGAAAGGCAGGGAGAGAACCGAGCGGGACCGAACCTCGGGAAAGAGAGGGAAGATCGAAGGAGGCCAACTCGGGGTGGACGAGTCCTAATAAGTCTGACTTGTAGGGGGGGAGCGCGAGTGCGTCTCCTCGTTTGCTCCCAGATGCGTTTGAGGCCTTCTGGGACGTCTGTCTGTGTTTTGACATCCAGTTAGCAGCCAGACGGCACAGTCTGCATCTGGCCTGGCGGTATTCCAGCGCGGAGGGATTCCCTCAGCGGGAATGAATCTCAGCTATGTAGACAGGATGGCAGCTTGTTTGAACTGGAGGGCACAGCCGGCGCTGCCGAGAGGTATCAAATAAATCTGCCTGTTTGGGTATTTGCTTTCGGTGTGTCTCGTGTGCGAGAGAATGTGTTCGGGCTCGTACGTGACAGACTTTCTTTTTTTTTTGGTCCTCTACAGCTGCATCCAGATGTCCCACGGGAATAAAAGCTGGATAAGCGTTCACTTCCAGATCCTGTTGGGGAAACGTCGTATTTTTAGGAATGGGATTTAGGTCAAAGAGGGATGGAGCATGGGGTTTAAGAACAATGCGTGTTGCAAGTCACTAGGACGTCCTGGCGAGGCTGCGTGTGCGTGTGTGCGTGTGTGTGCGTGTGTGTGTGTGTGTGTCTGTTACTCGGCTAATGCAGAGACATCGCCACATGCATAATTACACAGACTCGTACCGTTTCCATCAACAAATCGCAGAGTTGCGTCATTATTTCAGTGTGTAAAAAAGACGTCTGGTGTCCGGGTGGCGTGGCGGTCTATCCCGTTGCCTACCAACACGGGGATCGCTTGTTCGAATCCCTGTGTCACCTCTGGCTTGGTCGGGCGTCTCTACAGACACAGTTGGCCGTGTCTGCGGGTGGGAAGCCGGATGTGGGTATGTGTCCTGGTCGCTGCACTAGCGCCTCCTCTGGTCGGTCGGGGCGCCTGTTCTGGTGAGAGGAGGAACTAGGCGTGATCCTCCCACGTGCTACGTCCCCCTGGTGAAACTCCTCACTGTCAGGTGAGAAGAAGCGGCTGGCGACTCCACATGTATGGGAGGAGGCATGTGGTAGTCTGCAGCCCTCCCCGGATCGGCAGACGGGGTGGAGCAGCTCGGGAAGAGTAGGGTAGTTGGCCAAGTACAATCGGGGAGAAAGGGGGAAAAAGACGTCTGGTTGTTGGATTATGTAACAAACCAAACAGGGTCATGCAAAATGTCCGGTGTGCTGGGGAGGAACTTTTTTTCTCATTTGACTGATTAAATCCATATTATGGGGGTGATGGTGTCTCGGTGGGCCGTCTCTCTGGCTTTTAGTGGTGTATATCGGTTTCAATCAAACCCTTCTTGTCTCATCTTTCCAGTTCGCAAGGTAGCTAGCTTAAAGTACCCCTCCACTCAAGGATGTATTTTTTTATGTCACACTCCTTTGCCGTAGGGGGAGCTGTCTGTGCAAATCCCGAGAATCCGACACGCCAAAGTGCTCTACGCAAGCGAGATTTGCTACGTCACAAATCCGAAAGCCAGTCGCTGTCCAATATGCAAATGTTGGGCGGGCAAAGACGCCCGAAAGCGGCGCAGGGCAGGGCGGCCTTGTCAGTACAGAGAGCGGGTTAGCGTTAGCGTGGTTGAAGTTTTGACAGCAAACGTGCTAGTGTGCAGTTTTTGGACGTAAACCGGACCCTGGAGTTTTCTTCCCCTATCTACCAACCCCCCCCCCCCCACTATACTGCTGAAATGGTTGGCATTTGCTTACAGACATCGGGCTCACATGCCCTACAAGCCTGGAGGGACTGTGCATCTGCTATGCTCACTTCAGGGAGGAGGGTTTCCATAAGCTCACGCAGAAGGCGCCGGGTTTCCACAAGACATTGGTTTTGAAGTCGGATGCTGTGCTAACTATTTATCTGCGACGGCGAGCGGGAGTCAGTATGTTAGTTATATATTTCCTTACTCAGCCAACAGTCAACATATTTCCTTTGCTACTTATAGCTAGCGTTAGCTACATGCTAGCTGCTGCTAGTTGTTTGGTAATAGTGAAGCTGTAAACTATGTATTTAGCTAACGTTTCGGTGTTCAGCCATATGAAACGATGACGGCAGCCCGGGGTGCCAAAAAAACGACGCAGCGTAAACCCCTTTCCTAGTCTGGACCTCTATCCAGACCGGGGTCTGGATAGAGGCGTCCGTCCTCATGCGCTGAGGGCCGGTGGTTCCTGCCTCCGGCGCGGGTCACCTCGCACTGACGTCCCCGTTAGTTTTGAATATTAGACGACTGCCAACAGGCCTCCCAGACAAAGCCGGTTGGCTACCAAGATAACCAGATGTTACACGTCATAGAAAAACCTCAGCCAGATGCAACATATACATATAATATATCTTTATGCAAACTCTGATTAGACCTGTGCTTTATAATTACACGACGTGAACACGCTGCGTCATCGTAGCAGATATTGTTGTATGTTTCACAGCCACCGTTGGGTCAGCCGCTGCCCGTTACAAAGCTAAAAAAACAAACCAACATAAAAATATAACAGATGCTAACTACACTCACCATTCCCGTACGTCTGCTAGTCACCGATTTTGGTGCACAGCAGAGTCCGAGTCCGGGTCTGAGTCCGGGTCTGAGGCTCAAACGTGTGGCTGAATCTGTGACGTTTGCTCCGACGCTAGCCATCTTGATGCGCACGCGCTTTCACCGGCCAACCTAGAGCGACCAGCGGTGGTAGGCGGGGCCTGGGGGCCTGTTATATTTGCATATTCATAGATTCTGAATTTCACTATGAGGGAGAAAGAGTAGACGTGCTTCCAGCCCCTTTTCAGAGATTTGGTTTTTTTACTTTTTCTGTGGGAAACAGTATATTAATCATCTCGGAGTATGTTTAAACTTTAAAACGTGTCTGGATAGTGCTAAATGATCAGACGATATTGATAACTACTCCGAATGAATTTTCCTCGATTTTGAAATCAATACCTTTTAGTCTGGTGGAACATCTCAGATACAGATGCTCCATTTTAGCCCGGTGCATTCCTAGATAACGCCTGAAAAAAAAAAACCGCTTGCCGTTGGAGAAATGTAGATAGTTAACATTTAATTTGAAGACGGTTTGATGGAAATGCGTTAATTGCGGTTTTTTATGCACAGATTTGGGGAAATGGCTTCATGTTGGACTTTAAACGGGTTACAAAGGCAGCAGTACTAACCCATTCAGCTTGACATCAGTGGTGCTTTTGTAAATATCGTGATAAAAGCGGATGTTTTGATCATAACATCTGCAGCCACATCGCCAGAGCCCTGCTGATTTCTGCTCACAGTTACCCCCACCACACACACACACACACACACACACACACACACACACACACACACACACACACACACACACACAGTCCTAGTCACTCTCTCTGTTCCTTTCTCTGAGGCCCTGTGGATTGGTCGTCTTCAGTTCCCATCGGCTCAACATGTACACACATACACACACACACACACACACACACATAACACACACAGCGAGATAGCACTTGGTGTCAACTGGAAAACATGGCCACTGTGAGTCATGGCTCCAGTCTAAACACTGAGTTCTGGATCCTCCTCTGAAGGCCGTTTCATGCTGTGCTGCTTTCTGTGGAAAAGCCGACAGACGTCCCATGATCTGTCCTCAGAGGGCGGCGAAGAAGTCTGACTGAGAGTGTCCCTCTGCTGTTTCCTCTGCCTGCCTCTGTGTGTGTGTGTGTGTGCGTGCGCCTGTGTGTGTGTGTGCGTGTCTGTGTTCATGACTTCAAAAGCGGTTTTCCATTATTGAACTTTATCTAGGGAAGTTTGTTTGAAACGACTACACTGCAAGCTATCCACAGACACACACACACACACACACACACACACACACACACACACTTTTAACTGTAGGGAGCTTGTTAGAAGTTTGGGAAGCGAGCCGACCCGCCACGCCTGCTGTCTGCTGACTGCGGTCCTTTTCCTCATACTTCTGCCTTCCTCCATTTCTTATTGATGGATAGATGGTAGGATGGATAGATAGAAGGATGGATAGATGGTAGGATGGACAGATGGTAGGATGGATAGATAGGATGGATAGATGGTAGGATGGGTAGATAGTAGGATGGACAGATAGTAGGGTGGGTAGATAGGATGGATAGATGGTAGGATGGATAGATAGTAGGATGGGTAGATAGTAGGATGGGTAGATAGGATGGATAGATGGTAGGATGGATAGATAGTAGGATGGGTAGATAGGATGGATAGATGGTAGGATGGGTAGATAGTAGGATGGATAGATAGTAGGGTGGGTAGATAGGATGGATAGATAGAAGGATGGATAGATGGTAGGATGGGTAGATGGTAGGATGGGTAGATAGGATGGATAGATGGTAGGATGGGTAGATAGTAGGTTGGACAGATAGTAGGGTGGGTAGATAGGATGGATAGATGGTAGGATGGATAGATAGAAGGATGGATAGATGGTAGGATGGATAGATAGAAGGATGGATAGATGGTAGGATGGATAGATGGTAGGATGGATAGATAGAAGGATGGATAGATGGTAGGATGGATAGATAGTAGGATGGATAGATAGTAGGATGGATAGATGGTAGAATGGATAGATGGTAGGATGGGTAGATAGGATGGATAGATGGTAGGGTGGGTAGATAGTAGGATGGACAGATAGGGTGGGTAGATAGGATGGATAGATGGTAGGATGATAGATAGAAGGGTGGATAGATGGTAGGATGGATAGATGGTAGGATGGATAGATAGTAGGGTGGATAGATGGTAGGATGGGTAGATAGGATGGATAGATGGGTAGATAGGATGGATAGATGGTAGGATGGATAGATAGAAGGATGGATAGATGGTAGGATGGATAGATGGTAGGATGGATAGATAGGATGGATAGATGGTAGGATGGATAGATAGTAGGATGGATAGATAGTAGGATGGATAGATGGTAGGATGGATAGATAGAAGGATGGATAGATGGTAGGATGGGTAGACATGCAGATGAATACATCGGGTGCAGAGACAGAGTGAGAGATAGACGATAGTGAGACAGTTTAATATTCATAGAGAGGAAATTCTTTTCCGCAGTCAGACCAACAAAACACGACACAGTGAATCATTCACAGTATAACAATGTAACAGTATAACAAAGACTTATTTGAAGGAATGGAAACATTGTGCATCACTCTAGCGTGAATCACGATGAGACGGCGACTTTATGAAAACACAAACACTCGTGCCGACCGGAACACGTTCCTTCCCAGATAGCATCAGGATGTGGGCCACTTCAGGCAACGATGTGGCACTGGTGGTCTTCTTCTGACCCATTACAAAATGGATGTGAGCCTGAAGTGGCCCACATGTATAATAGCAAATATGGCCCAAATATGCCAAATCAAATGTGGGCCTTTTTTTGGCAAAGATGCGGTGCTCTGGGCAACATGTGATCTGGATGTGACCCTGAAGTGGCCCGTGTGGTAAATGGGGAATATGGCCCAAATATCACAAAACTAATATGGGGCCACCTTTGGCAAATATGTGGCACATGCGGCACTGCTATGGCTTGGTTCTGGCCCAGATCTGGCAAACAGGAGCGGACCGCCCAAGTGCCGTCATTCCACGCGGTACGTGGGCCGGATGAAAGTGTCGGGTGTGGGACGGGTCCGGGCCACAGCTAATGTGTTATCTGGGTTAGATCCTGTTGTCATGCAACCTGTCTGTCCCTGGTGTCTCTGCACTCTCCTCCATCTAGTCTCCACCCAGGCCTCCTTCTCCCCCCTCCTTGACTCCTGCGGCGCTTTCTCGACATCTCTCTGCTGACCTACATCCTCCTCGCCAGTCCCACCTGAAAGGCCTCGCTGTTACTTGATATCGACCACGCTACGCTTAGCGACCAAACTCAAAGCATCTTTTTCTGATGCACCTGCACCCTTCTTCTGTGTGTGTGTGTGTGTGTGTGTTTGTGTGTGTGTAGCCACCATATGCTCTGCAGCCCCCGCCGACAGCCCTGTACCTGTCCAAACCAGCTGAACATAAAGACAATGGTCGTGTTTCTGCGTCAAGTCAGTTGAACTTTTAGTCTTCTCATTTTTCGGCAAGTACGTTTGTGCATCTTAAGTGAGCGTGAAAAACCTCCCTGTGAATTTTGGGGATTTTATTTATTTTTGAAATTTTGAAATGACAAAATTCACGTGAAAACTCTGGGATGGAAACGCGGTTAAAAACACAACAAATGGGAGCGACCTTTCTTAACCAGCGGGTGACAACGGGCCCGAAAGACAGCGGGACACAGTGCCTCCACAACATGCTGCAGACAGACAGGCAGACTGACAGACAGGCAGACAGACAGAGAGAGATGGAGAGAGACACAGACAGACAGGCAAGTAGATAGGCAGGCAGGCTGACAGACAGACTTAAAGACAGACAGAGACAGATGGAGAGAGACACAGACAGACAGGCAAGCAGACAGGCCGGCAGGTAGGCAGGCAGAAAGGCAGACAGACAGATGGAGAGAGACACAGACAGACAGGCAAGCAGACAGGCCGGCAGGTAGGCAGACAGAAAGACAGACAGGTAGATGGACATGCAGATGGACAGACAGACAGATGGAGAGAGTCACAGACAGAGACAGGCAGACAGACAGAGGGACAGACAGACAGAGACAGATGGAGAGAGACACAGACAGGCAAGCAGACAGGCCAGCAGGTAGGCAGGCAGAAAGACAGACAGGTAGATGGACATGCAGATGGACAGACAGACAGATGGAGAGAGTCACAGACAGACAGGCAAGCAGACAGGCCGGCAGGTAGGCAGGCAGAAAGACAGACAGGTAGATGGACATGCAGATGGACAGACAGACAGATGGAGAGAGTCACAGACAGAGACAGGCAGACAGACAGAGGGACAGATGGAGAGAGGGCTACAGACACAGACAGATAGATATGGAGCAAGAGACAGACAGACAAATGGGGGGAGACAGACAGAGAAAGAGAGACAGACAGATGGAGAGAAAGAGACGGAGAGAGATGGAGTGAGAGAGGCTGACTGAATGAGGGATAGAGAGAGACAGCCGGACAGACAGAAAGATAGAGGCTGAGTGAATAAGGGGCAGAGAGGTGTAAATCAGTGTCAGAGAGAGAGGGGGGGGGAGAGGGAGAGAGGGAGTAAACAACAGATGGCAGAACCATCTTGCAGCTCTCTGCAGCAGACGTCGGCCAGCCCACCGGCCTCTAGAGGTTATCGTGGAACGGTGACCATGGTTACGCCGGGTCAGAGGACAAGTGGCCCCTTGATGACAGTCACTACCACCAGATTTCTGGCCACACGCTCTGCCAGGCTCAGACGGCTCACACACACACACACACACACACACACACACACACACACACACACACACACACAGAGCCGCACACCGTCACCGTGTCGGCTCACCATAAAACGGTGTTTTCTTTGGCTGAAGGTGGAGAGTGATGAGTCTGTAATCTTCCATGAGGCATCCAACCCTCACCCACCTGCCAACCACCAGGAACCACACTCAGACGGCGACAGCTCTCTCTCTGTGTGTGTGTGTGTGTGTGTGTGTGTGTGTGTGTGTGTGTGTGTGTGTGTGTGTGTGTGTGTGTGTGCGCGTCCAACCGCTGAACCCTCTCATGCTGAGGAGGGAACTCAGCGGCTCCCACTCAGAGACCAGCTGCCGTGACCTCATTCGGAGGGTGAATGGGAGAAGATTGGGAGACGGCGAGCGAGCCATCGAGATGAAAAGGCCAACACAGAGACACTGTGTCTGTGTGTGTGGGGGGGGTGTATGTGGGGGGGGTGGGGGTGCTGACTGTCTAGTCGTCTAGCCCGGTCAGCCTACCTCCCGTGGGGTTTAGCAGATCACGGGTTGATTTCAGTCCACCGTCTCTGGTCCGCGCACACACTGCAGACACACATCTAAACCGCCAGCTCGCCCTGCGGATCTCCGGCTGATCGGCATGATGGGAAGTTTTTGGTAACCGTGTCGACAATCTTTGCTAAACCGCACACACAGCGTAGGTGCCGCTCGTTTACAGCTCCTGTCCCCTCGTCAGGCGTTTAAAACAGAAACGTGCTGGCGTCCGGGCGGCGTAGCGGTCTATTCCGTTGCCTGCCAACACGGAGACCGCTGGTTCGAATCCCCGTGTTACTTGGTCGGGCGTCGCTACAGACACAGTCGGCCTCGTCTGCGGGTGGGAAGCCGGGTGTGGGTATGTGTCCCGGTCGCTGCGGCACTAGCGCCTCCTCTGGTCGGTCGGGGAGGGGGAACTGGGGGGGGGATAGCGTGATCCTCCCACGTGCTACGTCCCCCTGGTGAAACTCCTCACCGTCAGGTGAAAAGAAGCGGCTGGCGACTCCACATGTACGGGAGGAGGCGTGTGGTAGTCTGCAGCCCTCCCCGGATCGGCAGCGGCCGGGACGGCTCGGGAGAGTGGGGCGAGACGCAGTTACCCTCCGACCTTCTCGGGTAACTACAGCCACCCGAGTGTGTGTCCAGGCATCATCTTCATCATCTTCATCATCTTCATCAGTCAGTCTCTTCCACAGCTTCGCAGCCGTCATCTACGTTTCACCACAGGCAGTTCGATTTAAGTTCTTCAGGAACCGAGACAGAAACGATGACACTAGAATGATCTTGACACGTGGTTTGTTTTTGGTGTGTGTGTGTGTGTGTGTGTGTGTGTGTGTGTGTGTTATGGTTTGGGTGGTGGAGTGATAATGGTGCAAGACAGATGACACATAGAGCGTCGTGTCAGCCACTTCCTTGTCTGGCTCAAGGGTGACTGTGCAGTCATTCTTGGAAGTGGCCTGCTGTGTGTCTGTGTGTGTGCGTGTGTGTGTGTGTGTGTGTGTGTGTGTCCTTATATGTGTCGTCTTCTCTCTCTCTCTCTAATTGTCATTCTAATTTCTGTAAGTAAGAGCATTTTTATTTGCAACCCATGGCTGCAAAGCTAACAAGTCGGCGTCCTCGACACCGCCAGATCCAAAAGCAGCATTTACAAAGTGTTCATTTAAGAGCACACACACACACTCCAGACACACACACACTCCAGACACACACACACACTCCAGACACACACACACTGCATACACAGGATACCAGTCTCTTTTACACCGGCAGTGCAGATAAGATTATATTACCCGATGTTTGTTTTGTTTTTTTTGTTTTTCCGGTTTCCTTCCTGTTGTGTTGACATTTTTGCAGACACAGGCAACGCGAAGAAGAGCTCATTAAAGTTTCATCATCCACAACCAACGCGTGCCAGCATGAGCTGGCACACAAAGACGTCCTCCACCACCAAGCTAGTTTTATTTTTTTATTTTTTTTTTTACATTTTTTTTTTTCAAACTGCGGATGTATTTGCGTGCTTGTGTGTTGTGGCGTGAGTGTAGCTTAGTTGTGTGTGTGTGTGTGTGTGTGAGATGGGGATTGCATGTGTCTTCCGCATTCGTTGGCAGGATTGTGAGATGAGTCAGAGGAAGTGTGTGTGTGTGTGTGTGTGTGTGTGTGTGTGTGTGTGTCAGTGAGCATGCCACTGACTTTCTTATAGTTCAGTGTTTATTCCATGCAAACAAAGCCACACATCAGCTGTCACCAAATCCAGTAACCTGTTAACGTCATCCCTCGCTTTCTCTCTTTCATCATTTCTCTCTCTCCCTCTCCCTCGCTCTCCCTCGCTCTCTCTCTCTCTCTCTCTCTCCATTGTTTAAGACTAAGTGTGTGTTTCGTCTGAAGATCACAGTTCACAACACACCACGCCATCTGACTGTTTCCTTTCCTCCTCAGGGGCAGCGGCTGCATCGTCCTTTTGAAGACGTGTGTGGCATGACACCACCCGGCAAGCCTCCTTCGTCATCGCCACGTCTTCCTCCTCCTCCTCCTCGTTATTCACCTTCCTCCACCACCCTCCGTTTCGGAAAACCTACACTGCGCTGGCTGCATTGATGAGGTAACACGGGGTTTGACCAAGCGCCCATCTGCACCGACTACCCCGCCCCGTCCCCCCTTACCCCCGCCCCCCCCCCCACTTCCCCTGCACCTCCGCCCGCGCCACAGCCATGGGCCAGAAGATCTCCGGGGGTATCAAATCTGTGGACGGTCGCGGGGAAAACGCCGGCTCCCCGTCCTATCGGCCGTCAGCGCACCACCGGCGCCATCCGGAGCTGAGGGGCCCGGATTTCTCCAAGCCGCCCCGGTTGGACCTCCTGCTGGACATGCCATGCGCCGGCCTGGAAACTCAGCTCCGCCACACGTGGAACCCTGAGGATCGCTCCCTCAACGTCTTCATCAAAGAGGAGGACAAGCTGACGTTCCATCGCCACCCGGTGGCCCAGAGCACGGACTGCATCCGCGGGCGGGTCGGCTACACCCGCGGCCTCCACGTCTGGAAGATCCACTGGCCTGCCCGGCAGCGGGGCACCCATGCGGTGGTGGGCGTGGCCACCTCCGAGGCGCCGCTGCACTCGGTGGGGTACACGGCACTGGTGGGGTCGGACTGCGAGTCGTGGGGTTGGGATCTGGGGCGGAACCGGCTGTACCATGACAGCAAGAACCGAGCCCACAGCTCGCTCCCCACCTACCCGTGTTTCCTGGAGCCGGAGGAGGCCTTCTCCCTGCCGGATTCCCTGCTGGTGGTTCTGGACATGGACGACGGCACGCTGAGCTTCATGGTGGACGGACAGTACCTGGGCGTTGCCTTCAGAGGGCTAAAGGGCAAGAAGCTGTATCCCATCGTCAGCGCGGTGTGGGGACACTGTGAGATCACCATGAAATACATCAATGGGCTCGATCGTAAGTACGAATGCTAACGCCGCCGGTGTGCTGATCTTCTGGTTCAGGTTGGCGAAACGTAGACAACTTTATTTCCTGCCTTACGGCATCCTGACAAGGCTGGGTGATACTGAACAGAATCAACCTTGGGATGCTTTCTGTTTTATGATATGTGTTGCAGTGTTAAAGAGTCAAAAGGAATTATGACATAATTTCCCCAAATTTGTGCAGATCATGCAGTTTAGAGCAGGAAATGAGGCAGTTAGTTGTCTAAGAAGTCATTAAATCAGACTAGATTATGTTGTTTGTCAGATGCACGCGAGTGTTTCTCCTCAGCAGTACTCACAGGAACTGGACTCTGCTGGATTCTGCGTTTTATCAAGCAATACGAGTTCGGGCTTAAGATGAACGGTGGGACGAATGTGGTTTCTTTTACATTGCATCGCTTGTAGTGTGACTATTGCAGATGTGTATATTGAGATGTCAGTTCTGAAACCAATATATTGTTCAGTCGTAATCCAGACTTCAGCTAAAAATACCAGACTGTGTGGAGAGTAAATCCCTGTTGTGTCTGTAGTCATTGTGTTTTTGCTGAGGGCTTGCTCTCGCTCTATTGTTCGATATTTCGAACTGTTTTTTCACTTCCTATGGGACTTCTTTAAGGCTCGATAACCTTTGTACTGATGTTAGACTGCAGCCACAGATTGACTACACAAACAGCAGGGTAGACCAGATCCCCTCGGCGGACGTCGATAGACGGATACGCCGAGGCAGGTCAGGCAGGCGGGCTGATGGTGGATCCATCGAAGGCCAGAAGAAGCAGCTCTGGTCTGGTTGTTATTGACTAGCCTCTTTTTGGAGCTAACATTAGCGCTAGCCTCCACAGTAAAACACCTCAGAGACAGTCGTTTGATCTGGGCCCCGCCGCCGAATCTCTCCCATTCATCTCTCAAAATGTTACCCAGTGGCCCCGGGGCCTCCTCGCTCAATTGGACCTGTTTTCTTGTGTGTGTTCATGTAAGTGGTCCCTGCAGGTAGGGATGCTGAAGGTCGCGTTGGTTTGTTTGTATGCCGGTTCCTCGGGTATAGGCTGTGTTTTGCCGCAAATGGCCGCTAATGGTTTCAACATAACTTGGCTTGTTGGCGAAATGGACCGCCAACACTGGAAAGTACAGCTACGTTCAACCGATGAGGCCGCCGTCCTGTGTGCTTCGTTTTGAAGAACAGATAAAAGTAGCTGTTTTTTTTTTCCCATCCATCCATTTTCTGAACCACTTATCCTGCTCTCAGGGTCGCGGGGATGCTGGAGCCTATCCCAGCAGCCATTGAGCGGCAGGCGGGGAGACACCCTGGACAGGCCGCCAGGCCTTGTTGTAAGGAATCAGCTTTGCATTTGGACAAAGAGGTGGAGATTGTAGCTTGGCTGTTATAGCACTTGCTCTGGTGCGGCAGTATGGATGGAGCGTCTTGTTTTTCTGAGGACACTGTTTAAAGTAGGGCTTTTTATGAGGAGTCAATCAATTTGACGCCCCAAAAAAAGCCATTGATCCCAATTACTACCTCAAATCTTCGTTTCAACTGTTTGTAACGAATTCGGCGGGGGGGGGGCGGTCCGGGAACTGTCGCAGCCGGGACGCGAACCCGGGTCTCCCGCACCACGGGCGACGACGTTGACTAGTCGGCTAAAGGGTCCGGCCCGTTAGCCAAGGGCTAGCGAGGCCATTTATCCGTGCACGTTACACGTTAACGCGTGTCTACACATGTAGAGCGACCGCGTAGGGCAGCGAAGCAGTCAGACGATCACAACAGCCGCACGCAGACGATGCAGCGGTTTATATGAGTCGAGGAAAGCAAAGAGGAGACCGATGGCAAACAAAATGACAGAAATTTCCAAAGTTTGGGACCGTTTTCAACTTTAAATGCAGAGAAATTGCAGTGGTCTGCAGGCTTTGCGAAGCGGAAGGTGCTTATCACAGACAGTGCCACAGACAGTACCACAGACAGTGCCACAGACAGTGCCACAGACAGTACCGCAGACAGTACCGCAGACAGTACCACAGACAGTGCCACAGACAGTACCACAGACAGTGCCACAGACAGTACCACAGACAGTACCACAGACAGTGCCACAGACAGTGCCACCACAGACAGTACCACAGACAGTGCCACAGACAGTACCACAGACAGTACCACAGACAGTGCCACAGACAGTACCACAGACAGTGCCACAGACAGTGCCACAGACAGTACCACAGACAGTGCCACAGACAGTGCCACAGACAGTGCCACAGACAGTGCCACCACAGACAGTGCCACAGACAGTACCACAGACAGTGCCACAGACAGTGCCACCACAGACAGTGCCACAGACAGTGCCACAGACAGTACCACAGACAGTACCACAGACAGTGCCACAGACAGTGCCACCACAGACAGTGCCACAGACAGTACCACAGACAGTGCCACAGACAGTACCACAGACAGTACCACAGACAGTACCACAGACAGTGCCACAGACAGTGCCACCACAGACAGTGCCACAGACAGTACCACAGACAGTGCCACAGACAGTGCCACAGACAGTGCCACCACAGACAGTGCCACAGACAGTACCACAGACAGTACCACAGACAGTACCGCGTCCACGCTGCGGTGCCTCCGCAGAAACGCCGTGCACACATGGAGTCTGTTGATTTGTCTGCTCCTTTTCTGTAAACTCCAGGCCACCTTGCATTAAAACCGTGACAACGTAAGAACGGACCAGGAAATACAGGAAATAGAAAAGACGCGTGTCACAGAGTGAAAGATGTGATATTACTCTGCAATAAAACAGGTAAACGTACTTTCTTCTAATCTGGTTAAGTGGATTCATTGCGGGTCATCGATAGATCACTTGTTTACCAAACAGTAGTGACAGACCTAATGTTAAGTCCCAGTTGTGTTCTGTTCCTACAAACAGTGTGTGTGTGTGTGTGTGTGTGTGTGTGTGTTCTGTAAGAGTGGCTTGGGGTTTCTGAGCAGTTGTAGTCTAAACACGGACTCTTTGAACAGCTTGTCTCTTGCTCTCTGTCTCTGTCTCTGTCTGTCTCTCTCTCACTCTGTCTCTCTCTCTGTCTGTCTCTCGTTCTTGCTCTGTCTCTCTCTCTCTCTGTCTCTTTCTCTCGTTCTTGCTCTGTCTCTCTCTCTCTCTCTGTCTCTTTCTCTCGTTCTTGCTCTGTCTCTCTCTCTCTCTGTCTCTTTCTCTCGTTCTTGCTCTGTCTCTCGCTGTGTCTCTCTGTCTCTCTCTCTGTCTGTCTCTCTCTCACTCTGTCTCTCGTTCTTGCTCTGTCTCTCTCTCTCTCTGTCTCTTTCTCTCGTTCTTGCTCTGTCTCTCTCTCTCTCTGTCTCTTTCTCTCGTTCTTGCTCTGTCTGTCTCTCTCTGTCTGTCTCTCGTTCTTGCTCTGTCTCTCTCTCTGTCTGTCTCTCTCTCACTCTGTCTCTCTCTGTCTGTCTCTCTCTCACTCTGTCTCTCTCTCTGTCTGTCTCTCGTTCTTGCTCTGTCTCTCTCTCTGTCTGTCTCTCGTTCTTGCTCTGTCTCTCTCTCTCTGTCTGTCTCTCGTTCTTGCTCTGTCTCTCTCGCTGTGTCTCTCTGTCTCTCACTCTGTCTCTCTCTCACTCTGTCTCTCTCTCACTCTGTCTCTCTCTCACTCTCTCGCCCTTGCTCTGTCTCGCTCTCGCTCTCTCTCTCTCTCGCTCTCGCTCCTTCTCTGTCAATTCAGTTCAATTCAGTTCAATTCAGTGATGCTTTATTAGCGTGACTGCATTAATTACAGTGTTGCCAAAGCAGAGCAGGTCAGCAGAGTAGCAAACAAAACAACACAAGGACAAAGGAATACATACATAGATCTGGCAGCAACGGAAACATAGAACTCTGTCTCTCTCTCTGGTTCTCACTCACCCACTCTAACCTCTCACCTACACGCATGCATGTGCACACACACACACACACACACACACACACGCACACACACACACACACGCACACACGTACACACCCCTCTTCCAGGAAAGGAAAGTGTGTGTTATGAAACTAAGCCTGTGATTTTTCTGCAGAAGCCTGCAGGTTTTATGTGATTTCACAACCCAGTGTGTGGATGTGTGTGTTGGTGTGTGTGTGTTGGTGTGTTTCTCTGTAGAAAGCTGCAAGAAAAGGCCGTTACCTCCGTCAGTCAGTTTGTGTTTCCACCGGTACGCCGGTGCTCCTTTGAAAGCTGCCTCTGAGCGAGCCGGGAGCCGAGAGCCGGCCCGTAACATTTGGTGTGGTTGTCTGTTTGGAAGAGGAGGTTCTGAGCTTAATTGCGGTGTGAACCGGATGCGAGAGATAGAAACCGCAGCTCGCCCGACGGCAGTTGCACGACGGAAGATAATGTGGGACGGCGAATGTGAATTGGAGGATGCCGGTGTCTCGGCCTTTGAGGCCGAGCCCCGGCGGTCGGCAGGACGCCTGTGCAGGATCACGGGGGATTAGAATAGCCGTCTTCTTCTTTCACCTTGCCTCCTCTGCTTTTCCTCGCCGTCGCTCTCCCGGCAGCCGCGGTTTATCGCCGCTAATTTTTTGTTTTCGGGGTGCCTCCTTTCGGCCGCTGAAAGCACCTTACCGTTTAGCCACTTTCCATTTATAGGGCTATCCGCGGGATTACACGCTCGGTCCCGGTGACGGGGCCTTTTTTCCCCAAAGCGCCTCGGCTGGAAAAAGCACACGGGCCTCCCACTGTGAAATGGGCTTTGACAGGGGAAAGTGGCCCGCCAAGACTCATCCTGAGAGGGGTGACCTAAGAAATAAGGGAGCGTCCATCCCGTTGCCTACCAACACGGGGATCGCCGGTTCGAATCCCCGTGTTACCTCCGGCTTGGTCGGGCGTCCCTACAGACACAACTGGCCGTGTCTGCGGGTGGGGAAGCCGGGTGTGGGTATGTGTCCTGGTCGCTGCACTAGCGCCTCCTCTGGTCGGTCGGGGCGCCTGTTCAGGGGGGGGGGGACTTGGGGGGGGGGGGCATGGTCCTCCCACACGCTACCTCCCCCTGGCGAAACTCCTCACTGTCAGGTGAAAAGAAGCGGCCGGCGACTCCACATGTATGGGAGGAGGCATGTGGTAGTCTGCAGCCTTCCCCGGGTTGGCGGAGGGGGTGGAGCAGGGACTGGGACAGCTCGGAAGAGTGGGGGGCAACTGGGGAGAAACGGGGGGGGGGGTGTAGTCTGCGTCAGTGGTACCGGAGCGTCCTGATGGACAGACCTGGGGACGGAGACAGGAAGGGTTGTGTGTCTTTAAGACAGAGGCTTCAGCAGTCGATTGGCCGTTGGATGTGATGTTAAAGAGACGGATCCGGGCAACGGGAAGCGAAACCAGTCAGATACGGGACTATCAAGTCCACCACGACCATTACTGACCCGCCGTCCTGCACCCGGTCCTCCTGCAGCTGCTGCTCCTCGCTGCTGTTTACATGACTCACGGCGAGAGTATGAACTCGCTCGCTGGGTGTGTGGGTGTGTGTGTGGGTGTGTGGGTGTGTGTGTGGGTGTGTGTGTGTGTGTGTGTGTGTGTGAGTTGTCTGCTCCATAGAGGACTCAACACTGAGTGAGTTGTGCGCCGGACTTGGTAAATTAATGGGTGGTTCATTTATGTCTGGTTGTATCATTATTGTATTGTTGAGTCATATTGTGTGTGTGTGTGTGTGTGTGTTTGAGTGTGTGTGTGTGTGTGCGCGCGCTTATAAGCTTGGACCTTAAGTCTGCTATCTAAAACTCATGAGTTCAACCCCACCAAACCATCACACACACACACACACACACACACACACACATCCTATCGCCACCGTGAGGATTCAACAAACTAATCACTGTCAGATGAACAGAGTGTGTGTGTCTGTGTGTGTATGTGTGTGTGTTTAGTCAGCGACAGACGGGTTGACCAGACTGCTGTGTTCATGGCTAGGTTGTATGCCAAGACTGCAGAATTGACTGTGTGTGTGTGTGTGTGTGTGTGTGTGTGTGTGTGTGTGTGTGTGTGTGTGTGTGTGTGTGTGTGTGTGTGTGTGTGCGTGTTCATAGGTTTGAGTTGCATTTGTTGGTGTGTTGCCGGCTATAAGGCATGTTTCTGAGCACTGCACTAATGACTTAAAGTACTTGTTCCCCCTGCATGGAGCAGCTATCGGGGTGTGTGTGTGTGTGTGTGTGTGTGTGTGTGTGTGTGTGTGTGTGTGTGTGTGTGTGAGTTATCGCCGTGCGGGATGCAACGTGTATTAAAAAGAGATTTATGGTGGCTGTGCTTCCTCGGTGAGGAGAAAAAAAAAGCGGGTCTCTCATCAGCAGCGCTCAGCTTCACCGTCCACAGCAGTAAATACAATTTGCTGTTGTAAATGTAAGTCTTGTTACCCCTCCCCCCCACACACACACCCCCCACCACACCCCCCGGGATGGTGCCGCTCCATCCAGCTCCACTCCGGCCCCGTTATAGTTTGGGAAGGCCCCGTACAGGTACCGCGTGTAACATTTTGACTTTCCGGAAGCACGAAATGAGGAGTAAATATTAGCAACCGCATTAGCGCTGCGTGGGCGCCGATTGAAACTGAGTAAATGACTCGAAATACAGCCCCCACACACACACACACACACGCACACACACACACACACATGCACGCACACATGTGGTTTCTGCATCCAGACAGAGAGGCTCTTTGTTGTTTGACGCCCGGTTCCCGTAGAGACACGGCTCGCAGTCATGGCAAGTGGCTTTTATTTGTGTAGCCCGATATCACAAATTACACATTCGCCTCGGGGGGCTCCGCAGCAGCACGACTTCCTGTCCCGAGACCCTCGCCTCGGATCAGGAACAACTCCCTTAAGTACAGTTCTGCACCTTTCTAGTCCGCCGACCACCGTCAGATTTGTGAAAAGGGCAAATGTCTGGCGTCCGGGTGGAGTGGCGGTCTATTCCGTCGCCGACCGACGCGGGGATCGCCGGTTCGAATCCCTGTGTTGCCTCCGGCCTGATCGGGTGTCCCTACGGACACAATTGGCCGTGTCTGCGGGTGTGGGGAGCCGGATGTGGGTGTGTGTCCTGGTCGCTGCGCTAGCGCCTCCTCTGGTCGGTCGGGGCACCTGTTCGGGGGGCGGGGAATAGTAGGGGGGGTGTAAGAAAATATCGATACACGTGAGTATCACGATATTCTCGTTTGTGATACTGTATCGATTTTTAATTGTTTACGTGTGAAGGTTCGTGACAAACATGTTGTTGTGTGTAACCCCACGACCGCTAGAGGGCAGTGTTGCGGTCTATCTTCAGCCGTTTGACTCGTCCACGCCAACACCACATCGTAAACTGATACAGGAAGTAGCATAAGCGCAAAGAACACGATATATTGACTCATAACCCTGTGTCGTGATGTGTATCGTATCGCCAGATTCTCGCCAATACACAGCCCCGGGGACTAGCGTGATCCTCCCCCGCGGTGCTACCTCCCCCTGGTGAAACTCCTCACTGTCAGGTGAAAAGAAGCGGCTGGCGACTCCACATGTATGGGAGGAGGCATGTGGTAGTCCGCAGCCCTCCCCGGATCGGCAGAGGGGGTGGAGCAGCAACCGGGACGCCTTGGAAGAGCGGGGTAATTGGCCGGGTACAATTGGGGGGGGGGGGGGGAAAAAACCCCCCCCAAAAAAAAGAAAATGGCAGATGTGTAAAACCGTGTCGCTTTTGTGCGGTTTCTCTGTCTGAATTTGTGCGACTTGCTTGCTTCGATGTGTTGATGCGATTCACATCTCTACGTAACAGAGGTCAGAGGTCAGGTAGGAGATGACATCAGGCCTGTGAATAAGGGAGTTTCGATACGAAGTGGTGCAAAAATAAACCCCCCAAGAAGAACAAACACAACTCCAAAAACATGCTGGAAAAAAAACCTGTCATCCTGCAGGTGTAATACAAATTATATTAGTCACACAAATTACGTCATTCAGACCCTCTCGTGTAGGAGTAATTAATCCTGTGCTGTTGCTAGGTAGAATATCTGGCACCTGTATTTAATTGTGCAACAAAACAGATTTATCATACACGACCCACAAGCTTGGCGTCGTCAGAGATTCCCATCCTTTCCTTTGTGCATGTGCATATATATTTGTGTGTGTGTGTGTGTGTGTGTGCATGCACATGTGTGTGTTTGCGTGTATGTTTGCACGTGTATGTGTGTGTATGTGTGTGTGTGTGTGTGTGTGTGTGTGTCGGCAGGCCTACACTGTATATCTAATTAGCTGTGTCACTGTGATGAAGACTCACATGGGTCTACACGTCCACACACTCACCAGAAAAAGCACACACAACTCGAGGATGCTCACCCCCCACACACACCACACACACTCGAATACCCGGCTGTTTTCCTCCCCCCCCCCCCGTCTCTGTCTCTCTCTTTTCCTGTCTGTAAATGTACCAGTTAGCGGGCTGTGATTCACTACGGCGGGAGCTGTCTCAGCCTTCACCAAATGCTGTTTGTTTGTCTTCCTCTGTTCCCCTCCGCACACAGGAAGGAACGTCATGACACACTCCGTCGTAAAATATGTCGGGTGGCGATACTCATCTGCAAAACGTACACATCTGTCAGAGTACGGCGTGAAAGCTGTCTCAAGTCATATGACCTGCGGAGCGGCGTGTTTGTATTCGTCTAACTTCCTGTAAGGCACGTGGCCGGTCAGTCAGCTGGGTGAACCCCGGCCTCACACGGCGTGCTGAGTAAAGGACTGCTGTCTCATTATGAGACCGCGATGATAACATCGCACTCTAACGAGAATGATGGGGAGAGAGGGGGGAGGGGGGAGGGGGAGGAACGTGGAACACGCTCGTTCCATCATGGGAGTAAATGAGGAGACAGGGAGAGGTCGGAGAAAGGAAAAAGGAGAGAGAGCGAGACTGTCGTGACTGCTTCGGCAATACAAGTGCCTGTTTGTCATGCCAATGAAGCACTTCTGAATTTGAATTTGAGAGACAGCCACACAGATAGACAGACAGACAGACAGACAGACAGAGAGAGAGATAGAGAGAGAGACAGAGAGTGAGAGAGAGACAGAGAGACAGAGAGAGATAGAGAGTGAGACCGTGAGACAGAGAGTGAGACAGAGAGATAGAGAGTGAGACAGAGAGATAGAGAGTGAGACAGAGGGAGAGAGATAGAGAGTGAGACAGAGAGAGATAGAGAGTGAGACAGAGAGTGAGACAGAGAGAGATAGAGAGTGAGACAGAGAGACAGAGAGTGAGACAGAGAGATAGAGAGTGAGACATAGTGAGAGAGATAGAGAGTGAGACAGAGAGAGATAGAGAGTGAGACAGAGAGTGAGACAGAGAGAGAGATAGAGAGTGAGACAGTGAGACAGAGAGTGAGACAGAGAGAGCGATAGAGAGTGAGACAGAGAGAGAGAGACAGACACACACACAGAAAGAGACAGAGAGAGAGACAGAGTGAGACAGAGAGAGAGACAGACACACAGAAAGAGACAGAGAGCGAGACAGTGAGACAGAGAGAGAGACAGACACACACACACAGAGCGAGAGAGACACAGAAAGAGACAGAGAGAGAGACAGAGTGAGACAGAGAGAGAGACAGACACACACACACAGAGCGAGAGAGACACAGAAAGAGACAGAGAGAGAGACAGAGTGAGACAGAGAGAGAGACAGAGTGAGACAGTGAGACAGAGAGAGAGAGACAGACACACAGAAAGAGACAGAGAGTGAGACAGTGAGACAGAGAGAGAGACAGACACACACACACAGAGCGAGAGAGACACACAGAAAGAGACAGAGAGCGAGACAGAGAGCGAGACAGAGAGAGAGAAAGAATTAGATAGACAGTGTATAGGCTGAGATGTGGGGTGAGTAAAAGCGGAGCGAGAGAGAAAGAGGATGAGGACGAGAGAGGGAGGACAGTGTGGAAATCAGAATCGGAACGCTTTATTCGTGCCGAGAGACAGACAGTACGGGATGATGTAATTCTGCGGGACACAGAGATCTGCTGTCTGTCGAGTTTGTAAGAGGAACCTCCAAACGGTTTTACCCCCCCCGCGACTTCTAATGATGCTGACCAAACCGCGGCGCGTCTGCAGTCCGCCGCTCGGTGCTGCTGGGCTGCTGAGTCTCTGTCTGCGCTTTCACACTGGCAGCGTCGTCCGAAGGAGAGCTGGGCCGCCGTCTCTGCAGGCTGTCTCTGCCTGTGCTGCACATCCACCTTCTGTTTACCCCTGGGCGCCGTTAGCGCCGCGGGCTACGCTGACCCTGCATTCCACCACGTCCGTCACCGACAACTGACCCATTTTAGTCTCCCGTAAGCCTCACACCCTACACACCCTACACACCCTACACACCCTACACACACACACATCCCGCCATCATCCCCTCCGCGCTGCTCAGCCTGCGTCACACGAGCTTAAATCCCTCCAGATCAGACTCCAACCAGACGCCAGTGTCGATGGATGCGGCAGTCCATTCACTAAGCCGCGGAACATAGAGATTCATTCAGGCCGCCGCCCCTCTGGAATGTTGTGGTGGTTTAAAACTCGCCGGACAGAAACACTCATACGTGAAAGGCCTTTTATACTGTAAATCTGCCCGGCGCGGTGGGCCGGCCTACAGTTGGTGGTTATGGCTGATGTTTCGTCTGTGACTCTGGTGAAATTAAAAAAAGATCAGACCCAGGGAACATTTTGCTGATGGTTCTGCGCGTTGTGCAGCCGTGGGTTGTGTACTCGAGCGAGGCAGTAAAACCGTCGCAGTGTACTGTATTGACGGAGGAATCGGCGTTCTCCTGCTCACAGAGTCTTTCCCACAGTGCCTATGTGGACCAGAATGCATTGTGCCTAAGCTTCTGTGTAGTCGTCCATACAATCCTCCGGTGCCAGTGTTGTTGGACGTCATTTCCTTTTTCATTTTGGATTCATTTTTCCCCAATTGTATCCGGCCAATTACCCGGTCGCTGCTCCACCCCCTCTACCGATCCAATCCGGGGAGGGCTGCCGACTACCACATGCCTCCTCCTGATACATGTGGAGTCGCCAGCCGCTTCTTTTCACCTGACAGGGAGGAGTTTCGCCAGGGGGACGTAGCACGTGGGAAGATCCCGCTATTCCCCCCCAGTCCCCCCCCCCGAACAGACGTGCTAGCGCAGCAACCACGACACATAACCACATCCAGCTTCCCACCTGCAGACACGGCCAGTTTTGTCCGTAGGGACGCCCGACCAAGCCGGAGGTAACGCGGGGATTTGAACCGGCGATCCCAATGTTGGTAGGCAACGGGATAGACCGCTACGCCACCCGGACGCCCGTTGAATGCCACCATTGGAAACGTAGCTTAACAGAGAGGATGAAGAAGTGTTTTTTATTAAATTGTGCCTTCAGAGTAGATCAGAGCGGAGCTCAGAAACTCAGCTAAACTCGGTGGACGTCAAGATACATCATTTTACACTGTACACAGCAAACTTACACTAACACTATATGCTACCCGCTGTGTACTGCTCTTCACAGTAAACTGTTTCGGCAGTTAGTATGTCAGAAATGGACATACTGACAGTTTTGTAGGAACTGGAAGTGACGCAAGGCGTGCGCTGACAGAACTGTGATGAAGCAGAATCCGGGGCGTCTGGGTAGTGTGGCGGTCTAGTCTGTCGCCTACCAACACGGTGATCACTGGTTCGAATCCCCGTGCTACCTCCGGCTTGGTCAGGCGTCCCTACAGACACAGTTGGCCGTGTTTGCAGGGGGGAAGCCGGAAGTGGGTGAGAGTGGGGTAATTGGTTGGCCAAGTACAACTGGGGAGAAAAATGGGAGGGGAAATCCAGAAAAAGAAGCAGAATCCGACGAGTTCAACCAAAAAGTTTAAATGTTCTTCAGCTTTATTGGTTTGTTTTCCCATCATGCTGCATATTGGTGGTAAATCCTTGACGGTTTCCATCACCGTGTATTCATGTCTCGGCAATTAATTTGTTCCAACTTCAGTAGGTGTTGAGCCTCGTGTGAAATCCCTTTATTCCACTCGATAACGGTTACCGTCTCTACGAATATGGGGTGGTTACGTGGAATGACAATAGCCTATAGCCCCGCAGCGTCACGGTGAGGTTATTCAAAGGCGGTAACCCGGGGATTCGAACCGCCGTGTTATTCACCTGGGCCTTCTTTGAACTGAAGGCCCAGGTGTAAAATACACGGCCCGCCGCTAGAAAAGGGATCCCATCTTAGCAACTCCTCTACACCTTGGACACGTCATGATAAAACATTCAGCCATGCGTAGCTGGAAAGGGGCAGTGTTGTGTTCTTTATAGCCGTTCGGCTGCACTACGTCCACATTAAGTTCAGTTACAGTCACCCGTGTGTGAGCTGAGTGCGCTCGGCTGGCGGTGGCGGTGACCTAGCTTTCCATCCGCAGCCAGGCGGTGCGGCGAGCGAGCTGAGCGGAAGGTAAACACAGTAACTGCTGGCTGTGCAGTATGTGGGTCAATGGGTTAGCGCTTTAGCTGGGCTGCTAAAGGCGTCATGGTTAGCGCTCCGCTTCCTGCTCCCCTGATTTATATGCCTCTTTCTTTCTGATGTGCCATGCATACTTTCTCTCTCTCTCTCTCTCTCTCGCTCTCCCTCTCCCTCTCTCTACCCCCCTCTGTCTCTCTCGCTCCCTCTCCCCCCCTCTCTCGTTCTCTCTCTCTGTCATGTTCATTCCCTTTGATGTTGGCTTCTCTGCATAAGCAGACAAGCTACCGGTGTCTTCCTCTTTGGAGCCCACGCACAGAATAATCCCACACAAGGGAACTTTCTACTCAAATAGCTACTATGTTCTTTGATTCCCTCCTCCCCCCCCATAATTCAAATAGCCATTGTCCTAAAACTGCACCACGTGTAATACCGAAATGCAGAAGCCTTAAAGAGCCAGAACAAGCGTCTTAATTTAGCTAGACGAGGATTGTTGTGGAGTATTCATGTTAGGAGTGTAACTTCATTTGCTACAAGCGCCCCCTCTCTGAACACAGACAGTTATCAGGAAGTTGAGGTCACAAGACTTTATTGATAACTAGGGGTGTCCGGGTGGAATAATGGTCTATTCCATTGCCTACCAACACAGATCGCCGGATCGAATCCCCGTGTTACCTCCGGCTTGGTCGGGCGTTCCTACAGACACAATTGGCCGTGTCTGCGGGTGGGAAGCCGGATGTGGGTATGTGTCCTGATCGCCACCCTTGCCTCTCCTCTGGTTGGTCACTGGGCCTGTTCAGGGGGGAGGGGAAACTGGGGGGGAATAGCGTGATCCTCCCACGTGCTACTTCCCCCTGGCGAAACTCCTCACTGTCAGGTGAAAAGAAGCGGCTGGTGACTCCACGTGTATCGGCGGAGGCATGTGGTAGTCTGCAGCCCTCCCCAGATGGGCAGAGGGGGTGGAGCAGCGACCGGGATGGCTCAGAAGAGTGGAGTAATTGGCCGGGTACAATTGGGGAGAAAAAAAGGGGGGGGGAAATCCCCCTCCCAAAAAATTGATAACTAGCTAGCTCGCTAACTAGCATGACATTGCTCTGATCGACTGACAGCGTGACGACCATTCACTGACCGTCCAATCAAGTCAGCGTATTAGGTGATGTCATTTATTACCGGAAGCTGATTGGTTTTCTGAAACGGTTTTGTGTGACGTTGCCCACCAGGAGGAGAGTCTCTCAAGGGGGTCGTGTTTTCACAGCAACAGCACTTCTAATATTTAGGATAACTTTAATTCAACAAACCTGTCAAAAAAAACACAACCAGACTGGAAAACGTGATTTTCATGATTTCATTGGACTCCATCTTTAAACGTCGGCCATGTTTGCCTGCAGACTCCTCGGCCTCAGCGCTGAATTTTTTTTTTTTTTACTGGTTGTATCATTTTAGCACACTCACAATCAAATATTTAAAGCTGAAGATGTGAAGCGGGGGGAAGTAAAGACGACATAGGAGGGAGAGAAAAAATCTGACAGAGTGGGGACAGTTATAAATGAAAAAGCACGAAAGCTCGAGCTGGGAGGGGGGGTCTTAAAAGGGGAATAAACAGATAAACGGAGACGTAGGGAAAGACATTTTAAAACATGGCAGTTCAAGGTACGAAGCATTTTGTTGTACGTGGACGTGCACAGTTTGGGACCCCAAACACCACGTGATGCCAAACGACGCATGACGCGAGAGAGGGTGAGAATAAATGAAGCGGAGAGAGAGAGAGAAGAAAGGGAATGAGAGAAAATTGTTGAACAGCGTTGGGATGGGTCAAGGGAATCAACAGCTCCAACAACAATGGGAGGCGTCCACAGTGGAACGTGATGAAGACAATAGGATGAAGAGTGGGCCAGGGAAAGAGTTAAGAAAAGGCGAGAGAGAGAGATGGTAGCGGGGGTTGTGTAAAGAGTGAAAGTAGAGCAAATTCAAAGTCCTGTCAAGAGATCAGCGTCAACCCATGTGGAGATCAAATGAGCTGTTCAGCGAGAGAGGACGGCTGGAGAAACGCTGCAGTGGCAGGCTGAACCGTACAGATTACAGAAGCGGGAGTAGGAATCATCATTTAACACGCACACGGTTTTAGTGTCCCCTCTGTTTTTGCAACGGTGTCGGCAGTATCGCTGATCTAATGGCGTTAGCATGTCCTTAAGACGGCGGGGTTGTTTTTCCGGCCGTGCCAAAAGCACAGCAGAGCGGTGTATTTGAAGGGTGAGGCAGGGAATCGGAGGTGGCGTCGGTTTCAGCCCCTCTCTGGAAGCCCGGGGCGTAGGTTTATAGGGACGACGTGTCTTTAGCGTTGTCTTTATGGAGAGAACTTGTGTTTGTTTGTATTACAACAGGCCGGTAAGTCAGACTGAAGTAATGTACTGACTTGTGAGTTGGTCCTCAGTGACACGGGTCAATTCCAAACTCATCTTTCTCTTCTACATTTTGTCTATCTTGTCCAGCCAGGATAGCATAGTTTCCACCGGCACCCCACCGGTGGTGGTCGTTGGTAACCCGGGCCTCGACCGACCCGGTATGGAAATCTGATTCATGATCCGCATATTTGATTTGGCAAAGGTTTCAACGCCGGATGGCCTTCCTGATACAACCCTCCCCGTTTATCTGGGCTGGGGACCGGCACTAAGAACGCCCTGGCTTGTGCATCCTCAGTGGCTGGCGGACGTGGTCTATGAAGTGTAATGAAATCTGGTCAACAATGAAATGGTGTGAGTGTTTCCTGTTATTAGTTCCACTATAAATAGAATAGGAGGTATTATATGTATGTACGTGTGTGTGTTGTGTCAGAGGGAACAAGAGAAGCTCGACTGGACAGGTTGTAATTTCGTGTCATGCTCTGAGTCAACCATTTCTGACCGAAGCCTTATTTGGTTTCCATTTGCAGTCGTATTATCCTGCGGAGAAAACCGTCACTTTGTGTCCACAGTTTTCCTCTGCACAGCGTTAAACGCGGCCGAAGAAATTCGCCGTCTGCGAACGGGCCAGAATGTGGCCGACACAGGACGAGGTGTGTTAGGCTCCCTTGGCGTTGCTCGGGTGGTTTTGTATAAAGCAGTCACCGAGCTGGTGAAACTGATTTTGGCTCCTCGGTTTTCATTTCTGTCGCTCGGTGACACTTTGACGGGCGGCCATCTTCGTTTCTGCCACCGCAGGCTTGCCAGTTTCTACCACATCTGGGCTCGGAAAAATAACAGGCATACAAGACATGTACACACGCATAGCCAGCCAAACTTTTCCCTCGTCTTCTTCTAGCAGGAAGTAGGAATACTCCAATCCCCCGAAATTCTGACTAATACTTTTTAACATCAACATGAAAGCTGAAATCTGTGATTTCTCTGATCTGTCCCTTCCTCTGGTTGCAGGATTATAAACAAGGTGTAGCAGGACTACAAACAAAGTGTAACAAGACTACAAATAAGGTGTAGCAGGGCTACAAACAAGGTGTAGCAGGACTACAAACAAGGTGTAGCAGGACTACAAACAAGGTGTAGCAGGACTACAAACAAGGTGTAGCAGGACTACAAACAAGGTGTAGCAGGACTACAAACAAGGTGTAACATTGTAACAGGACTACAAACAAGGTGTAGCAGGACTACAAACAAGGTGTAGCAGGACTACAAATCAGGTGTAGCAGCCATTGTGGTTGGTGTGCCGTCAGCTCAAGCATCCAAAGCTAACACAGACAGTCTAATGTATTACAAACTACATCACACTGTATGGGAACACTGTTGTACAGTCATATTGGTTGCCATGGACACATCAGCATCACGTCTTAGTCTTTTTTCCAACACGTACGTGTTTGCTGCTGCACCAGTGTTCGTCCTACCCGGTCAAAACATCTCCACCGCGGTACACGGAGACTGGAGAGTGTCTCCAACCATGGGAAGGATGACTGGTAGTGTTATGGAAAGATGTAATCACTCATTTTTTTAATACTAAAAATGCCATATTTGATATATTTTCCCGCTGGCATGTTTGTAGCAACAGCCGTTCAGTGCTTTCGCGTCCTGCGGTTGCTCCTCTAGATGCTGCGTGTCATTGGTGCCAGCAGGTCCAGGCTGTTCCGCGCCAAGATGTCAAATTGTGGTGGCGCCCGAACAGGAAATGCGTCGTCTGCCGCAAAATGAAAAGAGGAAGTAGAGGCTTGCTTGTTGGGAGTGGAAGAGCAAGCGATGGGCGCTTATGACAATCTGGGAATCTACTTGGAAGTTTCCAGAGACTGACGTGTACCTTGTGACACTGGTGTGTAGCTGATGACCGTTTTCAAACCGATGATGTGCTGACATATGGTGGCGCATGTGTCAACCAAGTGTATGAGCCACTTCCTGTATCCCATCGCTCTCTCACTCTCGTTCTCTCTCTCTCTCTTTCTCTCACTCTCACTCACTCTGTCTCTCTGCCACATCTAAACACACATTAGGTGGGCCACTGTGTTGGAACAGATGAGGGGAAATGGAAAAGCCCTGACGTGGATGGGGATAAATGGAGAGATAATCAGGTGTGAAATCACTCTGGTGTTCTTTCAGCAATGATTCCGGGTCTGTCGCTCCCTCTTAGCATCACTCGAGGGGCCGGGCCGTTTCTGTTATACACTTAACAGAGCTTTTAACACACCCTGCCGGTCCTGCAGATGTCCGCTCCCACAGCCCTGTGAGCGTGCCCGTTCAGCAGCACGCCAGCTCAACATTTCAGCAAGATTTTTTTGACAATGTTATGATGCAGAATGACGAGAGAACAAAAGAGCGCGATGGACGGAGGGCACAAAACATGAAAACTGGATAAAGAGAGGGGATTAATGAGGAGGAAGGGATGATGAGAGAGCAAATCCCTGGTTACGTTTCTGTCCAATTGTCAAGTAAATTTTAACCAAGATATAAAATGGGGCATCCGGGTAGCGTAGCGGTCTACTCCGTTGCCTGCCAACACGGGGATCACCGGTTCGAATCCCCGTGTTACCTCCGGCTCGGTCGGGCGTCCCTAAAGATACAATTGGCTGTGTCTGCGGGTGGGAAGCCGGATGTTGGTATGTGTCTTGGTCGCTGCACTGGCGCCTCCTCTGGTCGGTCGGGGCGCCTGTTTGGGGGGGGGGACTAGCGTGATCCTGCCACGCGCTACGTCCCCCTGGCGAAAAACTCCTCACTGCTAGGTGAGGAGAAGCGGCTGGCGACTCCACATGTATCGGAGGAGGCATGCGGTATAGTCTGCAGCCCTCCCCGGCTCGGCAAACCCAAAATCCAGCTGAAGGGAGTGCAGTAAAATGTCTCTGGCAATTCTTTGGGAAAGTTTCATCGAATTTTTCCGTCTCCATTCGGCTTTTTCTGATGCTTCATAATGCGCCTAGAAGTGCTTTGGTGGAAACGGGGCTGATAAGAGAAGGTGGGTAAGAAAGGGAGAAAGTTAGGTATGTGTATAGAGACAGGCCGGACGACAGAGCCGCCCTGCAGCCTCTTGCGTTGTTGTCCTGCCGACCTCCAGCTGTGCCGGACCTCTTCGTCTCTGTCGACCTCTCACCCTGCTCTCCATCTCGCTCCCTCTTCAGCAGCCGTTTCCCTCCTCTCCGTCCCTCCGCTTGTGTTTCTTCCTCCCCTCCTGGTTCTCTCTGTGCGGCAGCAACCGGCAGGCTGGTTGGGAGCAAACTGCAGATGTGTGGTGCGGCAAATGGCCTTCACAGCCAGTACGAAAGCCAGCAACGCAGGCACACATGTGCTGATATGCGTAAGTGGACACACACACACACGGGCGCACAAAAGTCCAGAGTCGTTCCTGTGGTGATCAGGTCATTCGTCCCCCCCCGCCGGCATTGCTTAAAAGCGTGGAAAAGTAAGGGGCTTAACCCGTCCTTTGTTCTGGAAGTTGTAGGATCTTCTCCTAATCAACACTTTCATTTGGCCTCTTCGTGTTTCCAATTTACAGGCCGGATTCCTTTGTGTCCTCCCATGAATTCATTGCTTTTCTGTGGGAGTCTCCCCCCTCTCTCTCCTCTCTCGCTCTGTTTGAGGTCATTTGCATTCCTCACCAAGACTCAGTCCATTTATTTGGCAATTATTCTTTTCCTTTCACCACCGCCTCTCTTTCTCTCTCTCCCTCTCCCTCCCTGTTCAGTCAATATTTCCCTTCGTTTTCCTCTCTGGTCTTCATCTCTGTCTCTGTCAGACTGGACTCGGACGCGCGTCTTCCCTCCGCAGCCGTTCTGTGTTTAAAGTCGTGCTCCTGTATTCAGGCAAAAAAGCCCAAGTCGCTCCGGTGTTGCCGGCCATCGTTTTTTTTCCCAAAGGCTTTGCGAAGCGATCTGTCTATTGTATTTCCTTGTTTTTTGGGGGGGGGTTTTTGTTTGGTTTCGTGAAAGCTTTTTCTTTTACGTGCGTGTGGTTTTATGTATTTACAGCCTCCGCGCTGCATCCCACATGGTGTTGTCCGGTCTCCTGAGTCCTGTTTACGAGACACATTCGCAGAAACAATAGCCCGTCTGTTAAAAGGTCTGCTGTGTTGTGGCCATCTGTTGGTGAGAACTGTGTTCGGTTTCCATGACAACGCTTCCTTTATGGCTCCTGTCGCTCATCCACGTCTTGTGACCGTGATGCCATGACCTCATGGCAAGTGGATCTGGTTTACACTTCCTCACCAGTGGTTTTCAACTACTTTTCCATGACTTCTAAATTACTTAAATTTCCTTCACCAAGAGAAACTCTCTTTCAGAGGTGCCACTGAAAAGGTGTGTTTTAACACCATATAAGATGTTAAAGGTACAAGATGTAAGTTTATCTACGTCAAGTTCCACTCTATTGTCATGTGAATGAGAATACAGTGAAATCCTTGTGCTCTGGCTCTCTTTGCCTTAAGACAAGGACACGCCATCCTGGAAAAGAAAACGGTACACGATAACACAACAATGTAAGGTGCGTTTGGGTGCATCAGCTGTTCAGCAACCTGACTGCCTGTGGAGAAACTATTACTGAGACGGGTGTTGTGTGATTTGATGCTCCGGTAACATTTTTTAGATGGAAGGAGTGAGAACGGAACATGAGCGGGGTGGCTGGTGTCCTTAATGAAGTTTTGGGCTTTCCTTTTGCAGCGAGTGGTGTAAATATTATGAATTTGTGGTAGTTCCATGCCAGTGATTCTTTTGCTGCTGTTTTTACAGTCCTCTGAAGCAGTCTTCCATCCTGAGCAGTCAGGTTGCCAAACCACACAGTGATACAGCCTGTAAGGACATTCTCTCTTGTACTGCCATAAAAGTTCATAAGAGTTTTGGTACTCATACCAAAACTCTTTGAGACGCCTCAAAACATGCAGTCTCTGCTGTGACTTCTTCAGGGTGCAGTTGGTGTTGAGAGACCGTGTGAGGGTGTCTGTGATGTGTAAACCGAGAAATCCAAAACTGTCTACAATTTCAACAGATGACCCATTGATGGAAATTGGAATGAGGATTTTCTCTGAACTTTCTAAAGTCAACAATGATTTCTTTTGTCTTATAGGCATTTCGAGAGGTTGTTATCATGGCACCATATGGTTAAATCTTCCACTTCCCTCCTATAGGCCCTCTCATCATTGTCGCTTATTAGTCCAATCACTGTGGTGTCATTTGCGAATTTAATGATGCTGTTGTTGTCATATTTGGCATCACAGTTGTGTGTAAGCAAACTGTACAATAGGGGACCGAGACAGCAGCCCTGAGGCACGCCGGTCCTAAGAACTTAAACAATCAAATAAAAATAACGCAGGAATTGTATTTGCCATTCATGGTTATGTTTTAAAAAATGTAACATCCTTAAAAAATCTGTTATGTCGTCTGCATTGAAACACGGCAGCGTTTCCCACATGGGGACGTACACCTTAGAGCAGGGGTGGGCAGTCTTATCCAGAAAGGGCCGGTGTGGGTGCAGGTCTTTGTGCCACACAAGCAGTCACACACCTGTGTCTCCTAATCAAGTTCCTCAGCAAAGACCGTACTGGTTGATTGGTGGGATCAGGTGTGTAACTGCTTGGTTAGAACAAAAACCTGCACCCACACTGGCCCTTTCTGGATAAGATTGCCCACCCCTGCCTTAGAGCCAGTCAGATTTGGATCCATCCAAATTAAGAATTGTAATTGGCTCTAAGGCGTACATCCCCACGTGGGAGACGCCATCGGGTTTCAATTTTCCAAAATTATGATTTTCCATTACTTTTCCAGAACCTGGAAATTGTATTTTCAAATTTTATTGACTTTTCCAGGTTCTTTATTCACTGCTCAGAGGGGCTTTGTCCCGGCAGCAGAGAATAAAAGTGTTATGGCATAGTGTCAATTCGTTTCATGAAGACCTCAAGTTTTGCACTAAAATCTGCAGATTTTGAACTGTTAATAGAGTAGATTAAAAAAAGGATTACATATTAATTATCCTGGTCAAACCAGACACATCCTTTTAATCATGTTCTCACCCAAGTTAATCCCATTACAGGCTCTGCAAGTTAAAATTTAATCAAATTTATTATTCTTTTATAACATTCCCACTCTTTTATCAAGGCTTGAATTTGTATGCTAATTTTACGTATTTACTTATGTCTGTTATTTTCTTTTTCTTTTAATACTACCCCCTTTATCTGTGGATTTTCACTTAATTCAAAGTGCACTGCATGATTATTGATCATATTCACAACCTTTTATAAATCCCAGCTAACTGTTTTAAAGCATATATATATATATATATATATATATGTGTGTGTGTGTGTGTGTGTCATGTATGTAATATGATATATGATGTGATATAGCATATATTTCTTTGAGTGGCATGGCTCAGGAGGTAGAGCGGGTCGTGTAGTAATCAGAAGGTTACTGGTTTGATCCCCGACTCCTCCAGAGAGCTTGTTGAAGTGCCTTTGAGCAAGACACTGAACCCCTAACTGCTCCTGATGAACAGCTTGGCACCCTGCATGGCAGCCTTGAACCTTCAGTGTGTGAACGGTTGAATGTGAGTTATGCACTGTAAAGTGCTGTGAGTGGTCGGTAGACTAGGAAAGCGCTATATAAATTCAATCCATTTACCATTTATTCTTTTTTTAGTCTTCCTGTCACTGTGGGGAACAGTGGGACCGGTGGTTACGTGGGAAACAGCTACCAGTCGTGACTGTATGAGGTTGAATGTGGTCTGTTAGTTTCTCTTGTCTGTATTTTCTGAAAACAGGAGAAAAAAAAAGCTCTTTTATTTTTCTTTATTTTCTACCTCAAAGCAAAACAGATACAAGACGCATCAGAAGAGTTTCTTTGTACATTTACTCAGAAGCCTTTATCCACAGCAACTAGCAGATGAACTGAAACGTTTTTTCCCCCTGTAGTTTTAACAGCCCCCCCCCCCTTTTCTCCCCAATTGTATCCGTCCAATTACTCCACTTTTCTGAGCCATCCTGGTCGCTGCTCCACCCCCTCTGCCCATCCGGGGAGCGCTGCAGACTACCACATGCCTCCTCCGATTCATGTGGAGTCTCCAGTCGCTTCTTTTCACCTGACAGTGAGGCGTTTCACCAGGTGGGAGGATCACGCTATCCCCCCCAGTTACCCCTCCCCCCTGAACAGGCGCCCTGACCGACCAGAGGGGGCGCTAGTGCAGCGACCAGGACACATACCCACATCCGGCTTCCCACCCGCAGACACGGCCAATTGCGTCTGTAGGGACACCCGGCCAAGCCAGAGGTAACACGGGGTTCGAACCAGCGATCCCTGTGTTGGTAGGCAACAGAATAGACCGCCACGCTACCCGGACGCCCCGAGTGTGCTTTTGTCTCTCGGTTCAATCTCAATATTGAATGGACAGCTATGAATATAATAGTCACATTTATGCGTGTTTTTCTGGCTTTATGGGAGTATTAAGAGCTTTGGATTTTGGAGAGAAACTCAAGTACACGAAATACGAGGATGACTTGTCATCATACAGGTTCGGCTGATTTTTGCTGAACGGCGTTTTTCAGTCAGGTTATGAAACCAGCATGACTCCATCACTATGACTGTCACCTTGACTTCAGTCCCCCAGTGGACTGTTCTTCCATTTCCATTGGCTGAAACCCTGTTGGGTTTCTCACAAACGGAGTTTATGGTGTATTCTAGGAGGACCTTGGGCCTCTTAAAGTTAAACACTGAGCTGGACATAAGCTAATGAATGTTATTGTGGAACATTTCCATGAGAGTATTGTTTCACCATCTGGCCACAGCCGCTCAGATGGCCCTGTTGTCGTTTTGTGGTGCTGTATATAATGTAGAATATCCCCATCACACACCGTCTATTATGTACTTACCTCTCTCTCGCTCTCTCTCTCTCTCTCTCTCTCTCTGTCTCTCTCTCTCCCTCTCTCTCTCCCTCTCTATCTCTGTCTCTCTCTCTCTGTCTCTCTCTCTGTCTCTCTCTTTCTCTGTCTCTCTCTCTCTGTCTCTCTGTCTCTCTCTCTCTGTCTCTCTCTCTGTCTCTCTCTTTCTCTGTCTCTCTCTCCGTCTCTCTCTCTGTCTCTCTGTCTCTCTCTCTCTCTCTCTCTCTCTCTCTCTCTCTCTCTCTCTCTCTCTGTCTCTCTCTCTGTCTCTCTCTCTGTCTCTCTCTCTGTCTCTCTCTCTGTCTCTCTCTCTCTGTCTCTCTCTCTCTCTCTCTCTCTCTGTCTCTCTCTCTCTGTCTCTCTCTCCCTCTCTCTCTCCCTCTCTCCCTCTCTCTCTCTGTCTCTCTCTCTCTCTCTCTCTCTCTGTCTCTCTCTCTCTGTCTCTGTCTCTCTCTCTCTGTCTCTCTGTCTCTCTCTCTCTTTGTCTCTCTCTCTGTCTCTCTCTCTCTGTCTCTCTCTGTCTCTGTCTCTCTGTCTCTCTCTCTCTGTCTCTCTCTCTCTCTCTCTCTCTGTCTCTCTCTCTGTCTCTCTCTCTCTGTCTCTCTGTCTCTCTCTCCCAACACACATGTGTTTTCTCTTTCCTAGTTCTGTGCCATTCTCTGGAGGTATGTGTCGTTTCGTCTGTCTCGCTGTCTGATGGACATGGCCTTCTCTCATTAGCTCGCCCTGTGTTTGGTTGGTGAATGAAGCCAGTTCAGACTCACACCGCCGCCACAGTTTCCTCTTCACTTTTCCCCCCGACGAGGTCAAAATACAGAAAGGCAGACGTTGAGCTTGTTGTCATCGTGTTTTTCAGAAGGTGGACTGGAAGCCCGCTGCAAGAAAGACGAGCTTATCAAGGGATTTTGTCTTGTTTCTAGTCTCATAAAGCTTATTTCAAGATATTACTGGTCAAATGTTTGTTTTTACCTGCCTTTCTGTCTGTGTGTCTGCCTGTCTGTCTGTCCATGTGTCTGCCTGTCTGTCCATGTGTCTGCCTGTCTGTCTGTCTGTGTGTCTGTCTCTCTGTCTTTCTTTCTAACTGTCTGCCTGCCTGTCTGTGTGTCTGCCTGTGCGTCTGCCTGCCTGCCTGTCTCTGTTTGCCTGTCTGTCTGCCTGTCCGCCTGTCTGTCTGTCTGTCCGTCTGTGTGTCTGCCTGTCTGTCTGTGTGTCTGCCTGTCTGTCTGTCTATCTGTCTGTCTTTCTGTCGATCTGTCTGCCTGTCTGTCCGTCTGTCTGTGTCTGCCTCTCTTGTCTTTCTTTCTGACTGTCTGCCTGCCTGTCTGTGTGTCTGCCTGCCTGTCTGTCTCAGTTTGCCTGTCTGTCTGTCTATCTGTCTCTTTCTTTCTGACTTTCTGTCTGACTGTCTGCCTGTCCATGTGTCTGCTTGTCTGTCTGTTGTGTGTCTGTCTGTTGTGTGTCTGTCTCTCTGTCTTTCTTTCTTTCTGTCTGCCTGCCTGTCTCTGTTTGCCTGTCTGTCCGTGTGTCTGTCTGTCTGTCGGTGTGGCTGCCTGTCTGTCCATGTGTCTGTCTGCCTGTCTGTCCATGTGTCTGCTTGTCTGTCCATGTGTCTGTCTATCTGTCTGTGTGTGTGTCTGTCTGTCTGCCTGCCTGTCTGCTTGTCTGCCTGCCTTTCTGTCTCAGTTTGCCTGTCTGTCTGTATATCTGTCTCTTTCTTTCTGACTTTCTGTCTGTCTGTCTGACTGTCTGCCTGTCCATGTGTCTGCTTGTCTGTCTGTTGTGTGTCTGTCTCTCTGTCTTTCTTTCTGTCTGTCTGTCTGCCTGTCTCTGTTTGCCTGTCTGTCTTTCTATCTGCCTGTGTCTGTCTGCCTGTCTGTCCATGTGTCTGCCTGTCTGTCCATGTGTCTGTCTGCCTGTCTGTCCATGTGTCTGCCTGTCTGTCCATGTGTCTGTCTGCCTGTCTGTCCATGTGTCTGCCTGTCTGTCCGTGTGTCTGCCTGTCTGTCCATGTGTCTGTCTGCCTGTCTGTCCATGTGTCTGCCTGTCTGTCCATGTGTCTGTCTGCCTGTCTGTCCATGTGTCTGTCTGCCTGTCTGTCCGTGTGTCTGCCTGTCTGCCTGCCTGTCTGCTTGTCTCCCTGCCTGCCTGTCTGTCTGTCTGCCTCTCCAACTTTTACTTTCCCCGTGTGTCCTCAAGCACTCTCCGTCGTTTTCCCGTGCGGCAGGTTGGTGTTCATGATCTGTGAGGGAAGTGAAAATGGACGGAGGTTTTCCGGGGGGGATTCGCCGGCCAGTGTGCCAAATGATAAACAAACAACAGCGCTTCTGTCTATGTGTTGGAACTGTTGTGTTGTCCCACAATTTGTGTGCGCGCGTGCACGTGCGCGTGCCTAAATCTCGCACCTTTTTTCTTTCCCGTCCTTCATTTTTATCGGGGTCACCTCCTCCGTGGGGAGAGAAGGAGGTTTGTGGAGCAGTTTGTACTGTGGATGTCTATAGGTGAGGTGAGGTGAGGCGAGGTGTGTTACTCTCATACGACATTTCCTGCAGTGTCTTCGGACTTGTGGCACAAAAGAGGAGAAGTTGTTTAAAACGAGTATTCCCCTCTGCGAAGTACGGCATTAATTATTTAGTGTTTATGAACCGGTTCACCTAGTTATTATTGAGTGTGTTTTAATTGATTGATTGACACTTATTTTTAGACGGGGACGCTCCTCGGAGAGGCACGCTCTACTTTTCAGTGACGTGCTCTGGATCTTTCAACCAGCAGATGCACAATAGAGAGACTCAAAGGACGTGGCAGCGGTAAGGAGGGAACAAGTCAGATTAAGTCAAATGAAAGATGAAATCTGCGACTTTTCTCCATCAATAAATCATTCTGTCCATCTGGACCATGGAGTCGGTCTCCATCACACGGGGTTCGCCATGGTTGGAGACTCTTGCCAGTCTCCGTATACTGCTGTTGAAATGTTTTGACCGGGTAGGATGGACACTGGTACAACGTCAAACACGTTCCTACTGAAACAAGAAAAAAAAAAGACTGAAACATGATGCTGATGTGTCCATGACAACCAGTATGATTGTACAACAGTGTTCCCATGGTGTGATGTAGTTTGTAATACATCAGACTGTGTGTGTTAGCTTTGGTCCCAGGATCCATTTTTACAAGGGTAGGAACTGTTTACTGCTGAGTTGACGGCCACAATGGCTGCTGCACTTGGTTTGTAGTCCTGCTACACCTTGTTTGTAGTCCCAGAAAATAGAGTTACAGGTCTGTTTGTCTCTGTCTCCTACATCCACTATATCACAACACTGTTCTACTGGAATACTGACTGTCTGCCCAGCACAACCACCATGTCACCAGTGGATAAAATAGCAACTTATCAATGGAAGAAAGTCGCGGCTTGCAGCTTTAAGCAAAAGGGGGGGGGGGATCGCAATAGACAATTTTGGTAAGACATGAACTAATTTCTGACTTCACCTCTGTTGAGTCTCAAAAGTGGACCATGAACTCCAGACCATGTTATTAGTTCATCTTTACAAGCTTATTTATATTTCTGGTTTGGCCTCTCGCACTATCACCACTGTATCGAGAAAAGATTTTTGTTTTGATGGGCCCCCAAAATGTGTTTTAGTACTGGCACATTTGATAACACTATACGGAAAATCAGTTTTCCAACCATCATGGACCCAGCTCTTCTGAATGCATGCCCTGCCATTCTTGGTGTAGGTGTGGCAGTATAACTGGGATCGATTCCCATATTGCACAGGACTGATTTCTGATAAGCCCTTCATGTAGCTGGGCCCCCAGTGTCGAAATAGATATTACGTAATGGATGAAGGACTGCTTGTGCCCTCTTCACGTGTCATTATTAGCTTGTTAATGCCGGCCATAGCTAACAATCAAGTTGATGAAGGCTGTGTTGTCATCAGCTGACCAGCTACACTTCCGTCCCGTCCATTATAAGCCAATAAAAGTGATATAACATCAAACTCCTTGAATCAGATTAAAGTCATTACAGTCAATACAGAGACCTTGGACACCCGGGGTAAGGTTTATCGCTCTGCTGTAGTGGATCGAGATGCACTCTGTATAACTTGGATTGTGAAACTTGCGACTGTTCGACGTTTGGTGAGATTCTGGTTCTGTTTGCCACGGTGGTGTATTGACAGAAAAATGATTTGGTAAAATGTGACAGCTAAAGTGGACATATGACATGGGACACCTACGACTACATTCAGGTTTTTCATTTAAACAGATCTGATGAAAACTCACCTTAATTCACATGATTTTTTTTTATCAACACTTAACTACTTATTGAAATATATCTGAAAGTTGGATGGAAACACGACTATAGATGTCAGCTACATTAGTTGGCAGCTAGCTACAGTTATAGTTACTTATAGTTATAGCAACAGTTATAGTTAGTTAAAGTTACACTTAGTTATAGTTAGTTATAGTTATAGATACAGTTATAGTAAAATATAGTTACAGTTATAATTACACTTAGTTATAGTTGTAGTTATAGTTAGTTATAATTACACTTAGTTATAGTTATAGATACAGTTATAGTAAAATATAGTTACAGTTATAATTACACTTAGTTATAGTTATAGTTACAGTTATAGTTACACTTAGTTATAGTTGTAGTTAGTTATAATTACAGTTGTAGTTACAGTTATAGTTAGTTATACTATTTGTAGTTAGTTAAAGTTATAGTTGTAGTTAGTTATAGTTACAGTTATAGTTGTAGTTAGTTACAGTTATAGTTGTATTTAGTTACAGTAATAGTTAGTCATAGTTGTTGTTACAGTTATAGTAAGTTATAGTTAAAGTTATCAAATTGTTATAAAATAAAGTTAGTTATAAAATTAGAATAAAATTATTATTATAGTTGTAGTTACAGTTATAGTTAGTTACAGTTACAGTTATAGTTGTAGTTAGTTACAATTATAGTTATAGTTAGTTATAGTTACGGTTATAGTAACAGTTGTAGTTACAGTTAGTGACAGTTATAGATATCGTTACAGTTATAGTTGTAGTTGTAGTTATAGTCATATAATAATACAGTTATATTTATACAGTCATAGTTGTAGTTATAGTTACAGCTGTAGTTACAGTTAATGACAGTTATAGATATCATTACAGTTATAGTTAGTTGTAGTTGTAGTTATAGTCATATAATAATACAGTTATATTTATACAGTTATAGTTGTAGTTATAGTTACAGCTGTAGTTACAGTTAGTCACAGTTATAGATATCATTACAGTTATAATTAGTTGTAGTTGTAGTTATAGTCATATAATAATACAGTTATATTTATACAGTTATAGTTGTAGTTATAGTTACAGCTGTAGTTACAGTTAATGACAGTTATAGATATCATTACAGTTATAATTAGTTATAGTTGTAGTTATAGTTACAGCTGTAGTTACAGTTAGTGACAGTTATAGATATCATTACAGTTATAATTAGTTGTAGTTGTAGTTATAGTCATATAATAATAGTTATATTTATACAGTTATAGTTGTAGTTATAGTTACAGCTGTAGTTACAGTTAGTGACAGTTATAGATATCGTTACAGTTATAATTAGTTGTAGTTGTAGTTATAGTCACACAATAATACAGTTATATTTATACAGTTATAGTTGTAGTTATAGTTACAGCTGTAGTTACAGTTAGTGACAGTTATAGATATCATTACAGTTATAATTAGTTGTAGTTGTAGTTATAGTCATACAATAATACAGTTATATTTATACAGTTATAGTTGCAGCTTTAGCAAGTGAGGTGTATCTTTTATCTGCCCCTTGTGTTTAAATAGCTTTTCGGAGCCTTGACAGGACAGACCGTAACATGACTGACCTCCTTCAGCATCGCAGCTGTGATGCCAGGCCTGTGTGGCCCTCAGGATAATCCATCTGATTACCTGTCTCATAGGCCCGATGATTAACTGTCTGTCTCAGGCTAAAGGGGACGGCAGCTTCCTGCAGAGAATAGGCGTTTTGTTTAGATTAAACGAGGTGGATGTCGGGCAGGTGAAATGTTGTCCCTCTTCACTTTTGACCTAAATTCAATACGTTATGCAGCCTGCAAGCCTCATTTTGCATGGTGTAAAGAAAGGATGGGGTCATTTTCTGTTATCCGCTCTTTTCTTACCTTGCCTCTTTTAACTGCGTCATCTTAGTTTGGTCTACGGTGAAATTATGCTTTCTCTGTTAATTCCACATTTCTTAAATATGGAAACGACAACACCGCGATGTCAGTATAATGACATTATAGTCGATTAAAAAAGGATTTTTTTATGTCTTTAATAGGCGGTCGAACTGTGGAGGTGACTCCAGTGTGACTAGTTGTAATGAAGAGATGCTGCATCTAGATTCAACATTTTTACTAATGACGGCTGAGTAAATGTACTGAACAAGCAGTTTGATCATACGTTATTGAATGTTGAATTCAAATGTCAACACGCCACTCCTGTTCTCTGTCAAGGAACATTTGCCGACCTTTGCTTCGTTCTTTCCTCGCCACAGGAACCTGGAGAATTGCCTGGTAGAAAATCCAAAAGCTCGAGGTGCCAGTCAATATTTTCTTTCTTTCTTTCTTTTTCTTTTTTTACTGAAACAAGGTATGACTAAACAAACGCTACAGCGCCTCGTTTTGATTTTGCTAACTGACATGACTCCCCTTGCCTGTTGGCACCTTTGTCTGGTTCATGTCAAGTGAGAGGTTGAAGGCAAACTTGATGGACCGGCAGGTTTCATGTTCCCAGTGTGTTTTTGAAGTAAAACTAATCTCATGTCAGCACTACAGTTCTTCTAGTGATGGACGCCAGTGCCCCGGCACCACACGAGCAGCCAACGATAGCTCTCACTACAGACTCGAGCGAACAGTGGTAAACCTTAAGGCATTCAAAGGAAGCGGGTTCATTTATAATGCAGAGCAGATGTATAATTGATCGTAATATGGTGTCTAATAGGATGTATAATTGATCGTAATATGGTGTCTAATAGGATGTATAATTGATCGTAATATGGTGTCTTATAGGATGTATAATTGATCGTAATATGGTGTCTAATAGGATGTATAATTGATAGTTATGGAGGTTTACGAGGTCAGATATCAAACACTTATAACAATGAATCGTTCATAAGTGCCCCCACAGGAGGCCAATTACACATATGTATGTGCACAATAAATATAATGGTGAGCAGCACATGTAGTTTTGCATGGGAAATTTGTGATTTCTGACGGTGCTCAACTTTTCCGTTTTTATTTTGCATCATAAACCGACATTTTCCCCGCACCGTTACATGGAGGACGGCAGGATAATTTGGCACCATCATAAATTGACAGGCGAAAGATGAAGGGATTATATTATGAATGATGAAGTCTTTTTTTTTTTATCCCCCTTTTTTATCCCCAATTCCACCCGGCCAATTACCCCAATCTTCGGAGCCATCCTGGTCGCTGCTCCACCCCCTCTGCTGATCCAGGGAGGGCTGCAGACCACCACATGCCTCCTCCGATACATGTGGAGTCGCCAGCTGCTTCTCTTCAACTGACAGTGAGGAGTTTCGCCAGGGGGGCGTGGCGCGTGGGAAGACCACGCTATTCCCCCCCAGTTCCCCCTCCCCCCGAACAGGCGACCCGACCGACCAGAGGAGGCGCTAGTGCAGCGACCAGGACACATACCCTGATCCGGCTTCCCACCCGCAGACACGGCCAATTGTGTCTGTAGGGACGCCCGACCAAGCCAGAGGCAGCACGGGGATTCGAACTGGCGATCCCCATGTCGGTAGCCAATGGAATAGACCGCCATGCTACCGGGCGCCATGATGAAGTCATTTTGATATTTGAACCAAGAATTCAACAACTGTTAAGTAGCTATATAAGTTTCTACATATGAGGAATTTGACTTGGTGAGTGAGGCGTTAATATAAAACAGGTACTATGAGTAAACTGACTATGTGATTATAGATTATTATAGATTATAGATTATTATTATAGAGTGAGAGCAGGATAGGAGGTTTGGATGATGGACTGGATTGTAGATTATTGTATACATCTTGTGTCGGGTCATCGTTGTATGTGGAGGAGATCGTGCTGTCGTTCAGGACATCTGAAAGTCTTCCTGTAAAGTAAATAAGCTGCGTCTTGAAACTAAGAGCAAAGACCCAACACTGGTCATGAGTCTGTAAAAATGGTGGTTCATCACATGACAAGAGTCGCATCCCTTCAGAGAGCGTGGGTCCCGTGTGAGGGCTGTTGGACTCGAGTATGGGCTCAGTCCAGTGCTTGCTTTGTAAACGAGGAGGCTCCAGAACACAGAGAGGGAGGGGCTGCTCCGCCGGGTCAGGGGGAGAGAAGAAGTCACAGACACACCCTGGACAGCCAGCACGTTGCTGGCTGTTAAAACTAAACAACACTGTCATCACAAACAAAGCGTTATTTATTTACATGTATTAATTAGAGCATTCACAATTATCACTCAAAATTGCCGGGGGTGGGGACAGCTGTTTATGGTTTGCAGCTCGGCCCCCCCCCCCCACTCATTGACTCTCCCTTCACTTCCCTGTCGTTTCCCTTCGGTCTGTGGTTTGCTACAATGGGGGGAAAATTAAAATGGTTTTAGGGCCGGAAGTTCTATTTACAACCATGAAAAGCAAACAAGAAACCAAACTAAGTGACGTGTTCTGTCTGTTTGTCTGTCTGTCTGTCCGTCCGTCTGCCCATCTGTCTTTTTCTCTGTCTGTCTGTCTGTCTGCCCATCTGTCCGTCTGTCCGTCTGTCTGTCTCTCTGTTTCTTTGTCTGTCTGTCTATCTTCCCGTCTCTCTGTCTGTCTGCCCGACTGTCCATCTGTCTGTCTGTCTGCCCATCTGTCCGTCTGTCCGTCTGTCTGTCTCTCTGTTTCTTTGTCTGTCTGTCTATCTTCCCGTCTCTCTGTCTGTCTGCTCGACTGTCCATCTGTCTGTCTGTCTGCCCATCTCTTTGTCTGTCGATCCGCCCAAACAACTTTAGCCTACTCACGGTCTGACTGACTTACTGGTTTGAAGAAATTCAACAAATTTGATCGTCTTTTTTGACATTTTACCGGTTTCCTCCGTGTTGCTGAGGGTCTCCTAATTAAAATCACAGTAACATTAGCTCACATGACGTCCACCAAACTCCCACGCTTCAGGGGTCACTGAGTGGCCTGACGTCTCGCTTGCTTTTTTTTTTTTTAGATTTAAGATGCATCCAAAATAGGCAAACCAGCGATTTACGAGTTACTTCAATGGGAAATAAAAGAATGACAGAAAAGATAATATTAAATATTACACAAAATGTATTTACAGATTTTATGACAAAGGAGGTGCCGGATCCAATCTGGGAGGTCTGACACCTATTAAGCCCTGATTCAGTCTCCTCGAGTACACATTTTGAAAGTCTTGGTCTCGTCTTGGATGTCACAGCATAATGACTTGGACTTGACTCAGAGTTATCAGAGTGTGGGAAGGTTTTCAGTTCTTATTAAACTGAGTCGGGTGACTCTAGGCAATTCATCTGATAGGACTGCAGGACAACCTTTGACCCCTGTCTGACCAACAGGGAGACATCATTCCAGTCTTTCCTTCGCTACTGTCCTCCTTCTTCCCCTCTATTGCTACTCTCTCGCCTTCTCTCTCTCCTCCACTTTCAGACCCTGTATCCCACTCCTCCTCGCTGTTCCTCTCCTCAACGCTGTGTCTTTTAACCTCTGCATGGTCTCGCTGCTCTTCTTCCTCCACCAAATCATCTTCCCTTTTCTCCTTCCTTTCCTTTTCCTCCTCCTCCTTCAACAGCTTGTTCTCAAACTTTCCTTCCGTCTGAGGCATCTGCTTCTGCTTCCTCTCTTTCTTTGCCCTCCTCCTCCCCTCCTCTTCTTCCTTCTTGGCCTCCAGTCGAGCTCTCAGCTCCTGCTCTCTGCGGTTCCACTCCTCCTCCAGTCTTTGGTACATGTGCAGGGAGAAGTGCCATCCTCCATTCTCTTGGACCATATCTTCCACTCGGTTCACCAACTCTCTCACCTGTTCCTGCCTCCCGTCTCCCCCCTCCCTTCCTGCCTTCCCTGCGCCATTTCTCTTCCCCACCTGCTCCTCTACTTCTTTCCTCCACAAAGTTCTGCTTTCTTTCCTCTCTCCCTCTGCCCCTTCTGTCTTGGTGGCGGCTGCAGCCATCTTGTTATCCACCACTTGGTATCTATAGCGACATTTCTCCATTAGCCAACGCAGGGCGGGGCCTCCCGATTGGATGTGTTGTTCCACGCTCCGCCCCCTTGCCCTTAGCCAGTCTCCGAAGGTGAACAGCACCATAGTGTGTCTCCAGACTCCGGAAGTGAGGATCGCCATCCTCCTCTCCACAGATCTCCTCTCATACTCAGTGAAGTCCAGTAGAGGGATGACCAGCAGAATGATGTGAGGTCCCCCTGATCCACACAGAGCCAAGGCTCTCAGGAGTTCGACTTTCTCCTCTCGGGGCACCAGGTCCTCGGAAGAACCCCAGCCTTTGGCATCCACCACAGTCACATGACGTCCGGCGGCAATGCCATCGGTGGCTTTGCTGGCACCGCCACCCTTGGTCTCAAAGATCTGCCCCTGGCCTAGCAGGGCGTTGCCGAAGGAGCTCTTCCCTGTCCGTCTTGGACCAACCAATAGGATCCTCAGGCCAGAGGAAACTAGGTGAAAGAAAGAGAGAGAGCGCCGGTCAAAATGGGTGAAAGACTCCGTCTGGAGAAGAAAGTTTTGTTAGCTAATGTTATTTAAATAACAATGAGTCTTGTGTTAAAATAGTAATTTGTATGCTCTAAATAGGCTAACTTATTAAAAAGTGAATTACATAAATTACCCTCTCTGCATACCTGCTCAGCAGATCTCTATAATTTATCAAATAATAACTGTTAAATCTGCCACAAGGAGGTTGGGATTTTTGTTGACTTGGCGCCCCCTGTGGACAGAAGCGGTAGTGTTTCACAGACGAACGACTTCGTTTCGCACATTCACCCTCTGGCAGCTGGTGTATTTAGTTTTGTAGAGAAGAAAGAGATGTATCGGTGTTTAGAAAAACAGCTTTTTGTACAGCCGTGTGTCCTGTCTGTGTGCAGTAAATCGTTTTGTCAGATTGTGTGGGGACTCCGATCCGAAGACAAGCATTATAAATCATATATAGATATCCTAATCAGATGCCCGAACCACCTCAACTGGCTCCTTTCGATGCAAGGGAGCAGCGGCTCTACTCGGAGCTCCCTCCGGATGTCCGAGCTCCTCACCCTATCTCTAAGGCTGAGCCCAGACGTTCTATGGAGGAAACTCATTCCAGCCACTTGTATTCATGATCTCACCCTTTCAGTCACTACCCAAAGCTCATGACCATAGGTGAGGGTTGGAACGAAGATTGACTGGTAGACCTTCAAAGTTGGCCATGCCCGGTAAACCTCCTGGAAGCTAGGAGGAGACCCCGGTGTAGACCCAGAACTCGCTGGAGGGACCACATGTCCAATCTGGCCTGAGAACACCTTGGGATCCCCCAGGAGGAGCTGGAGGGCGTTGCTGGGGAGCGGGACGCCTGGAGTGCCCTACTTAGCTCGCTGCCACCGCAACCCCACCCCGGAGAAGTGGCTGAAGATGAATGAATGAATACATAGATATCTAACCTTCTCGTTGGTGGTTTCATTTGATTGTCGTGACATAGGGGCATCAAATTATACTGTGGCAGATAAATAATTAGTGAAGAAGACCTCATAGCAGCTTTAATAACTTTCTCGATTGAGTTTGGACAAAACTGAAGTGTTGTGGTATTTCTGGTCTGTGCTTGGTCTTCTGACGCTCAACATTAAATCTGTCTTGAGTCTTATTGGACTTAAGACGCAACTTTGAGCAGTTCTGTCAGTGTCGTGCTTTTAACATCTCTGGAATCCAGCAGAAATTCAGAAATGCTCTTCCTTTGACACACCGCGTTGTCATGCTTTTAGTCCACGTTCCCTCGGCCACTGCATTGTTCCGTTGACCTGCTTCACCGAGGACGGTTACAGCAGTTCTGTTCATGGCCCTTAACCAAATGTAGAAGATAAAGACTTAATCTCCACGTCCTCTCTGATTGCCTAACCTTTTAAAAAGATGGATTTGAACATTTTCTTTACTTTCAAGAGCTGAGGCTTTCCGATTCAATCCCGTCTTTTGAATAAGTTCTCGGGGCTTAGTTTTATTAGCAGATCTTGGTTAATCCTCTTGTTTGGCCTTGTTCCCTTGTCAGTTGTTTACTTAATCTGTTTGTTTTATCCCTCGCTGGGACAAGTCTCTTTCAGGGTTTAATCTCCTTGCTTCATTGTCTGTGTTATTCTGTTATTCATCAATGTCAAACGAGTCTCTCTGTATTCGTTTGCAGCTTTGTTCATGAAAAGTGTTACATAAAGTATCCTATTATCTGAGTTATAAATAAACTATTATCTGAGTTATAAAGAAAGAGGACTTGAGTGAAGGGAAATGAGAAGTTGTGTGGTCATGCATGTTACATAGGAACCATATCCACCTTCTCCAAATGTAAAGGTGAATCAAAAAGCCTGCAAAGCTGCCTGAGTGGTGCACCCTGAGCCTCCTCCCCCCTTGTTCCCCCAATTGTATCCAGCCGATTACCCCACTCTTCCGAGCCGTCACAGTTGCTGCTCCACCCCCTCTGCCCATCCGGGGAGGGCTGCAGACTACCACATGCCTCCTCCGATACACGTGGAGTCGCCAGTCGCTTCTTTTCACCTGACAGTGAGGAGTTTCGCCAGGGGGGCGTAGCGCGTGGGAGGATCATGCTAGTTCCCCCCTCCCCCCTGAACAGACAACCTGACCCACCAGAAGAGGCGCTAATGCAGTGACCAGGACACATACCCTGATCCGGCTTCCCAGCTGCAGACACGGCCAATTGTGTCTGTAGGGACGCCCGACCAAGCCGGAGGCAACATGGGGATTCGCACTGGCGATCCCCGTGTTGGTAGGTAACAGAATAGACCGCCACGCCACCCGGATGCCCTCGAGTCATTTTAAAGCTCATTAGTGTTTTTACATTTTCTCATGCATGCATTTGAAGCGACTCACAATGCATCTTATACATCTGGCTGACAAGAACCCATGCTTACAGTAGCAGGCACCAACCAGGAAATACATGACAAAAATCAATTGTTTTAACAGATATTCTCCTCTGTGGATGTTGCAGGTATTAAAATTCTTAATTTGAGCCGTTCCCAGATAAAGAGAGACGGTTTAACAAAAAATTCTCAACCTGGTACGTGTAACTTAAAAAAAACACTTACTATCATGTTCAGGTGAGTTCCAGCTTCCCATTACTATGTAATTATGGATTAATCCAATATACGCTGGTGACCACCTTTACAGTAAAGAACAGGGCTCCCTGTGTGAAGTAGCGCCACTTCAGCGACCGGTTGAAGTCTGCTGCACATTAGCCGAAGCCTTCTGCTAACATTAGTTCATAGTCCGCGTGTGTGTGATTGTGGCAGCCGAGCTGATAAAACCAGCTTCTTATCGGCAACCTGACTGCAGCACCTCCCAGGCCGTCCTGCTGAACCTGCAGCGCCACAGCTGAATTAAAACTTCAGCCCTTTTCATATAGCTCTCACCAAGACGTCCTTAACTGCCCTGTGTAACCTTTACAGGAAGTGTGGACTGCAGGTTTTTATTGCTGTTTACGGTGGGTTTAGCGTTGAACGTCTTCTGACAGGCAACGTGGAGCCTGTTTACTGTAGAGGGACCAAATACTCGTACGATGTGGGTTGGGCGGAAAGCAGTCACGTTTCAGAAAGACAGATGCTGATTAAGCCACGAGGACACCAGCACCTCCCTGCACGTCTTAGCAGCATGTTAAGTTGATAAATAAGCTAAACACACATGCATTTACATTTATTCATTCAGTACACGCTGTTATTCAAAGCTACTTACAAGAGTTGGCAATACATTTAAATGGTACCGACTGGCATCATAGAGCACAACATCATCAGTCTTGTCACAGTAGTACTATTTGAAATAGTACTAGTACATTTGCTACATAGTAATCATATCATAGTAATACTATGTGAACTAGTAGTAGCAGTACATTTACAACATAGTAATCCTGTCATAATAATACTATATGAAATAGTAGTAGCAGTACATTTGCTACATAGTATTATATCATAGTAGTACTATATGAAGTAAAAGTACATTTGCTACATAGTAATTGTGATGTTACTATTATAATAACTATGTAGCAAATGTACTATTACTTCATAGTATTACCATGATATGATTACTATTACTATATTACTTAATACTGTTAATGTTATGATGTGATTACTAACAGTACTTCTATGATATGATATAATACTAACAACAGTAATAGTAATAATAGCAGTAATAGTATTAAAAGTAATCATTTCACAGTAGTACTATAAAGTAATAGTACATTTGCTACATAGTGATAATAATAGTGGTAATAGTAATCATTTCATAATAGTAACAGTAGTAATAGTAATGATGGTAGTAACAGTAATCATTGCATAGTAGTGCTATATAAAGTAGTAGTACATTTGATACATAGTAATCATATCAAAGCCAAGAACGTGTTGAGTTCATTAAGTATAAATATGTCTGAGATCATCTTAGAGACGGTGATCATGGGGGGTCAAGTTACACAGTAAATTTACAGTAAACAAGTCAGAAAACAGCTGACGAGGGTGTCAAGCGCAAGTTGAAAAGGGGAAAACAACATTGCCATGTGCTGTTTATACCAGCCCCGCGTAAGGAAGTTAATTAAAAACTAGCTTGTGTACAGAGTTAGCTTGCTGAGCAGTAGAAGCTTGGCAGGAAGTTAAAAAACAGAAAGTTATCCAGGAGTCTCAGCCACACAGCTGCTGTCAGACCAGGCTGTAGTTAAAACCAGGGAATGATTAACATGATATTTAACCATCCACCAAGTCCCAGAGGGCACGTTTATATCACCGTGTGGAAGGCAGTCTCTCTTTCTCTATTTCCTTTTGTTGTTATGTCATTGCCTTTTTATCCCCGTACACCTTTATCTGCTCACTTTAAGGTGTCATTCGTCTCACAAAGAGGCGAGATGGTGTATGTTTTCCTTGTGTAAACCTCAGTGAGTTGTTTTCTGGTTGCTGTAGTTGCAGTTGCTGAGATATGCTGAGATATTCATGCATAAATGTGCACACATGAGCACATTTATGCATGGATACATACATACATACATACATACATACATACATACATACATACATACATACATACATACATACATACATACATACAATACACATGCACATACATACATACATACATACATACATACATACATACATACATACATGCATGCATGCATGCATGCATGCATATACATGCATACATACATGCATACATACACACACATACATACATACATACATACACACACATACATACATGCATGCATACATACATACACACATACATACATATATCTATATATATATGTATATATATCATGCATACATACATGCATAGATATAGACATACAGATGATATATGGAAATAAAACTCTACCTGTCGTGATCAACTCTACTACGTGATTCTACTCCATGCAACACAGTAATGTGGCTTTTAGACAGAGAGGAAAGGAAACAGCACCATATACATGCCGTGACAAAACTGAGACTAAATGAACCCTATTCCATTCCATCCATTATCCAAACCACTTTACCCTGCTCCCAGGGTCGCGGGGATGCTGGAGTCTATCCCAGCAGTCATTGGGCGGCAGGCGGGGAGACACCCTGGACAAGCCGCCCGGGTAATATACCTGCCAAATCAGAAAATCTCCAAAACAAGCGACATAACTGGCTATGCAGAAAAGGTGTATATCGACAATGTAAAGATTCCCGAAACAAAGTACATATTCTTAAATTGTGCCGTTATTGGTCCTTGAAACGATATGATGAGCTGTGTCTGTGTTATTGTAGGTCTGTATCGGAGCTGTTGCGGTGTAGTGTGTCTGCAGTGCAGGAAGGACGTTCTTGGCGTGTGAATAAACACCTGCCAACTTCCTGCTGGGCCGGACTCTGAACGGCCTCGTGCTGCTTGTTTACAATCATTCCACACCAGCATGGTGTAACAGCCACATAGCAGGTGTGTGTGCAAGTGAGTTTTTTTATCTTTATCTTTTTTTTTGTTGTTTTTTACAAGCGAATGCTTTCTCACGCGTTTGGTTGTCACGCCCATCCCTTATGACTTGATTAGTGTGAATTTGCTGGCAGAGCATCAAAGAGTGGCACGGTGGCCCAGTGGTTAGCGCTGTCGCCTCACAGCAAGAAGGTCCTGGGTTCGAACCCCCGGGGTTGTCCAACCTTGAGGGGTCATCCCAGGTCCTCTTCTGTGTGGAGTTTGCATGTTCTCCCCGTGTCTGCGTGGGTTTCCTCCGGGGGCTCCGGTTTCCCCCCACAGTCCAAAGACATGTAGGTCAGGTGAATCGGCCGTACTAAATTGTCCCTAGGTGTGAATGTGTGTGTATGTGTGTGTGTGTGTGTGGGCCCTGTGTGATGGCCTGGCGGCCTGTCCAGGGTGTCTCCCCACCTGCTGCCCCATGACTGCTGGGATAGGCTCCAGCATCCCCGTGACCCTGAGAGCAGGATAAGCGGTTCGGATAATGGATGGATATTCTACAGATCCAGACATTGAACCTATAGTGAAAGGTGTCGTGATGTTGCAGGTATGATGCCGATATGACATCAGCAGATCATTTCCACCATGTATTCCCGCTGAGCCTCGTGCAGAGGAAAACAGGCGTGGGTCTGGTCTCCAGAGTAGCGTGGCTGCTCTCGCAGGCTGTGTGGCGGCTCTGACCCGTTAACACGGGCGACCAAATCACAAGCGAGCGGTTCAAACGCACCGCTCAGGTAGACGGTGTGGTCTTAATCTGAGCCCATCTGTCCTGTCTGACCCGGTAGATTTTACATATCGCCGTCTGTGTTCTGCAGGCAGCGGTTTTGAAGGGAGGATTTGTGGCGACACCGACACGTTTTGTTTAATTCAGAATGACCTCTGTGGCTGAAAATTGTCATGACGTTGACGTTAAATGGAATCGGCAGCAAGTGTTCACATGAAATCTTTGGGTTTTTTTTGTCATTCCAGTACAGTAGTGCTGTAAGTTACCCTCGCTCTTCACAACTGCAGTCAAAATACGAAGGAATGGAGGACTGAATGTAAAATCAAAGTACGGCGTGGATGTCCGATACTGCTAAAAATATCATCGCAATTAAAATTCTCATATGGGATGACTACGGTTTTATCCCAGTATTTCCGGAAGTGCCACTGATTTTTGGTTTATTGTGAGGTTTCACAGCAGTTCTCTGGTAGGGAGCTTCGGCAGCATTTCCAGCAAGCTGTCTTTAAAGCCAAAATCTGTGATTGTCCTCCATCGATACATGGTCATTTGTTCCATTTTAAACGTCACGGTGATGTGGTGGCTGCGTGGGACAGACAGTCAGTCTCCCAGTGGAACAGTGTTGTGATATAGTGGATGTACGGACAGAGAAACAGACCCGTTGACGCTGGTGTTCTGGGACTACAAACCAGGTGTAGCCGAAATTGTGGCTGGTGTGCCGTCAGCTCAGCAGTAAACAATTCCCACCCTTGTAAACATGGATCCTAGGACCAAAGCTAACACGCACAGTCTCAGCATCATCATCATCATCATTGGTGGTCACTCGGGGTCGAGTATGACCGTCCTGTTGCAGCCTTCATCCTCCTTCACTGCCGTTGTGACCTGGAGACATCTTGCGCCAGTTCCGCCGTTGAGGTCTTTGTTGGATCACGCTTCATCTGGAACCTCCCCTTTGACCTGTCCGCCTCGGGTGACCCTACCAGGAGCCAAGCTCCGGACAGCGTAGCTCTTGGGGTCATTAGTACATACAAGCTTCTCCACCACGGCAAGGTGGTGATCCGGGAGAAGACAGACAGTCTAATGTATTACAAACCACATCACCCTGTATGAGTGTTGTACAGACATATTGGTTGTCATGGACACATCAGCATCACGTCTCAAGTCTTTTTTTCCAACACGTACATGTTTGCTGCTGCACCAGTGTTCGTCCTACCCGGTCAAAACATTTCAACAGCGGTATACGGAGACTGGAGAGTGTCTCCAACCATGGGAAAGATGACTGGTAGTGTTATGGAGCCTGACTCCATCATACACATGGAGCACATAGTAACTGTTTATTAAGGGAGGAAAATTGTGGATTTCAGCTTAAATCATGACGGTGACACTGTCCAGAGGCGTTATTGAAGATGATGTTTTGAGCTGTTTTGACGTAGCCGTGTCCTGCGTGGTAGCTCCACCAGCTCTGATGTCAAGGACTCTGACCTCGTCCTGGTAATTAGAGGACTTGTAATGTGAAAGCAGCTGAGATGGAAATGTAGTCCAGTGTAGAAATAAACCTTTCCATGCGCAGCTCTCCCTCTCTCTCTCTCTCTCTCTTTCCCTCTCTCTCTCTCTCTCTCTCTCTCTCTCTCTTTCTCTTGCTCCCTCTCTCTCTCTCCCCCTCTCTCTCCCCCCCTCTCTCTCCCTCTCTCTCTCTCTCCCTCTCCCTCTCTCCCTCTCTCTCTCTCCCTCTCCCCCCCTCTCGCTCCCTCTCTCTCTCTCCCTCTCCCCCCCTCTCGCTCCCTCTCTCTCTCTCCCCCTCTCTCTCCCCCCCTCTCTCTCCCTCTCTCTCTCTCTCCCTCTCCCTCTCTCCCTCTCTCTCTCTCCCTCTCCCCCCCCCCCTCTCTCCCTCTCCCTCTCTCCCTCCCCCCCCTCTCTCTCCCTCTCCCCCCCTCTCTCTCTGTCTCTCTCTCTCTCTCTCTCTCTCTCTCTGCATGCGGGAAGGTTGGGTACGTCGGCGTGAGTGAGGGCGTTGAATGAGCTTGAGCATGTTTTTTTGGATTAATTCACTTGTTCTCTACTGCTTTCACTCTTCTTTTTCTTTTCTTTTTCTTTTCTTTTCTTCTCTACATGGTAATGTGAGGGAAGTTTAATTTTACTTCGTCGTTGGTGCTTGGGAAGTGACTGGAGTAGTTGGTGGGAGGTTGGTGGTGTGCAATATGGCGTCCCTCCCCGGTGAGGGCTCGCCTCCCCTGTCTATCAGACACGGGGTTAGAGTGGTGGTGGACCCGCGGTACACTGTGGAACAGGTTCTCCTGGCTGCAGGAGAACAGGTCGGTTATGAGAACATCACCTACGGCTCTCGGATGAACAAAGCCGTGGTGGCTTTTCTCCGAGAGGAGCGTTTAGTCCACCTGTTAGTGGAGAGGGGCCTGGTGCTAGACGATTTGTTTGTAGCCGTCTCGCCATTGTTTGTGCCGTCGACACGTGTTACCGTGTCAGGCGTGCCTCCGTTTATCCCGAACAAGCTCATTGAGAAAGAACTGGGTCGTTTCGGGAAGTTTGCTGGCGGGTTCAGAACAGTCCGTCTGGGTTGTGGCGACGCCAGACTGCAGCATGTTAACTCCCTGCAGAGGCAGGCCTTCATGTATTTAAATGATCCCTCAGAACATCTACAAGAGTCATTTAAGGTCAAATACAAACATGGCTTCTACACTTTGTACGCGAGTTCTGGCAGCATGAAGTGTTTTGAGTGCGGCGATGTCAGCCACAAACGTTCATCCCGCCCGCACAGGGAGCCCACAGCGGGCAGCAGTACAGGCGGCAGGAGATACCGTAACCGGTGATCCGCAACCTGGTACGGAAGGAAATGTAACAACTGAGCAGGACAGCAATACTGTAAATGATGGTAATTTGAGTGGTACTGAAGCACAGGATGCGGATGTATGTAGAGACAAAGGACAGACAGAACCAGTGAGAGACAGTCACCCAGCCGAGGCTGAGAGTCAGGTTCCTGCAGGTGAGTCACCCTGTGAAAATGCTGGAAATGAAGATGAGGACATGTTAGAGGATGATAGCCTATCTCAGTTTGCTGATATTGTGTCGCAAGGTGATGAGCAGTCATACTCATTGAAAGAGATTAATGATTTCCTTGACGAAACCTATGGCAGACAGTCTGTGGATGTAACAGATTTCTTCTCGGATGTGGACAGGTTTGTTAGTTCTGTTATGAAAATTAGAAAAACAGCAGGATATGAAGAGCTCAGTAAGCAGAAGAGGTTTCGTCTGAAAAAGATTCTGACGAAACTCAGGAAAGAAAAGCGAGGAAAGGTTTCTTGACATGTACAAAACTGAAATATATGTGATACACAAAAGGTGTTTTTTTTCTCTCTCTTGGAAAGTTTTCACTGTCTTATCCTTCCTTTTCTCTCTTCTTTTAATGGACGGTTTGCGAGTAGGGAGTCTAAATATTAACGGAGGACGGGATAGAGTTAAGCGAGGTGTGGTAGCTGAGCTGATTAGAGCTAAGAACATAGATGTGCTCTTCCCACAGGAAACACACAGCTCTGCAGACAACGAGATAGAGTGGGGAATGAGTTGGGCAGGCCAGGCTTTTTTGAGCCATGGTACCAACTTAAGTGCAGGTGTAGCTGTTCTCTTTTCTCGCAGCGCCTCCTTTTGACAAATGTTTTGACATGTGAAGTGGAGCAGGGCAGGATCCAGGTAGTTCAGGCAAAAATCCAAGAAATACCCTTTGTGTTTATAAATGTATATGCTTATAATACAGGCACTGATCACTTGAGATTGTTTAGCAAACTGAGGGATAAACTCAAACAATTTAATAGTGGCTCAATCATAGTGGTGGGAGGAGACTGGAATTGAACTACACACCCTACAGTTGACAGAAACTCAGAAGAGCCCCGTCCACCGTCAGCTTCTTTTCTGTCCACTGTGGTTGCAGAAAACGACCTTACGGATGTTTGGAGGACACTTAATCCAACAGTTAGGCAGTACACATGGGTAAAAGCTGCGGAGGGTAGTGTGAGGGCAGCCAGGTTGGACAGGATTTACCTCAATCAAACATACAACAACAGGTTGATTAAGTCCACGATATCACCTGTGGGATTTTCAGATCACCATTTAGTAGTGGCAGATTTTTCTTTACAAGTTCAATTTCGACACTGTACCCACTGGCACTTCGATGTGCGGCTAACGCAGGATAAACATGGTAATCTATAGTAGAACTATATGAAAGAGCAGTAGAATTACATTTGCTACATAGTAATACTATATGAAATAGCAGTAGCAGTACATTTGCTACATAGTAATCATATCATAGTAGTACTATATGAAGTAAAAGTACATTTGCTACATAGTAGTTAGTAGTGGCAGATTTTTCTTTACAAGTTCAATTTCGACACTGTACCCACTGGCACTTCGATGTGCGGCTAACGCAGGATAAAGCCTTCTGTCAGTTCTTCTCTGACTTCTGGAGTCATTGGAGGCTGAGGAAGAAGGATTTTGAGAGCTTAGCTCGATGGTGGGAGGTAGGAAAAACACAAATTAGGATTTTCTGTCAGCAATACAAACAACACACTCTCAGTGTGGAGAAACTTTGTCTTGATGAATTAGAGAGAGAAATTAGGATATTAGAAGGCGAAGTAATTATTGGACATGATGGTGACAGCAGCACTTTGGAAAGTAGGAGGAAGGCTTTAGGTAGGTTCCTACATGAGAGAGCAAAGGGCGCTTTAATCAGGACCCGACTTGCCACCATCAAAGACATAGATGCTCCAACTTCTTTTTTCTTTAAACTCGAGTGGAAAATTAGAAAGAACAATGTGATGATGCACCTCAAACTTCCCAGTGGGGCAATTACAACTGATCCATCAGAGATGAGGAAGTTGGCCATAGACTTCTACAGCAGCCTGTTCAGTGCGGAGACCTGTGACTCTGGCTGTGTGGGGGAGATACTGGAGGGACTGCCTCAGCTGGGTGAAACACAGGTGACTTCGCTGGAGTCCCCCGTCTCCTTTGATGAGATGTCTGCGGCGGTTCAGCCGCTCAGCTGTGGCAAAGCCTCTGGAGTTGATGGACTTCCTTCAGAGTTCTACAAGACGTTTTGGACTCAAATTGGACGAGACTTACACGATGTTTTTAAAGAATGTTTGAACTCTGGAACTCTACCTTTGAGTTGTAGACGGGCTGTCCTGACACTGCTACCAAAAAAGGGAGATCTTGGCCTACTAAAAAACTGGAGGCCAGTTTCATTGTTGTGTACTGACTATAAGATCATTGCAAAATGCTTTTCAAATAGACTCAAACAGTGTATGGACACGGTTGTACATTACAGCCAGACGTACTGTGTTCCTGACCGTACAATTAAGGATAATCTTTTTTTGATACGTGACATTATTGCCATATCTAAGCTCCAGGAGCTGGATGTTGGCCTGCTTTCCTTAGATCAAGAGAAGGCTTTTGACGGGATAGATCATTGCTATCTGTTCAAAACACTTAAAGGTTTTGGTTTTGGGGATAAATTTGTTAACTGGATCAAGTTGTTGTATTCCGGAGCCAGTGTTCTGTTGAAGGTAGGAGGTGGACTCAGCCGACCTGTCTCTGTTAGGAGAGGTATCAGACAAGGTTGTCCCTTATCTGGGATGCTGTACTCCCTGGCCATTGAACCACTTTTATTTCAGCTCAGGCAGGGGCTCCCAGGGCTAACCTTTTCAGGGAAGATCACCACTGCAGTTAGCTTATCAGCATACGCTGATGATGTCACGGTTTTCATAACAACCCAAAACGATGTACAATTTCTCAAACAGAAATTGGCCTTATACGAACAAGCTTCCTCTGCAAAGGTTAATTGGTCAAAATCCGAGGGCCTCTTGCTGGGGGAGTGGAACAATAGAGAAAAGCCGACATTACAAGCGGGGCTGCAGTGGAATACAGACGGGATAAAATGCCTAGGTGTCTTTCTAGGCAGTGACCGCTTCCTGAGCAAAAACTGGAAGGGTTTAACCGAGAAGGTCAGTGCCCGATTGTCTAGGTGGACTTGGATCCAGCCTCAGTTGTCCTATAGGGGGAGAGTCTTGATTGTTAACAACTTGATTGCCTCGATGTTCTGGCCCCGGTTTACAGTTTTAGAACCTCCGGACACGCTCATACGGGAAGTACAGAAGACGCTAGTGGACTTCTTCTGGGGAGGCTTTCACTGGACCAAGTCTGCTGTACTGTTCCTACCAATGCTGGAAGGAGGCCAGGGCATGATTGACCTCCGCAGTCGCATCATGGCCTTTCGCCTTCAAACTGTGCTGCGCCTTTTATACCATGACCAGCAACTTTGGAGTGAAACGGCGTCTGTGTTGCTTCGGAGGGTCATGAACCTGAACTATGACAAACACCTGTTCTTTCTGGACCTGGCTGGCATGGATAACACCCTTCTATCAATCTGTTCTCCGCGCTTGGAGAACGGTCTTGCGCACCAACAGGGACTACTCCCAGCTCTATGGCAGTGTCGGGGAGGAACCACTGTTCCATAACCCACTGATACACTGCAGGATGCTCAGCTCCTCAAGTGTACAGAGATCCCTCATAAGAGCTGGACTTACGAAATTAGCGTGTCTCAGATCAGGAGGACAGTGGAAGACGGCGGGCATTTTGAGCCAAGAGACTGGCTTTAAATCTCTTCGTTTGATGGAGAGATTGTTGGGAGAAGTGATCAGTGCACTTCCTGGCTTCTTCAGGGAGGTACTAGGAGCGGAGTGTGGAGAGGATCAGCCAGCTATGCTGCCTGTCTTTCCATCTTTGTCAGTCCGTGCGGCAGTGGAGGAGCAGGAAGAAGTGAGGGGGGCCATTCTGTCCTTCAAAACGCCGGAACTACATGACCTCTCAAGCACGTCACAGAAGGCCTTGTACGCAGTCACTGTAAAGGTTCTCAACAGAACATCACTAGCCGGCGTGCAGGAGTCGAGGTGGTTGAGTTTGTTGGCACCAGGCTCATCCCCCAGGGGCAGCTGGAGGTCCCTGTACAAACCCCCCATTGAGAAACGCACTGCGGATCTACAGTGGAGGGTGGTACACGGGGCTGTGGCTACGAACAGACATGTGGCACACTTTGATCCTAGGGTAGGGAGTCAATGCTCTTTCTGCAATGATGAGGAAACCCTACAGCACTTATGGCTTAGATGTCCCAGGTTGGGCCCTCTTTTCTCTGTACTGCAGCGGTGGTTCAGAGGTTTAGGAGAGGTTCTTGCGGACAGCCTGTTTGTCTTTGGTCCGAGGTACATGGCAGCACAGTGCAGACGTATCACCTTGGTTAATTTTTTGATAGGACAGGCGAAAATGAGCATTTGGCTTAGCAGAATGAACAAGATGAAAGGCACAGGGTCCACAGACGCCATGCTCATGTTCAGGGGTCTAGTGGCTGCTCGGCTGAAAATAGAGTTCATGTTCTTCAACCTTAGTTCAAACCTAGAAGGATTTATTTCTATGTGGGGACGTGGGGATGTGCTGTGCACAGTGGAAGACCAAGTGCTTATTCTTAATCTTTGAAAAAAGGGGAAATAGGGGGAAGGTGTATCCTTTGTTTTTACTGTGTATGGCGATTGTTGTGTTTTTCCACTATGTATATGAGTTTTTGTGTTGATGTTATCTTGATGTGACTGAAGAATTGGAACATTAAAGGCTTGGTTAAAGGTCAAAGGTCTCTCTCTCTCTCTCTCTCTCTCTCTCTCCCTCTCTCCCTCTCTCTCTCTCTCCCTCTCTCTCTCTCTCTCTCTCTCTCTCTCCCTCTCTCTCTCCCTCCCTCTCTGCCCAGTCTTCACACTCCATAGGTGAAGCTGGTTCAGGATAATCCAGGGTTTTTCTCGCCATCTGTCTCAATCCCCTTCCTTGTCCTTGGTCAGTAATGAGAGCCCACCTTGTGTGTGTGTGTGTGTGTGTGTGTGTGTGTGTGTGTGTGTGTGTGTGTGTGTGTGTGTGTGTGTGTGTGTGTGTGCGCGCGCGTGTGCGCGCGCGTGGCCACACACAGTGTTTGGTGTTGTTCACACATCTTCCTGTTAACCTGCCCTGAGGTAGACGTATGAGGCAAAATCCCACCAGCTCTTTCTTCCTCCTCCTTTGACATTTTTTTTCCTTCGTGTCTCACATTCTCTTTCCTTTTTTAACCGTTCTCCTCCTTGACCTCGTATCTTTTACTTTTTCTTTCAGTTTTTGCCTTCTGTCTCTGCTTGTCTCTCTCTCGTTCTCAGTCTTTTTCTTCTCAACTTCTTAACTCGGTTGCAGTTTTGTTTTAACTTCAATACAAAACGACTGTGTAGATGGTTGTGTAGCTGAACGTTGCGTGGTGTCTCCAGAGGAGGGACTGGATGCACTGCTTACATGAATAAGTGCCGTTTTCTTTCCTTTTTCTTCCTTTTTTACTCTTTATATCTTGCTCTCTTTGGGGAAGAAAAATAATTGACTGGGAGTTTCCATTGACATGCTAAATGAATTATTTCCTGTTTTCATTTCTGCGTGTCTTCAATAATCTGGTTTTACTCTTCCAAAAAAAAAAAAAAAAACACCAAACAACAGATTTCTGAAGCAACCTCCACATGGTTATGATTGAGGAAGAAAGAAAAGAACGGAAAAAGAAAAACAGAAACCGGCTAATTTAATCATTTTGTTCAGTATTTGTTTAACCAAGTGGGTCAATCAATAACAATCAGCGGCCAGAAGTCGGAGTAAGTACGTCAACACAGCAGCTCCTCTGTTGTGTCATCGCTGCTCGGCACGTCGATGAGCAGATCCAGCGAATTACATGATCCAGTAAACTGTGCAAACACTTCGCTGAATACTTTTCTTGAGAATAACGTCATCCTCCCAGACATTGTGTGTCTCTAAACCCAATTCACTACCACTCTGGTGGCTATTCAGCCCACACGGTGTGTGTGAGCGAGTGTGTGGGTGAACGAGAGAGAGAGAGTGAGAGAGTGTACCAGCTTTTTCTATCCTAATGGGGACATTGGGCCCTGTTAGGGCAGAAAAACCTGAAACCACCTACCTTGTGGGGACATTTTATGGGTCCCCGTGAGAAAAAGGGTCTATTTTAGGGTTAGGACTTGGGTTTAGGGTTAAGGTTAGAATTAGGGAAGGGTAAGGGTATGGGTTAAGAGTTAAGGTTAGGCATGTAGTAAGGATGGTTAGGGTTAGGGCCTAGAGAATGAATGTAGTCAATGAGGGGTCCCCACAAGTATAGGGTGACATGGTGTGTGTGTGTGTGTGTGTGTGTAAAGGATATCTGAGTGTCACCCATGGCTGTTGCTTTCTTTTCTCGTCTCTCCTTCCTTGCTACTCGTCCTCCCTTTTTGCAACTGACCTCAGTTTTCTCTCAACACTCACCTGTCCTTCATCTCTCACTTCATCATCATCACTTCTCATTACTGAATGTCATTCCCTTTCCTTATCTCTTCCTCCTCCTCCTCCTCCTCCTCCTCCTCCTCCCTCCCTGTCGCTCTCGTCCCAGTGGAGTCTGCCTGCAGTGGATTTACAGTAAATGCAGGGAGGTGAAGAGAGAGGAAGGGTTTTAAAAATAAATGCAGAGAGAGCTTGTGTTACCATCCGCTCCCCTTCCCTGATGTTCAGACTGAAAGGCCGCTTCGTTACCACTGCATTATTCAGTCTGAATTTGCCTTCTCGTTCATTGTTTTCCGTTTGTCTTTTTGGAGGAGGAGAATTTGATTTGACCAAACCGAACCCAAACCCGACTGACGTATCCGGCCCACGTAAGGCCATTTTCGGTTGACGTAAGAGTTGAGTTTACCAACAATGCCAGTCGGTGTTGATAAAACACGTTGTTTATGCTAAGACGTTTTGTTGGTTTAGGGAGAAATAACACGTCTGAATTTTGTTCAGCCTAAACATGAAAGTGAAACCCTGCACGAACGGTTCCAAGATATGGAATTCATTCGCGACAGAGACCAGAGGGATTTGTGCCAAATGTTACCAAATATTTGTTTGTGTTAAAAAAACTGTAAGTATGTTAAAGACTAGAAGAACCCCGCTACAATGTAGCAGTTTGGTTATCCACCCGTCTAAATCTCCCTCTTCATCCTGCCAGCTAACCGCCTTCCCCCTGCCCCTAAACCCCCCCCCCACTCCAACTCCCCCCCCCCAATGCTCAGAATCATCTGAAATGCCGAGAAAAGTGGTTTTTAGCCATTTTTAGAAAATGCACATTTTGCATACTTATGCATAATTATTATAATTATTTTAATGTTCTGCTATTTTTCTGGTCCTCTCTGGAACAATACCTACCACCTCCAAAAAAAAAAATTAGGATCATAAGTGCATTTTTGCAAAAATGCATTTATTTTGCATAATGCCAAAACATTTCTTAGTCCCAGAAATTTTTTTTTTATATAGGTGAAAAAAATCAAAGACGCTCAGAATCAACTGAAATGCCGAGAAAAGTGGTTTTTAGCCATTTTTAGAAAAATGCATATTTATGCATAATTATGCATCATTTTAATTTTCTGGGATTTTCCCCCTTACTCTCTGAGACAATACCTACCACCTCCACAAAGAATTAGGATCATAAGTGCTTTAGTTTTCGGTCCCGCTATCTGCACTAACACACATATGAGTAGATATGGTGAGCGGACTAGCAAATACAAGAAAACGAGGCATAAAGAGGGCAGGTGATGAGACATAAATGATTTAAATCAGCTTCGATAGCCGTCTCTCTTTCGTCCGCCGCCATTTTGTTTTTTTAGAGCCGTCGTCGGATTCTTCCTCTGCGTTGTCTCTCGCTTTACTGGCGCATCGCAAACAGCTTTAAGGTGCATACCGCCACCTACTGTACAAGAGTGTGTCCCATGTCATTGTACCCTATTTCTTAGATTCTACCCAGCAACCTTGTGTCGCTTAAGAAAGCGAAGAGTGCCTTGCTGGTGATTTTAATCCCCTCTCCCCCTCCTTCTGTCCCCAGTATCCCCATCAGATCCCACTCCCGTCCCGCCTCTCGGACTTTACCGTGTAACTTTTCTCTTTCCACCTCGTACATGTTACAACGTAATATTACATGTTCAGCGTTTTCTTTAACTCCACAGTTCTCACACTTATCGCTGTCCCTTTACCCCGTTATAAACAGAGTGCCGTGTGTGACCCTATGTGATCCAATCTCCCTCTTGTTGCGATCATTTCTCTGGCACGTCACCAACTTTAGTCCCGCCCACAAAACGCTCATCGTCTCGGTGGTTTGTCCAAGCTGTTGACGAGGGCAACGCCAGACTTCCGAATCATTGGACGACGTTTGAAAAGTGGGCGGGGCAAATGAGTGAGAATGGGACTGAGTGGGGGCGGGACCAAGTCGCGAACAGCGATTCCGGGGATCTGGAACCTGGCACTTTGTGTTTGGAGAGTCGTATGTCCTGGTAACGTGGCCAGAAAAGACAACCACGCTCTTTTTGTTTTATAGAGCTAACTGTTATATTGCGTTGAATTGTGATGTTTTTTTAATTGAAGCACTTTTGGAAGTGATGTTTTTTTCTATTTCGAAGCTGCAGAGAGTTCCACACACAGTCCAAAATGACATGCTAGCTATGCTGAGGCTAAATCTTATTCAGCTGTATTGATCAGAGATGACAGACGGGTATGGTGGTTCAGGGTTTGGCCTAGCACTAACACTCATCGGCTTATAGATCGCCATCCAAATTGTCCAAAGTGTTTTCATGTTTTCTAAGAGCAAAATCTAAAATATTGCTTTTCATCATACTGTCATGAGGATTATCAGCCAAGTTGGCTGTGTGTGTGTGTGTGTGTGTGTGTGTGTGTGTGTGTGTGTGTGTCTCTCTGTCCATTTGTCCTTGGCAGAGCTTTAAGACTGGTTTGTAAATATTCCAACAGCAGAGCCAGGAAGGAGTTCCAATATGAATTAACTCTACAAACCATTACATTGTCTTTGGCCGAAGAAGGTGCGTGTACCTAATTGTGTGTGTGTGTGAGTGTGTGTGTGTGTGTGTTTGCCCTGTCTGGTTGAGTCACGGCATTATTTACATGTGAGACGGATGTGTTTATGTCCTTTGTAAGCGTGCCAGTCTTCACTGGTTACTGTTTGCCGTCCGTGTCTAATGGACATTTATGGGAAAACAAGTTGCAGTGGTTCGATAGCAAAGTGCCAGATTAGGAGAGGAAAAAAAGCTGTGTCTGCTGTATTGGTTGGTGTGGGAGGCTTGAGAAACAGTGAAGGTCACATCATTGATAAATTCTCATTGTTCAGTTGATTTTCGTATCTAACAAGTGGTGTCAGGCATGACAAACTGCACTCCTTAAAGTTGTACAAACACTCTGGGTGGTATCAACAATGTGGTACTATGGCTGTCTTATCTGTTTTATTTCAGCACTATGTGATATCTGTCTGTTTCCTCCAGAAAATCTATTATGCTGAGTCAGGTCATGGTTGTAAAAGAAACCACATTGGTAATTTCATGTTAGTCAAGAACAGAAACTGAGAGTATATCCATTTGTTTCTGAATTACAGTCTTCTGAAACTCCACCATTTTGAGTTTGACCTTCCAGGGTACACTACATGGCCGGAAGTATGTGGACACCTGGACATGACACCCATATGTGCTTTTTGAACGTCTCATCCCAAAACCATGGGCATTAATATGGAGTTGGTCCCTCCCCACCCCCCAAAAAAAGATGGGCAGTACGGTGGCCCAGTGGTTAGCGCTGTCACCTCACAGCAAGAAGGTCGTGGGTTCGAACCCCAGGGTTGTCCAACCTTGGGGGTCATCCCAGGTCGTCCTCTATGTGGAGTTTGCATGTTCCCCCCGTGTCTGCGGTGGGTTTTCTCCGGGTGCTCCGGTTTCCCCCACCATCAAAAAGACATGCATGATAGGGTTGATACTCCTGTCTGTGCCCCAGACCGAGGCAATGGGAAAGAACTGGAGTCGGTCCCCGGGCGCAGCATGAAGGCTGCAGCCCACTGCTCCCAGCTACACAGACCACAGCTAGGATGGGGTAATTTGCAGTAAATGAATTTCCCCAAGGGGATTAATAAAGGAAACTTAATTTAACTTAGCTGCTATAATAGCCGCCACTCTTCTGGGAAGGCTTTCCAAGGCCTGTCTCACAGTCGGAGGTCCAATTCATCCCAAAGGTGCTGGAGGGGGTTGAGGTCAGGGCTCTGTGCAGGCCAATGAAGTGCCTCCACACCAAACTTACCAAACCATGTCTTTATGGTGCTCACTTTGTGCACCGGGGGCATTGTTATGCTGAAACAGGAAAGGACCTTCCCAAAGTGTTGCCACAAAGTTGGAAGCACACGGTTCTCTAGAATGTCATTGTATGCTGCAGCATTAATATTTCCCTTCACTGGAACTAAGGGGCCTCGCCCAAACCATGACAAATAGCCCAGTGCATTCAGGCAGGTAGCATTCTCCTCATCCACCAAACCCAGATTGGTCTGTCAGACTGCCAGGTAGTTAAGCGTGATTCATCACTCCAGAGAACGTGTTTCCACTGCTCCAGAGTCCGAAAAGCAATGTGCTTCACATCGCTCCAGCCAACGCTTGGCGTTGGGCACGGTGATCTTTGGCTTGTGTGCGGCTGCTCAGCCATGGAAACCCATGTCACGAAGCTCCATGACACGATGTCTTAAAAATAGAAACACTAACATTTTGACCCCAGTTTGATGTAAAATAGTTTTAAATTTTTTTGGTGAATTAATGGTAAATTAAAAAAAAAAAGGAAAAGATTTTCGTTTTAGCCGATAGTTCTTCCGTAAGGTTTCAACCGCACAAATGTCGCCGAACGCAAACAACAACGCTCCAGCAGCAGGAGTAATCCGATCGAAGAATCTCACCTTGAAGGACAGCGAGAGAGACAGACGGACAGAGAGACAGGGATAAGTGGTCGATAAAAAAAAAAAGCAGGAGAGAAGAGGGTGAGGGATGGAGAGAGGAGTATCATTACAGAGGGGATAGAGTGAAGGAGAAAGAGGAGGTGGAGCAAAGACACAAGAGAGGAGAGCAGAGGATCATGTTCTTCTGAGCCGTGCATTTGTTGTGCTGTGTTTCGGTCCTCCTCGCTCGCCCACGGTGCCCTGTGTACACACTTTTAATCAAAGCTCTAGTCAGCACTTTACTTATTTACTTGTTTTCACAGGGAAAGTGCACAAAACCGAACTTTAATCTGAAAATAAAGAATAAGTGTTTTTACCCAGATTTAGCTAATAGCAGATTTCCGTCTGCAGGGATGACAGTAAACACGTGGTATAAGCGCTCTGACGTCATGTCGGCTCAGCACACGGCCAGTAAGACCGGGAGCACTGGGGTGGCGGCTCATTACATCAAGCGGACCCGTGCATGTATTTACATTACTTTGTTCCCCTCTACACTTTACACCCCTGCTTTGCCTCCTTCAGTGTCTCTTTTATCTTTTCCTCTCTCACCACCCTCTTCCTCTCTCTCTCTCTCTTGCTCTCTCTCTCTATCGTTCTCTTTGCATTCCTGGTGAATTTGTAACCAACTTTAGTCCCGCCCACAAAAACACTGATTGGCTCGGTTGTTTATCCAACCGGGAGCAAGCTGTTGACTCA